>BLSH010514613.1:43788-84198 GCA_018402905.1 Glandirana rugosa
ATCTCGAAATTCCTGAGTGAAAGAAAAGGGAATGTCCCCAAAAATCGGAGATAGATGTGTTGAGACATGTGGTCCCGAACTGTTTAAACGGAACTTAGATCCTCGGCCGATTTTTTCAATCCTCGGTCAAAAAATATCGCATCACACCCAACAGTCGCGGTCCCCATTCTGTTCATTAAACGCGGGGATTGAATGAGTGTCGGCAAATTACTTGTCTTACCCCTGGCGCTGACAACCCACACTACGCTATAAAAAACTGGCTCCTAACTTTTTTAGCCGGCTCCTAGATTCAAGGCAAATTTGTCAAGCCCTGGTGTACAGAGTTGTGTAGATAGAGGCTAAAAACCCCTGTAAGGGAAAAGAAAGTGAGTCCTTAAAGCTCTACCTTTGATGCCAGTTCTATATATATATATACACACACACAGTATCTCACAAAAGTCCCTCACATTTTTGTAAATATTTTACTATATCTTTTCATGTGACAACACTGAAGAATTTACACTTTGCTACACATAAAGTAGTGAGTGTACAGCTTGTATAACCATGTGAATTTGCTGTCCCCTCAAAATTACTCAACACACAGCCATTCATTAATGTCTAAACTGCTGGCAACAAAAGGGAGTACACCCCTAAGTGAAAATGTCCAAATTGGGCCCGATTAGCCATTTTCTCTCCCCGGTGTCATGTGACTCATTCGTTTTACAAGGTCTCAGGTATGAATGGGGAGCAGGTGTGTTAAATTTGGTGTTATCGCTCTCACTCTCTCATACTGGTCACTGGAAGTTCAACATGGCACCTCATGGCAAAGAACTCTCTGAGGATTTGAAAAAAAGAATTGTTGCTCTACATAGAGATGGCCTAGGCTCTAAGAAGATTTCCAAGATCCTGAAACAGCTGCAGCAAGGTGGCCAAGACCATACAGAGGTTTAACAGGACAGTTTACACTCAGAACAGGCCTCGCCATGGTCAACCAAAGAAGTGTAGTGAACGTGCTCAGCATCATATCCAGAGGTTGTCTTTGGGAAAAAGACGTATGAGTGCTGCCAGCATTGCTGCAGAAGTTGAAGGGGTGGGGGGGTCAGCCTGTCAGTGCTCAGACCATACGCCGCACACTGCATCAAATTGGTCTGCATGGCTGTCGTCCCAGAAGGAAGCCTCTTCTAAAGATGATGCACAAGAAAGCTCGCGGACAGTTTGCTGAAGACAAGCAGACTAAGGACATAGATTACTGGAACCATGTCCTGTGGTCTGATGAGACCAAGAAAAAAATAAACTTATTTAGCTCAGATGGTGTCAAGCGTGTGTGGCGGCAACCAGGTGAAGAGCACAAAGACAAGTGTGTCTTGCCTACAGTCAAGCATGGTGGTGGGAGCGTCGTGGTCTGGGGCTGCATGCGTGCTGCCAGCATCGGGGAGCTACAGTTCATTGAGTGAACCATGAATGACAACATGTACTGTAACATAATGAAGCAGAGCATGAGCCCTGCCTTCACCGACTTGGTAGCAGGGCAGTATTCCAACATGATAATGACTCCAAACACACCCCCAAGACGACCACTGCCTTGCTAAAGAAGCTGAGGATAAAAGTGATGAACTAGCCAAGCATGTCTCCAGACCTAAACCCTATTGAGCATCTGTGGGGCATCCTTAAATGGAAAGTGGAGGAGCGCAAGGTCTCTAACATCCACCAGCTCGGTGATGTTGTCATGGAGGAGTCGAAGAGGACTCCAGTGGCAATCTGTGAAACTCTGGTGAACTCCATGCCCAAGAGGGTTAAGGCAGTGCTGAAAAATGATGGTGGCCACACAAAATATTGACACTTTGGGTCCAATTTGGAGATTTTCACTTAGGAGTGTACTCATTTTTGTTGCCAGCGGTTTAGACATTAATGGCTGTGCGTTGAGTTATTTTGAGGGGACAGAAAATTTACACTGTTATACAAGCTGTACACTCACTACTTTACATTGTAGCAAAGTGTCATTTCTTCGGTGTTGTCACATGAAAAGATAGAATAAAATATTTACAAAAAATGTGAGGGGTGTGCTCACATTTGTGAGATACTGTATATCTCAAATGTTAGAATTTAAGTACCACCAATGCTGGGTAAACTAATATTGCTTATTGCAAACCTGTTCTATAAAACTGAAAACTAATAAAAAGGTACAGACTAACAATACTAATACATACCTAAGCTCCTATGCTGTTTGAAAGCCAGGCCATTCTGGCAACTCCTGGCAGTGTTGAAGTTTGCACGCCACCTCCCACACATTCCTATTGGCCAGTGAGGTGGCCCATAATAGTGCGACTATATCAATTTAAAACCAACTTGTGAGAAAATATAAAAGTGTACTCAAGGTGTAAAGAATATATAATTGTTCAAAGCAAATTTGCCAATTACATAAAAACAGGTTTGGGCTAAAAAATGTGCTTCCTGTGAAATCAGAGGGACCTAATAGCATATATACCAGCCTCACATTACAACAAGGGGACAACCTGGCCTCCAACATAACATAATAAGTCATGCACAAAAGTATTATACCTGATCCAGTTTAACACTATGCCGAGTATGACACCAATATGAAAGACAAACAAATTTATACAATATCAACCATATAGATCCCCGACGGGAGGTCTATCAAGGTTAGGACTGTACATATTAGAATATATTTAGTCAGACAAGTGATTTCGCACTGGGGTTTGCAGTTTCTGGTTTCATCCATTTTTACCATTGCTGGAAATGTGGTATTATAGAAAAATTCCCTTTTTGTATTAATACTAATTTTATTATATTTAAAACCAAGCCCTGCAAACAACAGGATCAATAATTTAGGGTCCACCAGTATTTCATGATAATCACGTCAAATAGGGGTATAGCATAAAACCAACATTTTTATCCATTATTATAAGTTTTGTAATATATAGCCTTATAAACGTGTTTGTATTATACCAAGTATGGGGTTTTAAATGTTTGATATGAGGGAGTTTTTTAAGTGATAGATGTGGGCTTATATGTAGGGGTTTTAAATGTTTGATATGAGGGAGTTTCTTAAGTGATAGATGTGGGCTTATATGTAGGGGTTTTAAACAAACTTTTTAAACAATTGTTTTTATGAGTCATAAGTTTTACTGGGTAATAGCTGGTCTTGGTATTTGCAGCCAGAAGGAAGATTTCCAATGCGCTTACACTGTTCCACCACTGGGGACTGAATACACTAGGTCCACAGCCAACAAGGCTAGGTCATTACGTTTACTACCACATATTGGCAAAAATAAATATGGGTCAAATTCATATCTTATCTCCTTAAATATTATAGTACTACTAGCCTAGTTGAGTGCGCGCAGTCTTAGGATATTACAAGCGTGGGAAAGCACATGTCAAAAAATCACTAATTTCACAAGTGATGGGCCCGCCCCGCTAGACAGCTATTTAAGTAAGGTGTCAGTGATGGTCTGGTAGCACCTCAGAAGACGTCATTGGACGAAACGCGTCAGTGGACACCAGACCAACGCACAGCGTCACTTCCGGTCACTTCCGGTTCCGCCGCTTGCCCCATTGGAACGCAAGCTCGCACGGAGGAAGTGTACACTAGTCTTCATCAAAAGGACATTGATAGACTAACACAGGCGCAGGAGTGATTTGGGAGAAAAGTGACTGACTTTGCTGTAAACCTATTGAACTTGGATGAACATTTGCTCATCTTATATCGTTTATTACAATAAATATTGAGTTTTATTGAAATACACTATGGAGCTATTCCCTTTCTTTTCACAACTTGGATAATTGCTTACCACGGTGAACTTGGACCAAACATACGGAGGATTCAACCATACACCTATAAAGACGAGAAAGACCATCGGGAGATTGCATCAACCTACAGGACCCCAGATTCACCTGCCTAAGACAGGCGCCTCTGCGCTTTACTCATGTGTGGGGTGGCGCTGTCCGGTAAGCAGGGTGGTAATTGGGGAGCACGTGTGACTCACAAAGAAAAGTTTTATGGACTTCACTATATGGACACAATCAAATGTTGATTGCATGAATATCAGAGATTTTTTTTAATTTTGTACACTCAATCTTTACAGCAGTGTTGTCTACATATATGAAAGTGTTGCAAAGCACAGCAATAGAGCACAGACTCTTTTGCAGTTGTTCTTATGGTTTTACATTTCTGTGTTTTTATGGTTAAAGGGCATTAACAGGCAACACCAGGGTACACTATTTTTGGATCTTTATTATTTTTTACCACCTAAGCACTTTTATTATATTTATTATCATTAATATTATTACCAAAGCACTTTATAAGCCGCTGCTATTTATATACACAACGCTCCTACTATATCAGATTCTATTACACATTAACCCACACCAAGCACTTTATATGTTATTGACACACTAAGGAGCTTATTGGACATAATATTTCATTCACTAAGGGAAGCGCCAACCCAGCCCAAGATAAATAGCTGTAAAATACTCCCCAGTAGGGAGTCACCACTGGAGGCAGCAAACCCTGTAACTAGACCCAAGATATCCTGAGCGTGGTATATCTATAATTAAATCTTGTAACACTTTACCCAAACAATAGTTTTAGCATTTTTTGAGATAGATAAAGCCTTCTTTTGGTGGTATTTAATCACCATCACTATTTCTTTGGTTAAAAATGACCCAAATCGGGGTATATTATTTAGTCTGTGTGAAAGTTATAGCGTCTACAAGCTATGGTATCTTTAAAAGTTGATCAGTTCTGATGAACTGAATGCTTATCTCATTTCATGAGGCCCTAAATTTTTGTATTTAGTAAGAGGCATGTTGAGTTTTTTTGAAGCTGTATTTTCCCCCACAACCATTCGGAAATGTTTTTTTCCCACAAAATTGTCATATTACGTTATTTCTCACATGCGGCATAGTAAGGGGATACCACATGTGTGAAACTTTTTCCCAGTCTAGCCACAGAGAGACCCAACATCCAAGCAGCACCTACCAGCATTCTAGGAGCATAAATCAAATTTTCTGGCTACCTATCACATTTTTGAAGGCCCTGGAGCACAAAAACAATGGAAACACCCACAAAATGATCACATTTTGGAAAGCAAGCACCCCAACGTATTTTCTATGGGGCAGGAGTCTCTTGAACAAGTAATTTTTTTTGCCATAAGTTTATGGAAAATGTGGAAGAAAATGAAAACGTTTTTTTTTTTTTTTTTTTTTTTTACACAAAGTTGTCAATTTATAAGATATTTCCAACAAACAGCATGGATATACCAAGAGTAACATCCCAAAATACATTCTGCTACTCCTTTTAAGTATGGCGATACCATAAGTGTGAGACTTTTTCACAGCTGGCCACATAGAGAGGCCCAACATCCAAGCAGTGCCTTCAGGCATTCTAGGGGCATAAAACACAGATCTAATTTTCTGACTACCTATCACACATTTGAAGGCCCTGGAGCACCAGGACACTGGGAACACCCACAAAATGACCACATTTTGGGAAAATACCCAGTTGTATTTTCTATGACGCATAATGAGTCTTTTGAACATGTCATTTTTTTCCCACAAGTTTTGGAAAATGTGGATAAAAAATGAAAATGTATTTTTCTTTTTCTTTTACACAACGTTGTGCATGGGCCCTAATTCTTGGGGTCTGATGTGATAGCCCAGTACTAGTACTGGGCCTTTCATCCAGGGGTTTAGCACCAGTGGTGTGTGCCAATTCAGCAGTGGGGTTTATGACGCTGTTGGTGGTTGCTTGGTCTTCAGAGCACCTCATCCTTTTAGGAGGGACCGTTTCCTCCTCCTCCAATTTGGTCAATGATCCACTACTTTTGACAGGTTCGTACTCCAAATTGGAATCAGATGGTGAGAGCTCCCCGCTGCTCTCATCCGCCTTACTGAGGATTTGAAATGCCTCCTCACTAGTATAACATTTTTTGGACATGGCTGGCTATGGTGGCACAGGGCACAGGTACAGTGCTGATGGCGGCTGTGTGATAGGTACACTGCTGATGGTGGCTGTATGGCAGGTACACTGCTGATGAGTGGCTGTGTGATGGGTACATTACTGATGGGCGGCTGTGTGACAGGTACACTGCTGATGGTGGATCTGTGATAGGTACACTGCTGATGTGCAGCAGTGATGGCTGCTGTATGACGGGTACACTGCTGATGGGGCACTGATGGCTGACATGTGACAGGTATACTGTTGGGCTGCAATAATGGCTTCTGTGTGACATGTACACTGCTTAGGCTGCACTGAGGGATGCTGTGTGACAGGTACACTTTTTTCCAGGGCTATCAGGGCAAACCACAGTAATGCAGAGGGTTAAACTGTAACTTACTGTTACAGATTCTCCTTATCCACACAGGGGATCAGAGTGTGAAGGAGAAGCCAGTAACCACAAGTTTCCAGTCTTTTTTACAATTCTGTGAACAGCTGTGATTGGACACAGTGATCACATAGTAAAGAGCCACTGTCATTGGCTCTTTATCTTGATCGGTGATGTCCTGCGTCCCAGGGTCACCACCGTTCGCTAAACTGCATGCCCCTGGGGTCGAGCACGAGAACGACCCATACGGCTTCCACCCAGAACGGGAAAGGTCCCATCTGGCCGTCATTTTATTATAGGTTGGGCGGGAATTGGTTAAAAATGTCCCTCCTCCTACCTATCCTGTGTAAAAAAAAAAAAGGTTTGTATTTTTTTAAATTTGGTTATGTAATCTTGTAGCTCCGACTCCCCTGTGTCATTGAGCACTCGACATGGTCTGGAAATTCCGGAAGCAATGATGTCACTCATAGGCTCTCATGGCCCAGATGTTACTGGCGATCTCTCCTCTACCCTGCAGCTGCTGTTCACTGACACGGAGCCGGAGCTGCAGAATCACATGACTAAAGCAGACTGAAAAAAAGGTAAAAAGTATACAGACCTTTTTTGCACAGGGTAGGCAGGGAAGGTAGGAGGAGTGGAGAGGAAATGTTTTTAAGAATAGTCAGGGTTAAACTTGAACTCCACTTTAAAGGTATTTTGTGGGAATTTATTTTACTTCAACAATAAGCTCTTCAATATTTAAAATTAACAGATTAACTCTTTAGTTGGAGCTTCTATATAATGTCCATAAATCTATCCTGCAATACATTTACTTGTTTCCTTTTATAGTAGCAGTAGCGTCCCCATACCATTTAATTGCAGGGTATTAATCTCCCATCCTTACCACTGTACGAGTTTCTACCTTCACATGAATACTTGGTAGGAGGGGATGGATCCCTATTATGTTGTTGTTCCCAAGTTCAATATTAACATTTTAAGGATAATCAGTGCTTGAGGTGATTGTAGCCTTATTATTGCAATTGCGACAGAGAAAATTGAGTACTGTCCGTAATACTTTTTTTATTTGCATTAACATACAATTTGTCAGGACACATTTTCGGGGTCTGTCCCCTTCTTCGAGGTCCAAGCAGTACGGATTCAAAAAGTTTTAACAGAATGAGGGAAAGGAAAAAAAAAGGGAAAAAAAAACAACACACACAAACCAATGTATCTGGTGATGGTAATAAAGTTAGCAGCAGGGTCACTGAGATAAGACAGAGAGAAAGCTATAGACTAGGGGGGAGGATGACAGTCACAGAGGGGGTCATAAAACTTTAGAGTAATGAGTAAGAAAACCTATATCTAAGTTTTAACCGTTATTTTTCGTGTCAAAAAGAAGAATCATTCTTAGTTCATATGTTTTCCTTTCCTGGATAGCTCTGAAATTCCCTTTAAGAACTAAAACATTGAGGTCTTCAATAGTGTGGTCCGGTTATGAGAGGTGATGTCCCACAGGTGTGCAGAAATCATCTTCTTTATGTGCCTTGATGGTATGTCTGTGTAAATTCATCTTTGTTTGCAATTTCTGTCCTGTTTACCCAACATAAGATCCTTTGCAGCACCTATTGCATTGAATGAGGTAAACCACATTACTAGAGGTACAGCTATATGATTCCATGATATTGAAGGTTCCATTTGTGTGTATGACACTTCTAGATTGATTGATCTGGTTGCACAGTTTGCAACGTTTTTGCTTCCATTATTTGTGACTTCATAATTAGAGTGCTGTTTCCTACTGATTAGTTTTTGTTTGAGATTGGATGGTTGTCTGAAAGCCAATATTGGGGGTTGTTGGAATATTTCTTTCAGAGTTTCATCCTCTGTTATAATGGGTTGTATATCTTTGATTATCTTTTTTATCCCTTCTAGTGCTGGGTTGTATGTGGTGACTAGAGGTACTTGTTATTTATTTTTTTCTCTTGGTATTGGAGGAGATTTTCTCTTCGGGTTTGCAAGGCCGTGTTCATGCTGTTGTTGATGGTTGTCTTTGTATCCTTTATTATGGAAGGAGTCTCCCAGTGTTCTGAAATGTTTATCTCTGTCCTCAGGGTCTGAACATATTCAGTGGTATCTGATGGCCTGGCTGTGTATGATGGCCCGTTTAGTGTGTTGGGGGGGACGACTAAAACTATGGAAATAGCTGCATCGGTCAGTCGGTTTTCTGTATATCGAAGTGTGAAGCTTGTCATCCCTGATGTATACTGTGCTGTCTAGGAAGTTGACGTGTGTTTGAATAATCCATTTTTAGTTTGATAGATGGGTGAAAAGTGTTTATCAATGAGCAAAACTGTTTTAGATTTTCTTCACTTTCAGTCCATAGCATAAAGATATCAATATAGCGATAATATCTGTATCGCTTATGTTGTATGCTGTTCAGAAATTTGTCCTCCAGTTCAGCCATAAATAAATTTCCATTTTACTTCCCATGGCTGTACCCATACACTGGAGATAGATGCCATTGTTGAAAGTGAAGTAGTTGTGTGTGAGAATGAATTCGATGAGCTGTGTAACATCCTCATCAGTGTATTTGGGGTTTGGTGAGGATGATAAGAATCTGTGACATGCAGCCAACCCATCCTTGTGAGGGATGTTACTGTACAGAGATTCTACATCCATAGTGACTAGAAGTGTGTTTGGTGGTAATTGTTGTATATTGTAGAGCTTGTTAAGAAAATCAGTGGTGTCTTGGAGGAAACTCGCAGTGTTCATGACTAACGGTTTTAACATATTTTCTACAAGGCCGGAGATATGTTCAGTAAGTGTATTCATACCTGTTATGATGGGTCTGCCTGGATTTCCTAGCTTATGAATCTTGTGCAGCTTGTAGAAGTCTCCAATTTCAGGAATATCTGGAATCGCAATGATAAGTTCTGAATGTAGGTGGCTTGGTATTTTTGTAATGAGACCTTTTAATTGCGTAGTAAAATCCTGGGTCGGATCATAGTCCAGTTTTTTGTAGTGAGTAGTATTTGCCAGCTGCCTCTGGCCCTCTTGTATATATTTGTCTGTATCCATCACAATGACTGCTCCCCCTTTATCTGCTGGTTTGATGGTAATGGCCTGATTATTGTGCAGATCGTGTACAGCTCCTTGCTCCAGTGGTGAAAGGTTGTATAATATTTTCTTTTGCTGTGTGGATATCAGGGATATGACTCGCAGCCTGAAGCTGTCAATATAGGTGTCCAATTTGGGGTTGCGTCCTTGTGGAGGTGTGAAGTTGCTGTTCTTTTTCTTTTTGTCGCCTCCTATTGTCCCTGGATTGCTTTCTTTACTATGGAACTATTCTTCGAGCCTTAGTCTCCTGAAGAATTCCTCCATATCTGACCATACCTGTAAATTATCTAATTTGGTGGTTGAGCATAATCTGAGGCCTTTGGAGAGAACTGTTACTAAGGATTATCAGTGAAAGCATGCTCTTTTCTGTCAATGGACTGTATCCCCATAGCATTCTAGTACACTAAAGTTCTGTTAGTAAGCCTGACACATGCTTAGCTAATTAGGGGAGTAGTGATTTCCTGCTCCCATGCAAGCTCCCTAATGTACAGGGCTTGTTTGCGGTCACGCTCTACCTATCTACAATTTTCCTGCCTTCAGCAGGCATCTGTAGGTTACTACTACTAAGGTAACATTTTTCTGCCTTCAGCAACAGCTGCTATGCTGTTACCCTCTACCTTTGTACAATTTTCTTGCCATTGTTGGCACTTTTATTGCTTTTACTTCTTACCCGTGTGCAATTTTCCTCCCATCATTGGGGGCTTCTATGCCATTACCCTTTAGCTATGTGCAACTTTCTGACCTATGTAAGAGCTTGTATGCTGTTACAACCCCCACCTATCCAGTGAATCAGGAAATGTTATGAAGACTAAATGTTTGCCTGTTCAAATATGTTAAAAAGTCACCAACCTTACATTTCCACATGGCTGTAGCATTATACTGCTGCCACACCTTTCTGGGGAAGTATGTACGTGGAAAAGCCCAGTATCAGCCCCAGCTTTGTGTTCTGAGATGGGCCTAACTAATACAGTACACACCATTAGCTAAATGGCCTATGAGGAGTAAAGGCATAGAAGGAGGCATGAGCCATGCAAATATGTTTTCAGGTTGAAAACAAGGAAAAATACTGGCTGCATTAAAATGTGATTTTTAATCTTCAGTTTTACTTTGACTACAACACACATCTTTGAACATATCTAAAGTGCATTGTCAGGCAAAAAAATAAACTGATAATTTTACCCAATAAACATTTCAAATGTACTAAAATCAGAACGTTCATTTATTTTAGGTCAAAGGCATTATACATTTCACAGAAGAATATTGCAGAGAACAACGCTCGTGCCATAACATCAGTGCTTCTCTCTGCAGTATTGAATGCCACCCACTGTTGTGGCAGGTATAAGAAAAAAGGATCATGGGAGGTTATGCCATTGGAAAGGAAAAAAGCTGGATATATATAAGAGGAAATGTCCAAAGTAGGATTGGTGTGGGGTGGGTCAAAGTTGCTTCAAATTTACTGGCCTTTTAAATAAATTAATGGAGTAACATTGACACACAGAGGACCAATGTCAGCAAGATAGTTATTTTATCTTATCAAGTCTCAGTCACCTAAAAATTAATAGAGAACGTAAAATTAGACTGCAAGCTTGAATGAACAAGAAAACTGTGCCCGGAGTCACGTACAGTGCTATGAATATTTATGAACAACACTTGTTTATGGCATAGACATTTTAAGACACACATTCAGCACACATTTATTCTAAGGGTGACTTTCTATATGGTTTCTTGGAAATCTGTTTGTTTAATGTAAAATTTTATGTGATGTTCCAAAAGAGACTTGAGATGCACATTTCCTAAAGCTACAACATGACATAACTGGCTGACAGCTCTGAGTTCTAAAACATCCGTTAAAAGACATATTCAAAATGACAATTTGTGTGCAGCCAGCCCTGGAGAAGCCAGCGCTCTCTCCTGTGTAGCAAACCTGTTAGATAAAAACAATATAAACACCTTTCCTGCAACCTTCTATGGCAAAAGCAATTCTGTTTTAAAAGGAGTAACACCTACACTATGCATGGCATCTTGCTACAGGGTTTTCATATTATCTCTCTTGCTCAAAACACCTACCATTACAGCTTAAAATACATTTTATATCATAGTGGCAACATTGCTCATGTCACCCTGAATAATATGCATCCTGTAGGTCATGTGAAACCTCACTTGAGGTTAGAAGACTGCTATTAGTAAACAGCAGCAAGGAAGGTTTAGAAAACAGGCAGGGTTCTGCGTTATTTAAAACTCCCAGAGACATCTGATCGGGAAATTGTCCTTTGAAAAAAAGAAAAATAAACACAATCAAAATGATTATGGGCCTATTGCAGCAAATAAAGGGCATCAAAATGTCTGGCTTCTGTTGAGTCCAGAATTCCCAGCTCTGTTTCAGTCCACCTTGCAATTTGTGTTTTTTTTCCAGTTCACCTTCTTCACAATCTTGTTGTAGTCTGGTGGATGTGGAGGCATGTGCAGGCGTCATTACATTAGCAAGATCAAAACAACCAGTTTTGGGTTTTAGCCCTCTTGTCCAGAAGAACAATTTTTGTAACTTTGGGATTTTATTTCTTTCTTTCTTAGGTGCTGACATACAGTGCATTCATACATTATATAGACCCCCTTCACTTTTTTTCAGTGTTTGTTTAAAATATCACATTGGCATAAGAATTCAGACTCTTTGCAACAACACTTGAAATTTAGCTCAGGTGCCTCCTATTTCTCTTGATTATTGCTGGGTTGTTTCTACACCTTGATTGGAATCCACTTGATAAATTAAATTGATTGGAAATGATTTGGAAAGGCACATACCTTCTCTATAAAAGGCCTCAAAGTATGCTGACAATACATACTGTATCAAAGAAAAAGCCACAAGGTTAAAAGGAATTGCCTGCAGAGATCATGCACATGAGTACTGCAAGGTACAGATGTGGGGAAGGCTACAAAAAAATGTCAGCTGCAAGTTAGGTTCAGTTCCCAACAGCACAGTGACATAATTCACAAATGGCACAACTAGGATTTCTCCAAGAGCTGGTTGCCCAGCCAAACTAAGCAAGCAGAGGAGAAGGGCCTTAGTAGGAGAGGTGACCAAGAACCCGATGGTCACTCTACCAAAGCTCAAGAGATCCTGTGTGGAGATGGGACAATGTTCTAGGAGGACAACCATCACTTCAGCCCTCCACTGATCTTTACGGCAGAGTGACTAGATGGGCAAAACACATGAAAACAAGCTCGGCGTTTGCAAAAAAGCACATGAAGGTCTCCCATACTGAGGAACAAGATTCTCTAGTCTGATGAAACCAATGTTGTACTGTTTGGCCTCAATTCTAAAGGTTATGTCTGTAGAAAAACAGGCACGGCCCATCACCTACCCAATACCATCCCAACAGGGAAACATGCTGTGGGGTGTGTTTCAGTAGCAAGGACTGGCCAGAGCCCTGATTTGACCCTGTTAAACAACTCAGGAGAGACCTGAAAATAGGCATTTGATGGACCCCATCCAACCTGACTGAGCTTGAGAGGATTTGCAAAGAAGAATGGCAGAGATTCCCCCAACCCAGGTGTGCAAAGCTTGTCGCTTTATACCCAAAAATACTTGAGGCTGTAATTGCTGCCAAAGGTGCTTCAGTACTGAGTAAAGGGTCTGAATACCTAAGTACATGTGATATTTCAGCTTTTTCTTTTTAATAAATTCACAGACATTTCTAAAATTCTGTTTTCACTTTGTTATTATGGGGTACTGAGTGTAGATTAATGAGAAAAAAAACTGCATTTAAACAACTGTATTATCAGGTTACAACATAGCAAAATTTAAAATAGTTAAAGGGGTCTGAATACTTTATAAATGCACTGTATTTTCCTAGGACCATTCATACCACTCTTTACGAATCAGCTTGGGGTGACGACATTGCTGGATCCCTGGACAGATAAGTGTCCTTATATTTAAACCATATTATGGTATTTGCAGCTGCTGACTTAATTTATTTATGCCCAGACTTGAGCTGCTCTTTAATGATAGCTTTAAAGGGGCAAGATGGTCCCAATTCATAACAATGATTCATATCAATATATGTAATACATGTGTAACAGTCCATGCAATCCACCCTTTAATTTAATGCATTATCTGTATTACATGTATGGTTTATTAGCGATTTTCCTTTCCCTCACTTTTTAATTTCATGTTAAGTTATTTTACTTTTATAACCCTTAACTGATTAGTTTTTCCACATATTTCCTTTCTTTAGACCGGTGTCTGGTGAATAGGTGCCAACCTCTCCTGCATCCCCCCTTTACGTATATCTTTTGGTTTTTGAAAGTGGCTAGAGATTATTTAGCTTGGGAAGCATTATGCTTTCTGTAGCTGAGTTGAATTTCTTTTTAGATACATATGTCTTACATTTATAGAGCTGGTGTGTTACACGGTTTCCTCTCCCTACAGACCATCAATGACCCCTATTGGGTTCTGGTGGAGCTACCCCTGATTTGTCACCAGTAGAGTCCCATGGGATCCTCTGAGTCAGGCGCAACACATCAATGCAACAGACAGTGAGGGTAATATGCATGAATATATATTGTATACATCTATGTATTGAAATGTTGAACTTTGGTGTTTTTCATATGACGTTATGCAGTATTTCTTCCTGATGAAGCTTATCGTGAGAAGTAGTATAGATTATCTACATTGAGTAAGCACTGCTATTTAGTAGAGATTTCCAACTTGATAATGTAATGTTGACATACTTAAACTATATTGAGTGGTATAGCACAGTGTTTAAGTGGTGCTGGTGGTAACCAACACCTAAACTTCTTATAATGATGCATTTTAATCAATGATTCATGTTGTGATAAGGTATCTTAACTAACTGTGAATTTTATTGATGGCTCATTAAAAGTTCTGTTTCTGTATGTTAAAATTGTCTGTTCTTCATTATGTAAAATAAATTAAAAACCTACAACAAGAGTGGAACCCCCTCAGATGTACCGGGATGCAGAAATCTTGCCACTGAGATATATTAAAATCTGTTTCTAATTTTGTGTTCACTTACCCTTTTGGTAAACAGGAACCATTTATAGTTTTGGTTTTATGATCAGAAGTTGGCGCAAACAAAATATTATATACAAAATAATTACAGATTTTACCTTGCACTGACAAAGTGTGCATTCTGTGCCGTGCTTAATCCAAGAAGATCCTGTAAAACGAACCACATTGGTTTCATCTACACATGTTTTTGTGATGTCATTGCGTATTATGTCAGCTTGACACGGATCATTAATGCATCGTGGACAGCATTCACTTTCAGGAACCACACTAAATTCACAGTCAACTTCTGGGCAAGGTAGAGGCCAGCAATCAACTTCTCCTTGCTGAATAAAAAAAAAATACACTTATCAAAAAAAGTAATTAAGACCATAAATATTAAATCTATTTTGATTTGTTCATTTATCAGCATTTGAGATTGATCTTCCCTTTAAAATTGGACTGCCAGTAAGTTTATTTAGCATCACTTAATAACTGCATACCATTTTTGTTTTAAATTTGAATTTCCCATATCAGTTTCCTAAGTGAGAGGATATCTCACAGGAAGTGAGAGAATATCTCTGCAAATTAAAGGATTTTTTTGGGAACCCCAGCTCACCAGAACTAGCGACTCCATTGGAAGATTTCCTTCTATTATTTTTCTGGGGGCAACCCAAAAATTAGGGTTTTCTTTTTACTTTTACTTTCAATGATAATGGTAAACAGGACAAATAGAGAGGGAGCACAGATAGCAGTTAAGGAGGTCTCCTTAACGGGGGCACAGACAGCAATAAAAACTGACAGGGACTCTAATCCCTTTCCACTCTGTGCAAAACAAAAAAAAAAAGTTCTGCATTTAGTTATACTTTAAAGTAGAACAATAGTCAAAACTTTTTTTTTTAGATTTGGATAAAATAATGAAGGGTAATTGCTGTCTGTGCTCTTGTTAGGAAGATTTACTCTAATTATCATCATCAGCAATTTCCCTGGAAATGAAAGTGAGGGTAAACCCAAAATTGTGAGTTGCCACCAGAACAAGAATACAGGTGAAATCTCTCAAGGGGGAGACTGGAACAAATATTCTCTTGGCAACTGTCCGAAGAGACATTGGAACAATATTTTCACACTTCCTGATGCATCTACAGAACAAAATGAGAAGGTAAACCTCCCTAATGAGACAGAGATGGCATTAAAAAAAAAACTGACAGACACTTTGTGCCGTCCAACTTTGACCACAGTCTCCTCACCCCCTGAATACGCCGTATTCACTCTGCTGGCTAATCCACTAACCCCCTCATATATCCTTTTACCACGTCCACCACAGAGGGTTGGGGTCTGTTCGGGACTCATCAACACTCCTTCACCCTGCTCAACTCTTCCTCCTGCCCTTCTCTCTCTCTTCCTTCTATCCTCTGACTAGTTTCTCTCCTTTCCTGCTTCCCACCACTATGTTTCCCCCCCCCCACCTCCTTATGGCCAGGTCAGTGACCCACTGGGCCCTCCTCACACCCAATACCTGGGCAATCTAAGTGTCACTTCTCTTTACTGACTCTTCGGAGGTCACGTGGACCCAATACATAGCCCACTGTCTAGACTCAGGGGTCCTACTTGGTCTTCGGACTTACACAGATCATAATAGACCTGTCTACCTCCTCGGGCGCAGTCTGCTCCCAAAGGGGCGCCGGGGTGGTAGCTGGATCATCGACCCGATGACCCTTTCCACTCCACTTGGGAATGACCACCTGAGTCACACACAACCCACGCAAATTCATCGACAGCTTGACCTCCTCCTTCCCCACCACTACATAAGGACCAAGTGGTACACTCTTTTTGGTTTATGATGTTTGCTACCATGGTCACCTGACCTACCTACTTATACGTATTTGTATGTTTTTTTCTTTGTATTTTCATATTGTAAATCTCAATAAAAACCTTTGAACATAAAAAAAAAAAACTGACAGGTTTTAACCTCCCCTACTCTCTGAAAAAAATGGCTTTAGATAAACAGTATAGCTTTACAGACATATGACCACACCAGCCATGCAAAACACTCTGCCTATGTATTTGCTTATTTATTATTGGTTTGGGGCCTCAACTGATAACGGTACGGATTCCCCTCCCAGCAAACAATCTGCTATTTCCTTTCCTGATGCTAGAGAAGGTTTCAGCATGTAAGGTTAAACTCTGTTCTTCACTTAGTTACTTCACCCAAAAAATGGTCTTCCTGGTTTTAGACTAAATCCTGGTAACAGCTGCTGCAAGAGTACAGAACTGCAAAAGAGATTGTTGGGTTACAAACAGATAAGTGAGTGGGAGTTATATGTACCAATAATGTCATTAAAATGTAGGATTCTCTATAAATCTACCTCACTTCCCTTTAGAAGCCCAGAATTACATTTGGAACTCTCACACAATAATTACTTTATCATGTTACCATTTATAAATACAATAAATATACCGCTAATACTTTGTTTCTTTAAGGTGATAGGTGATTAAAAGGAGTCCTGGATTTTAGTATATTTGCTTAATCTATTTAAACATTTGTAAATGGAAATGTTGCTGTCACTTTTTTTTTTTTTTTTTTAGATATTAAAAGTGTTTTTTTTCTCTATAACATTCACGCACATCATAATGATGGACTGTAATGGGCTTATTTGCAGTTTGAATGTTTATAGCAAGCTTCCATTACTCTAGTAGATCCTGTACCTGCCTAAAATTTTGATCAAGATATAGGTCATCAGCACACCAATGATCTTTAAGATAGTGTCCAAACATTTTATTAAGTAATCACAGCATAACATAGCCAAGTTTCTTCAGCCATGTGTCATTTACTTGAAGAAGGGGTCCTGTATGGCCCCAAAACATGGCTATTTTATGTTGTGACGTGATCATTTCCAACAAACTTTCAGATACCGCCTCAGAGATCCTTGGTGTGCTGATGACATATTGCTTAATCTGTGCCAATGCTACTCCCCAGTCAATGGTGGCTGCAGTGCACATTTACATTCTACCCATTTCCAGGAACATGTTTAGGGTGTGTTGGAGGGGAAAAGGGGTGAGTTCTACAAACAAAAATTAAAGTAGTTCATTACCATTTTGCCAGATTATAAAATGCTAGTGCTAAACAAAACAGTGCAAAGTATTAATGTAGGTGTTTTTCCCTAATTTCTCTGATTTATATCTATGTGCAATGTAATGGTGAATTGTGTAAGACAGCTGTCCTATAGTACGAAAGCTGACAAAGGAAAATCATTTAGGCTGCTTTCACACTGAAGGTGCCGGCCATTCGCGGTAAAGCACTGCTCGCTTTAGCCCTGTTTAAGCGGCGGGTTTGTGCCACTTTTCGGCTGCTAGCGGAATGCTTTTAACCCCCAAAAAAGGTTAAAAACTCCCATGTTGCGGCGCTTCCAAAGCACTTTTCAGGCGCTTCGAAAGCGGTGCTCATTCATTGCAATGAGCAGGGGTGTTTTGGGGGTGCTATATACAGCGCTCCCAACCCGCCCCAAAGATGCTGCTTGCAGGACTTTTCCGAAAGTCTCCCAAGCGCACCATCCGGGTGTGAAGGCAGGCAGTTTTCAGGCACTTTACAGGCACTATTTCTAGCACTAAAACACCTGAAAACTGCCTCAGTGTGAAAGGGGTCTTAATGTAAAATAGTTTATCATCAATACTTTAGTTTTTCTTCTGAATGTAAAATGTTAAGGAAGGTGGCAGAGATAAAAACAAGCCAATAAATATGTATGTCATGTTTTACTGGCTACTAATCCTGTTCGGTTTACCAATAGAAGTAATAGAAATTGGGGTTTTAGAATTTACAAAAGGAAAGTTTATCAAGTGAAACTTTTTCTAGTAGCCGGATTAGTGTAAAATTGCTCTTGCACTACATGTGACTTTAAGTAATTTGGAACACGCTGGCATCTACGTAAGAATATTGTTTACTGACTATAGTTCAGCTTTCAACACCGTTGTCCCAGATTTATTGGTGGAGAAGATGTTGAAACGGAATTTGCCCCCATCCCTTTGCTCTTGGATAAAGGACTTCCAGGTAGACCGCCCACAGGTGGTCAAACTTGGTAAGCATGTTTCTTCCCAGCATGTGGTTAGCATGGGTGTACCACAAGGTTGTGTATTGAGCCCCCTTCTTTACTCTCTATACACTTGTGATTGTACTTCTTGCTTTTCTACAAATAGTATCATCAAATTTGCAGATGACACCACCATAGTAGGCTGCATCACAACAGGGGTTGAGAAGCATTATAGGGAAGAGGTGGCTAATTTAGTAGAGTGGTGAGAGGTAAACAATTTGTCCCTAAACACTGGGAAGACCAAGGAATTAATAATTGATTTTAGGAAGAGTAAAACTGACATGGTTCCACTCTATATTAGAGGAGAATTGGTAGAGCAGGTGCCCGTTTTTAAGTTTTTAGGTATTAAAATTTCAGAAAATTGATCCTAGTCAATGAACGTGATAGCTGTCACCAAGTAGTGTCAGCAACGTTTGAATTTCCTAAGACTTCTTAGGAAAAATGGCCTAGGGAAACACATCTTAGAGTCCTTCTATTGCTCCTCTATTGAGAGCATGCTGGCATTTTAGCTTGGTATCCCAACTGCACACTAGCAGAAAAAACTTCTCTTCCAAAAATAATAAATGCTGCGCAGACGGTCGTAGGATGCAGACTAGCTTCTCTAAACGAAATTTACAAATCCCGTTGTGTAAATAGGGCAGGCAAAATAGTAAGTGACCCGTCCCACCCTGGAAACTATCTTTTTGAACTCCTGCCATCTGGTAGGAGGCTCAGAAATATAAAGGTGAGGACAAACAGATTTAAGAAAAGTTTCTATCCAAGAGCTATAAAAGCCCTAAATGGTAATTTTTGACAAATAGTATTTAACCGTAAGTAACTTGGCTTGCTGCTGTAGCAGGGTGGTTTCTTTTTAGGTCTTTTTATATGGGGGGTAAAATTGTCTATATGTGTGTATGTTGAGGTTGTTTACATATGTGTGGAGCTTTTATAGAATTTCATTGTAATATGCGTTGCAATGACAATAAAGTATTTATTATTATTATTATTAACATTGGTATTTATACATGGGTACGCACCAAACATCTGCACTGCTGACAGTTTTGTACCCAGGTTTCTCCACTTTTATAGGTAATATCTCCATTTTGATGCAGGCACTGACTGCTGAGCCGTGGATCACATTCAGGACAGCAAAACAAGTCAACAGTTGGATTTTCACAGTCACAAACCATGCGGCGACACATTACCAATCCAACCTGTGGAAAGAGTACACAGCATCATATACATAATTATAGGTATATAAATACATTCTGTCATCGCTATCTTGTAGAATTTCTTTTAAAAACAAAAACTAACCTGGCATGAACAAACTGAACACCGATCATTATCCAATACCCAGATTTGTCCATTATGCTTAATTTTGCCTTCATGTATACAATCGCCAGAACAATTTTTTCCATGTGGACAGCGGCAGTCATACCCACCATCCAAATTGAAGCAAACAGTATCATTATTACAGCTGTGTCTTCCTGTTAAACATTCATCAATATCTGTAGAAAATATGAGAAACAAATCATATTAATTAGGTCAAAATTCACCAAACATTAGATAGAAAGCTAAAACCAAAAGTAGTACATGCACAAATTGTAGTTGCATTCTTTATAGTCATGTAAACTTTTTCAACCAAATTCATTTTCAGATGTTCACGTTAAAGTAAACTACTAATGTTCTTGGAGCAGAATTTGTGAATGCACCAATATCTTGCATGGGTACAGTACATCCAACCGCCTTTGTTATTTGCCACAGTATCTCCTTATAAATTTAGCTTGAAACATTGTAAAATGACTCTAGAGAACAGCTACAGTAGGTTGGGTTTCTTCTCCCAAATTAATTTGGTCATATTGCTGATGTACCTAATAATAATCACATGCACAATGTAATGTTGGCTTTAGTTCCTGCTCATGGTACTGTGTACTAAAGAAGTACCTTACATCCCATTAATACATCCGCATTTTTCACTTGGAGTGGTGCATTTATGATGTGTTTTACTGCGCTTCGCATGCACTACACCAAGCATTGTAAAGATAGATACATCCAACCAACTATAGCAGTTTGAATAGTATGAATGCTAAACATAATACAAATAGAATTATATGACTGTTCATCCCTACTATTTCTACAAAGCTTAGATTCCTTTCACACTGGGTCTTTTTTCAGGCACTGCGGTACTAAAAATAGAGCCTGTACAGCGCCTGAAAAACTCTTCCCCATTCTCGCCAGAGTGAAAGCCAGAGTACTTTCACACTGGGGTGGTGCGCTTGCAGGACGAGAAGAAAAGCCCCGCAAGCAGCATCTTTGATGGGGTGCGGTAAGCGGTATATGCACGACTCCTAAACCAACCCTGCCCATTGAAAGCAATGGACAGCGCTCCAGTAGCGGCTGTACACTGCCTCGGAAGCGCTGAGCGGTGGCGCTTTTAACCTCTTGTTAACCCCTCCTTGGGGGTTAAAAGAGCCCCGCTCCCGTATGCATAGCCATAATATCGGTAAATGCACCGCTAATTAGCGGCACTTTACCGCTACTCCCCCTTCCCCACCCCAGTGTGAAAGTGCCCTTACTTTGGCTCATTTTATATATGTAAGGTTACTAATAACACTATCAAAGCCTAACACACATAGTTATTAAAGAAACCCATCAGTAGGGACATATGGCAACTGCTACTGTTGATTGTTTTCTTTTCACCATGGACTTTATTATTCTTAAGACAAAAGTAAGGGCGCTTCTTAGGTACACTGTATAGCATTTATTAAACCACTTACCGTATTTTTCGGACCATAAGGTGCACCGGGTTATAAGGCGCAATATCAATGATCGACTGCTAATGGGTTTATTTTCATACATAAAGCGCACCGGGTTATAAGGCGCATTAAATGAAACAAAACTCTGATAAGTCAAAATTTATTCAACTCTTAATTCAACTCTTTCACAATAACCATAAAATGGTCTTTCACAATAACTCTCAACATTGTTCAGTAAAATAAAATACAAAACAATACACTCACTTTTTCAGTTTATTCCTCTACCACAAATCCAGCAAATTCTTTATCTTCAGTGTCTGAGTTTTAACAGTTGGGCGATTTCAGCATCAAGCACGCCCGGATCCCTCTCATCATTATCATCATTATCCGAGTCAGTCTCGTTGCTGTTACTTAGCTGTTCAGTGATAATTCAGGCTTTCCTGAAAGCTCGGATGACACTGGAGACTGATACCTTCGCCCAGGCATCCACGATCCACTGGCAGATAGTGGCGTAACTCGCCCGGCGTTGCCTCCCTGTCTTGGTGAGTGTGTGTTCGCCTTCTGTCATCCAATGCTCCCACGCAGCTCGCAATTTAACTTTAAATGACCTGTTGACACCAATATCTAGCAGCTTGAGTTCTTTGGTTAATCCACCCGGAATGATGGCAAGCACCGAATTAGTTTTCTTCACTTGGGTTTTGACAGTATCGGTCAGATGGGCGCGCATGGAGTCACAGATCAATAGGGACGGAGATTTGTGGAAAAAGCCATCCGGTCTCTTGACGTAAACCTCTCTCAGCCACTCACACATCTTCTCCTCGTCCATCCAGCCCTTCGGGTTAGCCTTGATGACGACGCCAACCGGAAACTTTTCTTTTGGCAAAGTCTTCCTCTTGAAAATTACCATGGGTGGCAGTTTCTGGCCATTAGCCTGGCAACCGAGAACTACAGTGAAGGATGACTTCTCGTTTCCTGTAGTGCGTATAGATACCGTACTGGTCCCTGTTTTCTCGACAGTACGGTTTACAGGGACATCAAAGGTGAGGGGGACCTCGTCCATGTTGGTGATGTGTTCTGGCCGGATCTTTTTTTCATTGATCTTGTTCTTGCAGTAGGTGCGGAAAATGGCCAGCTTTTCTTCGTAATCCTTTGGCAGTTGCTGCGAGATAGTAGTTCTTGTGCGGATGGAGAAATTATGCCTTTTCATAAAACGGAAGTACCAAGAGGGACCTCCTCGAAAGTCGTTGATCTCCATGTCGCGTGCTATCGCTGTTGCTTTGAGTCGAATAGAGACAGTAGAGACGCTTCTACCTGCGGTTCTCTGTTCAATAACCCACTGTTCAATTTTGTCCTCCAACTGTGGCCATCTTGCTTTGTTTTCTCAGAAACTCAGTTTGGTCTTCTCTACCTGGCGCAGGGCGTCTTCTTGCTTCCTCCACTTCCGTACCATTGATTCATTAATGTTGAATTCTCTCGCAGCTGCTCTATTTCCATGTTGTACTGCGTGACTGACAGCGTTGAGTTTGAAGTCCACTTCGTAAGCATGTCTCTTAACAGGAGCCATTTTTGGGGCAGCGGGTTATAGAAAATGAATGAATGCACACACCTCCTGACTACGATGGCCGTAATGCTCAATCCAAGCAGTGCAGCTTCGTAGCTTACCAAGGCCGTGCTAAAACATTTTGACAGATTTTTTGAGTGCCGTGTACCACATAAATCAGTTCTAGGTCAGAAAAGTAAGCCATACATTAGGCGCACCGCATTTTAAGGCGCACTGTCGATTTGTGAGAAAATGTAAGGATTTTAAGTGCGCCTTATCGTCCGAAAAATACGATACATCTAGGTAAGTGGAGTACAGCTCATCAGGGAGTCCTGTGAAGGTGGATCACTAAGCCAGTTTAAAATAGCTGCTGTGGATGCTGTGTGGAGATGGATGAACCTCAGCATGTCACGAGTGAGTCCTGCATCGGTGAGTTCTCGGTCAAGTCAGTACTGTTGATGTCTCTGTAGGAGCCGTCTGCTGGCTTTGTGTGTGAAGGAAAACCAGGAAGCAGTGACTGGAACGCAGGTGGCCCGCAGTGGCATGTGACGGCTCCTACAGAGACATCAGCAGTACTGACCTGACCCTGCGAGTCGAGAGCTCACCGATGCAGGACTCACTCGTGACATGCTGAGGTTCACCCATCTCCACACAGCAACCACAGCAGCTATTTTAAATGGACTCTGTGATCCACCTTCACAGGACTCCCTGATGAGCTGGACTCCACTTCCATACCATTGATTCATTAATGTTGAATTCTCTCGCAGCTGCTCTATTTCCATGTTGTACTGCGTGACTGATAGCGTTGAGTTTGAAAACCACTTCGTAAGCATGTCTCTTAACAGGAGCCATTTTTGGGGCAGCGGGCATAGAAAATGAATGAATGAATGCACACACCTCCTGACTACGATGGGCGTAATGCTCAATCCAAGCAGTGCAGCTTCGTAGCTTACCAAGGCCGTGCTAAAACATTTTGACAGATTTTTGAGCGCCGTGTACCACATAAATCAGTTCTAGGTCAGAAAAGTAAGCCATACATTAGGCGCACTGCATTTTAAGGCGCACTGTCGATTTGTGAGAAAATTTAAGGATTTTAAGTGCGCCTTATCGTCCGAAAAATACGGTACATCTAGGTAAGTGGAGTCCAGCTCATCAGGGAGTCCTGTGAAGGTGGATCACTGAGTCAATTTAAAATAGCTGCTGTGGATGCTGTGTGGAGATGGGTGAACCTCAGCATGTCACGAGTGAGTCCTGCATCGGTGAGTTCTCGACTCGCTTTTAATCATTGTTTTAATAAAGAGGCGCCCTTATTTTTGTTTTTACATGCTCCTGGAGATTGCTTCTGCTTCCCCCAAGAGGCTTGCCTTAACCACTTCAGCCCCGGAAGGATTTCACATTTTAGGACCAGAGCACTTTTTGCGATTCGGCACTGCGTCGCTTTAACTGACAATTGCGCGGTAGTGCGACGTTGTACCAAACCAAAATTTGCGTCCTTTTTTTCCCACAAATAGAGCTTTCTTTTGGTTGTATTTGATCACCGCTGCATCATTTCCGCTATAAACAAAAGAAGAGCGACAGTTTTGCAAAAAAACCCAAATTTCTTACTTTTTGCTAAAATACAAATCCAAAAAAAAAAATATAAAAAAACACTTTTTTTAACAGTTTTGGCCGATTTATATTCTTCTTCATATTTGTGATAAAAAAAATTGCAATCGGCGTTTATTGATTGGTTTGCGCAAAAGTTGCCGCGTTTACGGATGATGAGAATTTTTTTTTTTTATTTTTTACTATCACAGTCCTTCCCCCCCTCACAGAACGGAGATCCGTGTTTACATGCACGGATCTCCGTTCTTTCACTGCGGAGGGGGGCATCACGGGTAGCCGGCGGAGATCGAGTCCGCCCTACCCGCTCCCTGGCCCCCCCAGACACAGTGAGCGCGCTTTTGAAAAGGTCCGGGTTCGGGTCCGGGTCCCTGACACACCAAAGTTCGGTACGGACCCGAACTTTACAGTCCGGGTTCGCTCAACACTAATTAAAATCCCTTTGTATGACTTTTTAAATTTGCCTGTGTTTTTGGGGGTACAGAGAAAGTCCCTTTCTCCTCGCACACCATATTTTGTATAGTAGAGCTCAGATGTGGTTTCCCAATACTACTCTTGTTGGCACTTTCAGTAGGTAATTCATATAACCAAACAAATATACAGAGAAAGTCCCCTTTTCTTCTCACACCATATTTTTGTTTTATTAACCTCCTTGGCGGTAGGATTATGTCAGATTTTTGGTGTTGAAAGCGGTACATTATTTTTCATTGAAATTTGGCGTTTTATATTGTAGGCCTTAGTTCTTAATTCTTAGGAATAACTCACTTAAATCTGTCCAAACAAGAGTCTAGTAGACATCCCAGGTATGATAAAGTTTGAAACATGAAATCATAAATTATAATATAATAAATAACTAAAAATAATTATCAAAAATAATAACGTAATAGTAATAAAATTTATTCAATAATGTAATCAAATCAAAAACACTGAAATTTGCTCATTTGCAGAACTGTCGCTGTCGTCACTTTCAGTTTCTGATGATAAATTTTCCCAAAAATCAGTATCACTCAATTCTGCAAATGGTTCTTATTTACGATCGCTGTTTTCTAGCTGATCAAAAACCACTTTTGATGTAAAAGGACACTTTTTGGTTGCCATGGACATTCTCAAGTTTCCAGGCAGAAAGAATGACATCTATAATACAAAAGTGCATTCAGGGCACTGGGCAAACCACTAGGGACAAAGGGGATGTTAAACGATTTCATACAGTAATGTAATCTGTAAGATTACAGTGTACTGTATGTTTACTATGTGTTTCACTTTTTGAGTTTGCCGCCGGTCCCCGCCCCCGTGTGATGCGATGCTCGCAGGGAACGGAGCCCGGCACACAGAGGCATCCGGCGGAGGACAGACACGCTGACACCGCGGGAGGACATCACTGGATCCAGGGGACAAGGTGAGTAACGCTGCCTTGGATCCAGCAATGCAATCTGGTGTGTGGCTCGGGGTTACCGCTAATGGTACTGAAATTCCACCCCGAGCCACACTCGGGAATACCACCAGGGAGGTTAAATGAACATATGAATATACTTTGTGTTCACATCAGACAAAAAATGTATTGTCTGCACAGCCAGCTTTGTCGTCCGAAAAATCAAAATCGGCCGTCGAAAGGACCATACTAACGATCCGAAAATCGGAAGATCAGTCTTTGTATGAAAATTCCCATCCGAAATTCGCATTGTGTGTACGGGGCTTTAGTCTTGATACATTCTGAGTCACTGACCTGAACAAGTATACAGATTAGGAATGTACACTTGACTTAAAGCACTGGAGACAGGGGCAGGAGGGTGACAGACAGGTAAATGGCATTTTTAAGAAGTAGGTCGGGCATATTTATTTTGTTTTGCTTGGGTTTTCTCTAAAGCCTGTGCTTGCATCATGAGTTACCCATAAAATATGCAAGCCTTACATGCTGGCACTGAACGTACACACTCAGTAAGGTTAAACCAATCAATATAAAACATCTTCAAATTTACATAAGGGAAATCCAGTAAATCTGTTTAATTGAATCTTTGCACTCACAGTAAATTCTGTGAGTTTGACATCTGATTACAGAAGTCAGCACAAAATTTACAACAGCTGATAAATAAATTAGTGGTCATGTGACTTTGCAATTCCACTACTGCAGAGTACTATAATCCAATAAATAGAAGCAGCACAAATATAATAAATATAATAAATTGACATAACATTTTATTGGCAAACTATCTGATTTTGTATAAAAAAAAAAAAAAAAAAAGAGTACTGAATACAAAATAAATCACGTAATAAACAACTTGAAATGCAATGCGATTGCTGATACTACTTTTTCCTGAAAATCATACTGATAATTATAACATCACCATAATATTTTAGAAACCCTTGTACATGCTTCTCAAATAGCTCTACAAATGTACGAAAGGAGAAAAGCACATTTGCAAAGTGAACTTTCACTTAATGTTACATTAACAAACACATTGGGTGGAACTAGACATGCTGACGTCATCAGACACGTTTGCATTTGCCAACCGAATCCTGGAAGTTTGTATTAACCAGCGCTGAATTGATGTAATATGTAAGTGTTTTTAACCTTTTATAATAAACTTTTTTAATCAGATTTATATTATTGGTAGCGTCCCTGTTCTCTTTTCTTTACATACATTTGTTATGAAGTTGATTCCTATGGAAACCGGTGGCCCTGTATTCAAAATGTGGGTGCATTCATCATGATAACACATCACTCATGCGGTTTATGTTCACATAGCCATTGGGGGTCTTTAACTTCTGGTAAGCGTTCATACCTGGCACTGGGAGGATTTCACTTATAAGAAGAATATTTTGGATTTCACTTGCACATGAGAATTGAATTGGGATTTTTGTATTGGAGTTCTCATTTGATTCTTCATATTAATTCACTGTATGGCACTTTTTATTTCACACAAGTTTATGTGAATATTGTGCAATATTGGACATTATTGTTGTGAGTTTTTGGTTTGCAGTGATTGTGTATTACTGTATATATCAAAATTTTGTGAAGGGATTAGTGCAGCACTTATATTATTATTCTTTTTAATTAATATTCGGTATTCTCTGCAAAGTGACTTTTCATTTAACTTCACCCTATTATCCTATATCTACAAGTTAAAGCTTCAGCTCAAATAAAATTTCAGATTTAAGCGCAGTCTGATGGACTGCATCCACCACTGACTACTTATATTATTTGGGGATTCCAGCTGCAAGGTTGTCCTGCCACAGTTCCTAAATGGTTTCCACCCAACTTAGAGAGTTAAGTGTTTTCAAGCACCTTGGAAGGCCGCTACTTCTACTGCTATTGGATTTGCCAATATATAAAATAAACTTAAACAAGAGATCTGCACCTGACAGATATGATAAGAAAATACTATCAGCCTTAGGAATATTGGTTCACATGGTGCAGAAAATGCAGCGAATCCTGTGCATTTCCTGCACCGCATTGAAATCGCACAGTGTTAAAGTGAGCCGCAGGGGGTGTCAATGTTAAGTTGACATCCCAAAACGGTTTGCAAAACACAGTGCGATTGAATGAATTGGATCTGGCATGGACACTGTAAGGCGGATCGTCAAAGCACATGCGCCATTGAGGTCATTGGCTGCATGCACTCTGAATATCTCCTAAACTGTGCATGTACAAGTGGTAGTACAGAGTTTCCTACCACTTTAAAGCATTACTAAACCCAGGAGCCTGCATTCAATATATCTGGTCTTCCACAGTGCACAGAACATGGATATGCAATTATTTTAGTAAATATAAACTGCCAAATGCCTTTTCTCATCAGCAGTTAGAGCAGTCTTGAGACTTCTATCAGTGTCTGGTTAAATCTTGTAGGAGGAGTTTCCACTCTACTCTGACTGTCCTATGAGGCTGCAGGACCCCTGACCCTCTGTCTGGACACATGCACTCTCCCAAAAAAAGAAATCCAGCAATACACATCAAACTGAGCATGTGCATAGTGTCTCCAAAGGCTCTGTCTTATCAGGAGATGGATTGGGGAAATGGAAGAAGGGGAGGATCAGAGAAGACAGGATCAAACAGCCTTTTTATAGAATGCAGAGGATTAACCCCTTAAGTTCCACAGTGAGATTAACTAGCATGCTTTATTGCATATACAGACTGCTTTTACTGTTGTGAGTTTAGTAACACTTTAAAGCCTGTGGCTTAACACACAGACATAATAACATATACTGAGAATTACCCTCAGCAAACAAACAAGTAAAGCGTTACTGTGCAGCATCCATACATACAAAATAAGGACAGGTGTTGAGAATGTCACCTAACATGATATGTGGTATTGTGCACAGTGTTCATGCATACAGAATAAAAACAAGGAATTACACTCAGCATACAGAAGACATGAAGAGGGAATGTGTGACTTTACATATGGAGAATAAAAATAAGAGACTGCTATGCAGCATACAGGAAAAAAATAGCACTATGCAATATCCATATGCAAAATGATGTGAATTTTTTTTTTTCTGGTAACCAACAGCAACATACACATTTACTGCATTTTACACATATTTGAACATATGACTGTTGCAAATTACAAGTCACTTGACAACTATATAGGGTAGAGGGCTCATTCAGGTTTCTGGGGAAGAGGAGGCATCAAGGGAGATTTGTATGTCATATTGTGTAACAGGGTGAGGGGGATTAAAAAAAAAGGTGTTCCCTGAATTTTAGGGCGAGTTGGCATGGCTGCATCTTGTACTGACCTGACTTCAAAGGAGTGAATTGTAGTGGTTTTGTGTTACTGCACTAGAACTAACTCTTAGAAAAGTAACTTTTTATTAAACAGGCTTGTAGGAACTTAAACGGTAAAAAATAAATATTTATGAAAAAAAATAAAAAATTAGGGTCTGCTTTTAAATGCAGTGAATTTAACCTTGGATACAATTTGCTCTCTACCATTAAAGTGCCGTTGCTAAGTAATAGAATAAGGAAGTGATTTTGGTTGCCTGGCAACTCACATGCTGTAGGTACCTAGGGTTTGTGAATATAATCGCATCTTATGCTGACAAAGATAGTTCCATACTGAATTTATATATCAGAGACAGGTTGTTTTAATTCAGTAAAGTTGTGCAAAGAGAGATTGTAATATGCCAAGTGCAGTAACCTCTAACAACTTCTCAGTCTGCTTAAAGCTAATGGGAGGAAGGGATCCAATAGGAGACCTTCTATTTATTGAACATATGCTGTCCAGTACCACATCCTAAGAGCTTGATACATACAAAGAAAAACCTAACTGTAGAAAAACAGGACTTTTAACGCACTACATATTTCTATAAAAAAGGTAAATATTTTATTCTACAAATGTTAAATATATATGACATTTTTGAGAAAACCACAATATTGCACGTAAACATTACACATGTATATGTAATTATTCTTTGTACCTACCCTTCCAATAAAGCTTTTTGTAAACAAAAAAAAACATTACACATGTATAAAAAACTGGATATATAATCACTTGTCACCCCCAATGGACTTGGACGATGACATGCTTGCTGTAACTTCAACGTGTTTCAGGGGTCCATGCCCGCTTCATCAGAAAGATGTGACGGGAATACTGAGAGACACTGAACGATAACAGGATGGCATCTAAGAGTCCTTATATATGACTCAACATTAGTATTGATAGGTTCTCTCTTATTTTTATATGTGGACTTGGGAGCGGACTAACCCTGGAGGAGCTGACCTATCTGTTCCAGACCGTGTACAGTTATTGGCAGTATGTATCATTATGTATGATCGTTTTATATGCAAAACACAGAACTTGACTGTTGATATCTTCCTGATAAAGCGGGCATTGACCTGCGAAAGACGTTGAAGTTACAGCAAGCATGTCATTGCCCAAGTCCAATGGGGATGATGAGTGATGATATATCCAGTTTTTTATGTGTGTAATGTTTAGGTGAAATATTGTGGTTTTCTCAAAAATGTCATATATGTTTTTTAACATTTGTAGAATAAAATATTGATCGTTTATACATATGTGGTACCTTTTCTACAGTTAGGTTTTTCTTTGTATGTTTCAGTCTACTTTAGTCTTCTCAGCTAAGAGCCAGTTTGGGATTGATTACTATAGGTCACAGCAGTTTGTATATTACAGTTACCCCTTGCACTGCTCTACTGAATAAGTCAGGCAGGACTTATGTATAAAGGAAAGAAACTCTAAAAAGAAAGGTAAAGCTTCTGTTAACCACGGTAATTTCTCTGGTTATACCAGTAATTAAAAACAAAAAAAAAGGAAACAACAGCTGTAGCTTTTAATTAATTAATGTAACTGCATATGGATTACACTTGATACAGTTGTTTTGCTTCTGCATTATAATCTACATTATAGGGGAAACCATTTCCTAGATGGCAAGCGGTTTTCACTTTCATTTTATGCGAATTTATTTCAGAATCCTGCTACATAGTTCCTGACTTTTGAAAATAGCATTGCATTTAGCTGGATGCCAGTTGTAATTCATTTTATATTCTTGGAGGCCTATTTATCACCAGAAAGAATATAATTTGTACTTCAGATAGAAACACTCCACAGTGCTACTCAGCCTTTATTTATGTCACTCCCTGGGCTGAAATAATGCATTTTTTCTCTAATCCGATCTCACTCTCCTATATGAAAAGAACACCATGCAGTATATCTGGGTTTTACTTTTAGAGTTACAGAACAGTCTGACTTTAAACAAATACATTTCTGGCTCATTTTTGTATGATGCGTATATACTAAAGCATTCCACACAGAGGAAAAAATATGCTATTTGTGCCTTTAGCATTATTCCAAGTAAACTCTTGAAGCCCTTTGATTCTAAATACTGACCTTCACATGACTCTCCACCCAAAGAGAACATCCCATTGTCATGGTAGCCATCTCTGCATTCACAGTGGTACCAGCCTGGTAGGTTAATGCAGTTAGCACGGCTGTCACACTGAACAAATCCTTCAGCGCATTCATCAATGTCTAATAAACACAAGCACAAAAAAAAAGCATTTGAAGCACAAACATACCATACTAGTTCATACATCTTTGTGTCATTAGCTACAAGTGGGTAATGCATTCCTAGCCTTAATATTTTGAACATCTCTGTGCCATAGTTAGAGTGAAATTCCAGGCTACACCTAATTTTAAGGTGGTTGCCAAGGCTTGTGGCTAAAAAAAAAAAAATAATAATCTGCAAGAGAAAGGCATAATGAGCTAGTATGCATTGCATTGCATATTAGCTCATTATGAAATGCTTACCTTAGATTGACGCCATTGCAGCGGTCCCCGAGCACCGCTGTGACCGACGTCATGTTGTGTCCATCGTCTTCCAGGATCTTGGGCTCCGACCAATCACAGCGCAAACTCCAGCGCTGTGATTGGCAGGAGCCACGCTGACGTCACTCCCACGCATGCACACAGGAGCCGTCATTTACAGCACACTTAGTGAAGAAACGGCCCAGTCGGGCCGTTTCTTCACTGCGCATGTGGCGATGACATCGGAACATGCAATATCTCTCCTAAACCGTGCAGGTTTAGGAGATATTCCTGGGACCTACAGGTAAGCCTTATGATAGGCTTACCTGTAGTTTAAAGTGGTTGTCATGACTTGACAACCACTTTAAATCTGCTCCTACCCCTTTTCTAACTCCTATTCTATCTACCCTGTAGAAGGAAGGTGGTTATACTTACCTATTCTTAGGGTGCTCCAGTCGATCCACTTGATCGACTCCCAATGGCAGCTTCAGGGGAGAGGAGGGACAGTCCACAATGGATGCCCTATAGTAAGCTTATCGGGGACATCACTAAACAGGCATTCCAGGCATTGTCGGCACACTTTCCTCTCCCCTGAAGCCCGCCACTAGGAAAGTCACATGACTGGACCAGACTGCTCTGAGACTAGGCAACTATAAGCATCTTTATGCTATAGGGTAGTTAGAATAGGAGTTAGAAGGGGGTAGAAGAGTAAATAGTTATACCCTTAAATTCCACTTTACATTTATTAATGTACATACATTTTTATCATTTAAAGGTTTTAGTTGCCAGATAACAATTAGAAACACAACAACATCAGCACTGCAGTGATATGAGACAGTAAACAATTCATAAAGCAGTCATGAAACATAAGGACTTTATGGCTGCACACTCAGTACAGTGCCTAGGTAAACTTCAGGTTTTGCTTCAGGTTTTGAGCTCTGAGGAAGAGGGTACAGGCGGTCCCCGGGTTACAAACAAGATAGGGACTGTAGGTTTGTTCATAAGTTGAATTTGTTTGTAAGTCGGAACAGATACATTTTTTAAGTGTAGCTTCAGCCAAAATAACTATTTTTAAGCTTTTTGAACAGCATGGGGAAGGCGTAACAACCCCTGTAATGTTTGTTTTATGTCTAGGTTTATGTTCAGAAGATTTCAACTCCCTTTCTGTCCCAATTATAATCAGATTTTGAAAATTTTAGGTTGTTTTAGGTTGTTGTGGAAGCAATCCTTGGTGATAAAGCATCAGTGGAGACCCCTTTTTCCCATAATAACTCTTACAGGAGTGAATTTCCCTTCCTAGGGGGAGATTTCCTCTCACGTCCTGTTGTCTCCCTCCGTTTGTAAGTAGGAGTCGTTTGTAAGTCGGATGTTTGTAACTAGGGGACCACCTGTATATCCCTCGAAACACGTTATCCCGTTTCTGCTGTGAAGTGTCATCCAGGTTCTCAATTTATTCAGAAACTGCTGTTCAAATTATTTTACAACCATATAATTATGTGGCTCTTGTGAGTTTAACAATTCTTTTTCATAAATGTTGCCTAAGGTAATACAGAAGGCTGGTTTAACCTTCTTGTTGTTTTGTTTTTAAAGGTTTTAGTTATCTAAAACATTTTGTTATATTTCAGAAGGAACTGCTGTGAACTTCACATCCCTGAAATGCACTCTTCATATATTCTTTGGAGGTGATTTTGTCCCTGGCTTGATACTGGATTTTACAAAGTGATATATACAGTATCTCACAAAAGTGAGTACACCCCATTTTTGTAAATATTTTATTCTATCTTTTCATGTGACAACACTGAAGAAATGACACTTTGCTACAATGTAAAGTAGTGAGTGTACAGCTTGTATAACAGTGTACATTTTCTGTCCCCTCAAAATAATTCAACACACAGCCATTAATGTCTAAACCGCTGGCAACAAAAGTAAGTACACCCCCAAAGTAAAAATGTCCAAAGTGTCAATATTTTGTGCAGCCACCATTATTTTCCAGCACTGCCTTAACCCTCTTGGGCATGGAGTTCACCAGAGCTTCACAGGTTGCCACTGGAGTCCTCTTACACTTCTCCATGATGACATCACAGAGCTGGTGGATGTTAGAGACCTTGCGCTCCTCCATCTTTCATTTGAGGATGCCTCACAGATGCTCAATAGGGTTTAGGTCTGGAGACATGCTTGGCCAGTCCATCACCTTTACCCTCAGCTTCTTTAGCAAGGCAGTGGTCATCGTGGAGGTGTGTTTCTATCATGTTGGAATACTGCCCAGTGACCCAGTCTCCAAAGAGAGGGGAACATGCTCTGCTTTAGTATGTCACAGTACATGTTGGCATTCATGTTTCCCTCAATGAACTGTGGCTCCCCAGTGCCTGCAGCACTCATGCAGCCCCAGACCATGACACTCCCACCACCATGCTTGACTGTAGGCAAGACACACTTGTCTTTGTGCTCCTCAATTGGTTGCTGCCACACACGCTTGACACCATCTGAACCAAATATGTTTATCTTTGTCTCATCAGACCACAGGACATGGTTCCAGTAATCCATATCCTTAGTCTGCTTGTCTTCAGCGAACTGTTTGGGAGCTTTCTTGTGCATCATCTTTAGAAGAGGCTTCCTTCTGGGACTACAGTCATGCAGACCAATTTGATGCAGTGCACGGCGTATGGTCTGAATACTGACAGGCTGACCCCCACCCCTTCAACCTCTGAAGAAATGCTGGCAGCACTCATATGTCTATTTCCCAAAGACAACCTCTGGATATGACTCTGAGCATGTGCACTCAAATTCTTTGGTCGACCATGGCGAGGCCTGTTCTGAGTGGATCCTATCCTGTTAAACTGCTGTATGGTCTTGGCCACTGTGCTGCAGTTCAGTTTCAGGGTCTTGGCAATCTTCTTATAGCCTAGGCCATCTTTATGTAGGGCAACAATTCTTTTTTTTCAGATCCTCAGAGAGTTCTTTGCCATGAGGTGCCATGTTGAACTTCCAGTGGCCAGTATGAGAGAGTGAGAGCAATAACACCAAATTTAACACACCTGCTCCCCATTCACACCTGATACCTTGTAACACTAAAGAGTCACATGACACCGGGGAAGGAAGATGGCTAATTGGGCCCAATTTGGACATTTTCATTTAGAGGTGTACTCACTTTTGTTGCCAGTGGTTTAAACATTAATGGCTGTGTGTTGAGTTATTTAGAGGGGACAGCAAATTGACACTGTTATACAAGCTGGACACTCACTACTTTACATTGTAGCAAACTGTAATTTCTTCAGCGTTGTCACATGAAAAGATATATAATATTTTTGCAAAAATGTGAGGGGTGTGCTCACTTTTGTGAGATACTGTACATAAATCACTCCAAATAATTAAAGGGGAAGATCTTCCCACAGCCATATCATTGCTGTTACACAGAACAGAAAGATGAAATCTCCCCAAAACAGGCACAAATCTTGACCAGAGCTAATCCTTCCTCTAATATCTGCTGTGATAAAAGGAAAATGTTCATACAGCCATATAACCTTAACTGTTTTTTAAAATATGCTGGTCATGAAAAAAAGCATGGGGCTTGAACTGCTGATCCCTTTCTAAAAATGCTAGATGCTTGGTTTCAATATACCCAGACCTGGAGCAAGAATGCTGAAAATAAGTGCCAAAAAAAAGTTAGAATTCTTTATCTACTTGTTACAGTTCAGTGACTCCTGAAGCTTTAAAGCCAAGGCATTCTCATTTAAGAGAGTTTAGCAGTGGTTGCTTACATAATGTTCTCATCAATACTGTACTTTATGCTTCAATCCATTTAAACTGTGGTCTTAATGTGTTGGTGCTGTGTGCATCTTCAAAAAAAGAACGTAAACAAAAATGCAGTATTTAGACTGGTTAATGTGAAATTCTTCTTTGTAGAATCACAAATGATTTGGTTATCATCTAATTCTGTATGAGCATTTGCCTAAACACCAGTTTATTGCACTTGAACCAAATTTATATTTGAAGAATTCCAATAACCTACTAGGATTTTACGTATTTCTGCACACAGCCTACAATTTTCTCCACTCTAATGTTCTCTAAGACCAGACTGCACTTCTCTCTTTGTGTTCTATTTAATACAGCAATAGCATGCAAACATAAAATTCTTAAATTAAATATAAGCCCTTCTGGACTGGTGGCATTTTTTCACCCTCTTACTTTTTCTTCTTTTCCTATACTTTACTCTTTCTTGGTGTTCAGGTGAGAGGTGATGCTGGTGGGTCTTTGGAACTTTCCACTCCAGCTCCCCCACATGGGATATTCTGTATCTGCTCTAACATTTCTTCAGGTTTTCTATTTCTTCTTAACGTATGCATTATTGTTGATTTAGTCTGGGATCATCACCTTATGAAGCCAGATTTTTTGCTTTCATATGTAGTTTCTTTAGCACTTTTCAGTTATATGTAGTGCACTGGTTATGTCCACATCACTCTGGAGTCTATATTAGATCACTTTGGATTGACAGGGGTATATTGATACGGGTTGAAATGTGACTTTTAATGACCGCTGGCTGTGATACAGAATCATTGGGGTTGATTTACTAAAGCTTGTAAGCGCAAAATTTGGTGCAGCTCCACACAGAAACCAATCAGCTTCAAGGTATTATTGTCAAAGCTTGATTGAACAAGCTGAGGTTAGAAGCTGATTGGCTAGCATGCACAGCTGCACCAGTTTTTGCACTCTCCAGCCTTAGTAAATCAACCCCATTATGTCAGGGTGAGGTTTGCTGGTCTAGGGATGTGATGTTTCTGTTTATCTCTGCAATGCACTTTCTGTATTGTATTGCTTGAAACCCAAACATTATTGAAAGAATAATAGCCCCTGCATAGTTGAACAGATGACATGTGATCAGTTAAATAGGCACAGCAACAGTCATTATACTGAAGGGAAGTGGCCAGTGTTGGGCATCTCAGGAAGGACTCATTGGTGTATATATTGTACAATTACAATCTCAATTCTAAGAAAGTTGTGACACTGTGTAAAATCTATATAAAAACAGAATGCAATGATTTGCAAATCTCAAACCCATTTTATTCACTATAGAAAACTACCAAATGTTTAAACTGACAAAATGTACCATAAAAAAAGATAAAAAAATTGAAACGGATGGCAGCAACATGTTTAAAAAAGTTGGGCAAGGGTAACAAAGCTGGCAAAGTAAGTGGTACTAACAAGGGAGAGCTTGAGGAACATTTTGCAGCTAATTAGGTTATTGCCAACTAGTAACATGATTGGGTATAAAAGAGCATCTAAGAGAGTTAGATTTTCTCAGAAGTAAAGATGGGCAGAGGTTCACCTAAGATAATTACTTTCATAAGTGTGCACTTATCTCTTATTGTTATATTTCCATACTACTAAGAGGAAAGTTTACAGGCCAGCCCAACATGTTGTACACAGATATACTATATTACCAAAAGTATCGGGACACCTGTCTTTACACACCCATGAACTTTAATGACATCCCAGTCTTAGTCCGTAGGGTTCATTATTGAGTTGTCCCACCCTTTGCAGCTATAACAACTTCAACTCTTCTGGGAAGGCTGTCCACAAGGTTTAGGAGTGTGTCTATGGGAATGTTTGACCATTCTTCCAAAAGCGCATTTGTGAGGTCAGGAACTGATGTTGGAGAGAAGGCCTGGCTTCATCCCGGGTTCGGCCCCTTAGTTCCAGTGAAGGGAACTGTTAAGGTGTCAGCATACCAAGACATTTTGGACAATTTCATGCTCCAAACTTTGTGGGAACAGTTTGGGGATGGCCCCTTCCTGTTCCTACATGACTGCGCACCAGTGCACCAAGTAAGGTCTAAGATTGGAATGCCATTAGAGTTAATGTACGTGTAATGGCAGGACTCCCAATACTTTTGGTATTATAGTGTATATAAGATTATAACTGCTGAGGCAGAGCCTAAAATACCACCATACATTGAAAGGGAGAAATGGGGGTGACCTTGAATGAGCAACAAAGAAAAAAGGTAATGAAGCTGGCACATGTTTTTTTATATGGTCAAACACACTGTAGAGATACATTTTAAGTGTTTAGAAAGATGGTATATCACACCGGTTAGCGCAAATAAATATCAAGTAGGAAAGTCGCCATTATGTTTGAGAGGGTGCAACGAAATTAGGACTATGTTTCACATTCAGTGGGGATGCGTTAAAATACAAGAGTTCTGGAGGAGGATAATTCAGTTTGTACAAGAAATCACTGGCACTGCGATACCCAGGGAACTGTCGATATGCTTGTTTCATGGTACAGTGAACTCAATAGGACAGTACAGGAAATCGCTTACTCCCCAATTAATAAATGCAGCCAAATGACTGATTCTAAAGTTCCGGGGGTTGCAAGAAGTTCCATCAATGGGAAATTGGCTAAGGAGTGTAGGATATTTTTGTACCATGGAAGAATTATATAATTCTAGTGAGGACTTGATGGAAACATTTTAAAGACCCGGGAAAGGTGGTTTGAGTTAAAATATTAATAATAATAACAATAATAATATGTGGAGTTGATTGGCAAAAAGAATGAGTGATATAAGACAAGGAAGAGTTTGAGGTACTGTCATTTAATGATGTGGGCAGGGGGAGAGGTTTAATTTAAGTTTTTTTGGAGGGGGTGGTGGGTGGTAAGGGTTTATAATTGTCTTTTATGGTGTTGTAAATGCATTTGGTAAATATTTATGGTATTTGAGAAAGATTTAAGATAAAGTAATCAGAAAGGAAAAAAAAAAGAAAAAGATAAGCAGAGGTAAGATAATTACTTTCACAAGTGTGCACTTATTTCTTGTTGTTCTATTTCCATGCCACTTAGGAGAAAGTTTCCTTCAGACTCACTCATAAGGCAGCCAGCTAAATTCCAGACAAAAGGTTACTAGAAACATTTCTTTACCCACATGCTTATATTTGCTGGCACAAATATAAGTAATAAAGAAGACAGGCAGCAAGTAAATGTTTCCTATTAGCTGATTGCAAGCAACATATGCATTTCCTTTAAGTACAGTGTCAGACCTACAAAATTACATCTTGAGAATTTCCATTTGCAGGCAGTTTTTATTTGACAGTGCATTCTTAAAGGAAATGGAGTAACATTCTAATGTCTAGCAATTTTAATGTATCATTATGAAAATGACTTAAACCGTTTCAATTTAGAGATTGTAAAATAATTGCTTATAAAACACAGTGGACTTAACATGAAAAGCTTTTCAAAATGAAAACATTAACCTAAAGTACAGTGCAAAGAATACTAATAGGGCTATACTGTTATCTGTTTCCAATTTCGAAAGTGGTTGTGTCAGCACTTTACTGATTGCCCTCTCTGAACTGTTTTTTTTTTTTTTTATTTTAATTTCTCTCTAAGCACTCAGAAAAATGAACACTGTAGTATGAATAAGAATTAAAACTGTGTGTGCTTCCATTTGCATGCACACTGTGGTGACATATCTCATACAAACCATTTCTAAAATCAGACATTAGAAGTAGGACCTCCAATACATCTCAGTATAGGAGTAGTAGCTCTAAAATCACATGAATTACTTGTACATGAAAACCAATCACCAGATGAAAAACAATGATACCAAGATCCCGGCTGTGATCTTATAACCACTTGGAGACCATTACATGGTCCTTAGGTGATTACATTAACCACTTCAATACCGGACGTTTATACCCCCTTCCTTACCAGACCAATTTTCAGCTTTCAGCGCTCTCACACTTTGAATGACAATTACTCTCTCATGCTACACTGCACCCCACTACACTGGGTTTTTTATTTTTTGCGACATAATTGAATAAAGTGCGAAAAATTTGAAAAAAAAAACACTTTTTTTTAGTTTCTGTGATAAAATTTTGCAAATAAGTAATTTTTGTCCATAAATTTGGGCCAAAACCTATACTGCTACCTATCTTTGGTAAAAAAAAAACCCAAATAAGTGTATATTATTTGGTCTGTGGGAAAGTTATAGAGTCTACAAACTATGGTGCAAATCATTGAAAATTGATCACACCTGATGCACTGATGGCCGATCTCAATTATTGAGGCCCTGAAATGTTGGGAAAGTACAAATACACCCCAAATGACACCATTTTGAAAAGTAGACATTCCAAGGTATTTAGCAAGATGCATGGCGAGTTTTTTGAAGTTGTACTTTTTTCCCACAATTCTTGGGAAAATTAAGAAATTATTTTTTTTTTTTTTGCACAAAATTGTCAAAACAACAAGTTATTTCTCACACACAGCATATGCATACTTCCAATTACACCCCAAAATACATTCTGCTACTGTCCCTGAGTATGGCGATACCACATGTGAGACTTTTTCACAGCCTGGCCACATAGAGAGGTCCAACATGCAGGGAGCACCGTCATGCATTTTAGGAGCAGAATTTTCACATCTAATTTCCTAACGACCTATTACACTTTTGAAGGCCCTGGAGCACCAGGACAATGGAATTACACACAAAATGACCCCATTTTAGAAAGCAAACACCCCAACGTATATTCTATGAGGCATTATGAGTCTTTTGAATGGTTCATTTTTTTTCACAAGTCTTCGAAAAATGTGGAAAGAAAATGAAAACGCTTTTATTTTTACACAAAGTGGTCAATTTATAAGATATTTCTAACACATAGCATGCACATAGCAAAAATTACCCCCCAAAATATATTCTGCTACTCGTCTCGGTAAAAGGTACTTGGGTACTTTGATGGGCTGCAGATAGGTACTCGGTTACTCAGATGGGTTGGTGA
>BLSH010514613.1:84244-97670 GCA_018402905.1 Glandirana rugosa
GTCTCATGGGCTCATGGACAGTGGACAGGCAGTCTCATAGGGGCAGGTGACAGGTACTCGGGTACTCTGATGGGCAGGTGACAGGTACTCGGGTACTCTGACGGACAGGTGACAGGTACATGGGTACTTTGATGGACAGGTGACAAGTACTCGGGTACTTTGATGGGCAGGTGACAGGTACTTGGGTACTTTGATGGACAGGTGACAGGTACTCGGGTACTCTGATGGACAGGTGACAAGTACTCGGGTACTTTGATGGGCAGGTGACAGGTATTCGGGTACTTTTATGGGCAAATGACAGGTACTCGGGTACTTTGATGGGCAGGTGACAGGTACTTGGGTACTTTGATGGACAGATGACAGGTACTCGGGTACTTTGATGGACAGGTGACAGGTACTCTGATGGGGTGGTGACAGGTACTCTTTATTGGGGGGTGATCAGTGTGCTTGGTGTACGCAGTAGGCAGTAACCAGCTGTTACCGCAATCTCCCTGTCACACACGAGCTGTTACCGCGGTTTGTTTACATCACATGACCGGCTGTGATTGACACAGCCGGTCACATGGTAAAGAGCCAAATCTATTGGCTCTTTACACGGATCGGAGCTGGGCTTTGTCTGAGGGACAAGCCTCAGTTCTGATCGCCGCGCTGTGCGCCCCCATGGGCAAGCACGAGCGGCGTGCACGAGAGGAGCGTTAGTGACCGGCTGTGATTGGACACAGCCGGTCACGTGGAAAAGAGCCAATTTTATTGGCTCTTTACCCTGATCTGGGGTGGACACAACCCCCCCCCCCCGGCAGACAAGCGATCCGTGGGGGCAGTAGCGGCGAGAAGCGGAGGACATCATATGCCGTCCACCCGGATCGAGGAACAGTCCCTGCCGACGTCATTTTACTTTGACTCGGTAGGGAAGTGGTTAAAGATGAACTCCAAGAATGATATAAAACATAAAAAACAGCTCAAGTACACCTATATTATATGTCTCAAATTAGAAAACAAACCAGACAGTAGGCACAACAACAGTTATTATACTGAAGGGAAGTGGCCAGTGTTGGGCATCTCAGGAAGGACTTATTGGTTTATATATCCTATACAATTACAACCTCAATTCTAAGAAAGTTGTGACACTGTGTAAAATCTACATAAAAACAGAATACAATGATTTGCAAATCTCAAACCCATTTTATTCACTATTGAAAACTATCAAATGTTTAAGCTGACAAAATGTACTATAAAAAAAAAGTTGAAACGGATGGCAGCAAAAGATTTAAAAAAGTTGGGCAAGGGTAACAGAACCGGCAAAGTAAGTGGTACTAACAAGGGAGAGCTGGAGGAACATCTAGCAAAACATTCAGGCCTGCACTTTTTGTCAGACCTGACTAAATTTTGCCTCTCCTAGCAAAACCCTCACTACAAAAAGCGCACATCACTATGAGGGCGCTACAATGCTACTGACAAGTATATATCATATAAATGCCAAAAAGTACATAAAATATGTAGAACACTCCTAGATAGGTGCTAGATGAAGTATATTTAGTATTTGGTTTGCTGTATCAGTTGAGCTGCATGTGGTTGTTTTGACCTGTTCTGTGTTTCACTGGCTACAGAGTTGACTGCTCCCCTGTCTGTCTGGAAAGCTTCTGGAAGATAGTGGGATAGGAGAGCCAAATGTGCAGCTGAATATTTATGCAGCCGTGGCCAATCCCTGGGAAGAGCATGTCCAGATGGTGGCTGGAGGGTATATAAATACTCTGAGACTGAGAGCACAGGGGTTCTTTTCTCAGAGTTGGAGATCCCAGCCTGGAGAGCTGCTGCCCTCCTGGGCAGGCCTACCATGCATCAGCTGTTCATTTAGGTTCCAACTGGGCTAGCTGTGGGGCCCATTCTGCTGAATATTGTTGGCGCTATCTGAGGGACTTTCGTCTGGGGATCTGGTCTGCGATCACTGGAAAAAGATGTCCGGGAGATATTGGAAGGAGGTATCAAACATTCCAAGGACAGACTGGAGGGAGAGATCCCTGAGACTGTGTGCTGCTGCTATGCCTTGTAGTACGAGGGTCAGGGTTGCTCAAAAGAAAAGGGGACATTGTGGTTGGTGTCCTGGTATAGTTCAGTCATTTAACTGCTTGTGCAAGGACTCTGCTCTCACTAATAAGAGGAAGATTAGTTTCCACAAGTTGCTACTAGAGTTGCTGGAGTATGCCACAGTAGCGATGGGCCCCTCGGTTTGTTTTGCACCAGAACTCGCGAACATAGCAAAAGTTTGGACCCCAACATCGAACCCCAGTGAAGTCTATGGGACCTGAATGTGAAAAATCAAAAGTGCCCATTTTGAAGGCTGATATGCAAGTTATTGGCCATAAAAAAAAAAATGACATTTACATTTCCGGCAATACAATTCCTTTGCCCGCAATAGAAAAATCAGAAAAGAAATGGTGTGTGGTTCCCCCCCCCCCCAATCCATTCCCAACAACCCTGGGCTGTGGTTGTGGGGGCTTATTGGAATCTGGAAGTCCCCTTTTACCCATTCACCAAAAAAAGTGTCAAAAAGTAATAAAAACACACACAGTTTTTGACAATTCCTTTATTAAAAATGAAAAAAAAAAATAATGTCCCCCAATGTAGATCCATTATCAATAATGCTGCCACCAGTGAAAGCTAACTGCCTACTGCAGGCTCCACTGTTTGACAGTTCTTCTATAGGTAAGGGGCAAAGTGGTGGGCAAACTTTTGCTCGGCCCCAACTGGTCGCCCAACACTATCTCACAGTTACTTTACTCTTATCCAAGTTCAAGTTCTTCAATAAAGTATCAGAAAAGCATACCCCTAGACTGTTCATTGAGCCAAAGGATTTACTGTGCCTGGCTGCAGGTGCAGCTAAAGGAAACGACCCTAGGGACTTTTAACTGCGGGCTCCGGTGGGAGTGAGCAATACAAATATATAAGTTGTGCAAACCACTCCTCCATAAAGAAGATCTCTAAATGGCAATGAATATGGTTATTACCAATTCTTAGTTGTGATGGCTGCATCAGTTGTGTTTTTAAGCTCTCTTTCTTCTATTTTCATCTGGTGATTTGGCCAGTAAGTCTCTTTTTCAAAAGAACATGTTGTCCTGTAGATCTATCCATTACAAGGATGTGACAAACCATTTACACTAGCAAGGGTGCTTATAATGATCAGCTTATATTTATGTTATCCCAAAAGAGAAAAAAAACAAAACTGTTTGCTGTAACTGCTTATAGCAACTATAACTTGCATAAAGTGTTTGCTGGAGTTTGGCTTCACTTTGTTAATCTAAACTGCTAGTACATCTAACACTTCCCTCCCCCAGACTGACAACGCTACTGTCCTAATGTGCCCCCTGTGCTACTTCATCCAGAGCAGTGGCACTGTAATACAGGATGTATATTACTGGAGTGATTACCAGGTGAAAACATATCATTTCAGATTTTTTTTTAGGCCCCACAATAGTTGCGCAAATGTTTATTAAATCACTATTTTCACAAAAAAAAAAAACGACTAAAATCCTTATTTGCACACATAAATACAACATAACTTACATAACCCCTTGTATGCCGTATTTACCCGCACAGGGATGCACAATTGTTCTGTGCATCCCTGTGCAGGTAGTTGTATTCATGACAATTGAGATGCAGCAGCTGCAAGGACAGATCTGACATCTGTGCAGGTGTAGGCACATGGCCCCACATGCAGGCAGAGTAAGTTCAGGGACATACACCCATATGGAAGTCAAGTTGGGAGCAGTTGCTGTGTCCATGCAGCCCCTTCATCCCAGTTGATATGGATGGGACTGCCTGCACTGGAATGCACAGAACACCTGTGCATTCCTGTGCAGCCGCTGTGACCCAAAGGACATCAATGGGACTGCCTACCTGAGGATGCATGGAACACCTGTGCATTCCAGCTCAGCTAAACACAGCTTCGCTGTAGTATACCCCGAGTGAATGAGGTGGGGGGGCAGCAATAATGCATGGTTAAGCAACTTCATGCCCACGGCAAAGTTGACCCAACTTGTAGTGGTACTGCCCGCCGAACACTACACATTCAAGTCCATGTGGAAGTGCTGCAAACATGCTGCAACCTTTCGCAGTTCCTTTCGCAGTTGCTTCCTTACTGCCGGTCAGTAGCCACTGGAGTGTGATCCTTACCTGGATCGGGCTTCAGAGGCAAGCGAGATTTAGATGCATGTCTAAATTTACCCTTACTATGTTCATTTTATTTTTTTAAACAACTTCATTTATATATTTTTGTACAGGGACTTTGAAAAGACATCAGGGGTCTAAGTGTTCATGATTAATGAATACAGAAGTGATCCGCACCGATTGCTGACTGTATTCCTTCAAGAATGGAAGGGGTCTGGTAAGACACATCCATCCTGGCAGCGATCTCACGCACTTGCAGCAGCTGCAACCAACTGGAGGGGGGGGGGGAGGGAGAGCTGGCCAGCAGCTACAGGGAGGGGTTGCCTGGCACTTGAAGAGGGGATCTATTTGGCCAAACAGATCCCTCTGTGGCTGACAGCTGCAGGGTAGCCACAAGGGAATTGTATTTGCGGGGGGGGGGGGATTGGTGGTAGTGAAGGAGGTGAAAGAGAGCATGTGAGCATGGGGGGACCAGAAGATACCTGGTGACTCTGCAGGCTGAAAACCGAGAGCTGAACGATCAGTGGTGTTTGATAGCTTAGTTCTCAGTCTTAGAGGTGGCGGGGGAACAGCTGCAGCTGGAATCGGTGCGGCTTCCATCTAGGCCAGTAGGATTTTTTTGTTTTTCAAATTCCTGAACTTCTCTTTTAAGTGCAATATTTTAACATTACACAATCTTCTACTGTAGCTGGAATTCCCTTGATAATAATGTAATCTTACTACCAAGCTTTTTGCATTTTCCAATAACAAATGCCCAATGTACAAATTTACTGATCTAATTTAAAAGTAGCAAATGCTGCATGCAATCCTTTTCCTACAACCCCAGTTTTTGTTTTTTTTCTATACTAACCTCATTTTCACACGTTGAATTACCAATCTCTGATTAGGTCAGGAGAATCGCTAGCACAGTCATCTGCCTTCTCATCACAGACTGAAACTTCAGGGCTACCAATAATACTGTCATTTAGTTTATAGGTTCAAGTTCATAGGCATTGGCAATACTAGACTGTGATTACGGGTACAATTACACATATGAGTAATAGTGATATTCTCTTTTTTATCCCCTTTGTGTCAACACTATGAAAAATTCAAAAGAACAAACAGTTTCTTAGCAGCTGTAAAAGCACTCCAACCTTCTATTTACTGATGTAAATTAAATATGTTATTGAAAAAAAATATAATGTACACAGCTTTTTCTGAAAAATATATCCTAGTGGGAGTAGCTTACTTATTATTCGAAATAGTTGAAAGTAAAGTCATTATAATGAAGGAGAAAAAAAATATAGAAAAACATATCATAATTATCAAGTGTTGAGTATGGGCAGAATTTATGCATTCTTATAAGTGAATCAAAGTCCAGGTATATAATACATGACATTGGAAAGATTTATTTTGACATGCAGGAGTGAAGATGAAGTGGTAACTGCATGAAGAAACTATTTTTTTTTTTGTGTAAGATCTCAACATTATTTTGTTGTTACAGTCCCCATGGGCAGGCTGGGCTATATAATCCAACAAAAGCACAGTTCTTGGTGATAGCAGGGAGACATGGGAAGTTGATTAAAGGCAAACACACTGTGCACTGCAAGAGCACCCGCAGCACACTTCTAGTTACTCTAGATCTGAGGGGAAGCTCTGCTCATTTTTATCATCCAATCATGTGCCAGCAAAATTGCTGTTTTATTTTCCTTGCATGTTCCCCTCAGATCTAGAGCAAATGCACTTGCAGTGCACAGATAATTTGCCTTTAGTAAATCAACCCCAGAGTATCTCTATTGCAGTGCATGTCGAAGCAGCTTGTGCCTCTGTCCTTGCTGTCAGTAGCCCTGCACACTGGCTCCCTACAGTCCAGATCAGCTAAGGCACCCTCTGAGGCAAGGCTTCCAACACACATGAGCAAATAGGTGCAGCACAGATCCCAGTATGCACTGTATGTGGGTGCACCCAGGTCCCTGCACTCGGTCTTTCTGACATGCAGATTTACCTCTCCAGGAGCAGCCACCTGTGTCCTTTCCACACCAGCTTGTGTCCCCTCACATGTAGCATTGCATCCAGCATCATCTGTCTGTCTATAGCAGCAGCCCAACAGTCCTCCAGGCTTGATTCCATGGCTTTGAGTTAGTCAATGTGTGTACCTAGATCAACAGCATTCCCTACTAGGACTACAGGGTACAGATAAATAGCTCTATATAGGCTGGAATTGGCAGCAGAGCAGTGGCTAACATCTACGTTCCTAACTAGGATCAGGCTCGTTTTCCCTCCTGCATTTTCACCAGACTGTCTTCCTTTGGTGGTCCATGCTTTATCGTGGGTGGTGATCTTAACGCTGCCCTCTCCCCGTCCATGGACATGTCTTCTGATGCTACTGTGGTGGAGACGCCAGGATATATCCCCATGGTGGACTGCTGTTACAGTAACCAGTGGATTGATATCCTAAATGCATTTGATCCTTGTTTAAGGATCCATACTGAAGGGTAAGAGGCAACGGGTTTTGGTGATGGTCTCTTCACGCATTTGACACATATGTACTAACACAGCAAGCATCACTTGAATGTGTTTTGGACTTTATCATTATGGAGTTTCCTTAACTTAGCACTGCACCATTATTACTCTATATAGGCTGCTGGTGCAGACCCAAGGATGAGACAGTGGTCTACAGAGTCTCTGTTCACATAAGGAACAGGAGAACCTAGAGTGGAAAGTTACAGGATATGGCATTAAGACTTATAGAGTTGGCAGATATTCAAAGCCAAGCATAAAATTTGCCTTCTCAAACATTATGTCATTCATTATGCCCATCTATTTGTGTGCCACACCCATAGTTAGCCGCTGTCTATTTTCCTCAAGGATAGGATATGAGATTATATTCTTATTCAATGCACTCACGTTTTTTATCCTTCATTTGTATTTTATACTGTTCTTCTAGCTCTCACTTGAATGGCCTCCCCATATTTTTAAATGCTTTATTTTACATTACTTTTCTTATTGTAGATTGTTTGTTAAATTACTGTAAATTAAACTTTGACAAAAATAGTGGAAAGCTGCCAACCCTTTGAAATCTTGCTACCATGAGACAATGTCCATGGAATAAAAAAACATTGGAATATAAAAATGTTTGTAATGAAATATAATACTTTACTTTGTTCCTAACACACTATCTAAAGCCATAAATGTGAGACTAATGATTTTGTTGATTTACTATTACTATATTTGCTTAAACAAAATTGCTAAAATTAATTCTCCAGCAGTACTGAACTATTAACATCTCACAAGACTCTTTTTGTAATATTTAACATTTCTCACAAATCCCTGCATAGTGTACACACATTGCTGTTTTGCTTTCTGCATTGCAGGAGTCCTGCTAAATTATTAATATATAAATAAAAATAGCTGCATGCTTCTTCTCTAGTTACATGGACACTGCTAGCAAATGATGGCAGTCACACTGAGAAACTCTTCCTAATATGCATATTTAACTCATTGAAAAATATATCATACCATTGTTGATTAAAATAAATGTACACAATTCATTGCAGACTATGCCTTTTTATACTTAATGCTGCAGTGCACTGAAGCATGTAACAGGCTTGTTATAATTTTTACAGATAAGGATACTAGTTAGCCAGGGCAGACAATACATAGGAACTGTGGTAGTAAAATAACTAATTTACTGCCAAGAACTCAACAGAAGAATAAGGGTAAGGCAGTCATCAGACAATCCATTCCCAAAGCTGGAAGGTTCAAAGTGACCCCATTAACACGGAGTAACTTATAAAGAATTACATACCTTTAGTAAAAGTCATTATATGTACCTTTTCAGTGGCCCCAGAAATACCACCTTTTAGATGCTTGCTAGATTTTAGGAGGGGGCACTATGCTGGGCACCTAAAACTGAGTCACTTGCTTAGCACATGGGGTACCTTTACTCATGCCAAGCACCGTGTATACTTGAACAAATAGATCAAACTGCATGCATGACTTAGTTAACTCCTTGTCCGTACCTGTGCACAGGCTGAGGACGTCAGAGGTACAGACCTGCTCCCATTACTATGGAAGATGGATCGCTGCAGAAGGAATCCGACAACATCTCCCTCCCTGCAAGAGGCCATCTCACCTGCCATATGAACACACACAACAGGCTGCTTGCCAAACTTTGTTACCCCTTGCTAACCACTTTATCTCCAGACTGTATTAACTCTTTGTACTGATGTGTTCATACCCCGCTTTGCTAGTGGCTTGAGCTATAGACTATCAATGCCAGTTACTTGCATTACACGCCTTTAGTAACTTTAGACCAGACAGAGGCAACATTTCCAAAGCTTCACTTGAGTAACACAACATAATGAGATATCACAAGATAACAGTATAACAATAAATGCAGTCTTTTCCTAACATCCCTAATCCCTAACTACAGGCTTGTGGCTGCTCCAGCATACTTGCACAGGAAAGCGTCCATTCTTGGCTGATTGGTATCTTCAGTGAAGACTAAAAGACCCAGCAATGCCCCTACATGTGGAAGGCTCCAGGACAAATTTGTAGCAGCTTTGCTGGAATCCAGATAGAAGCACTCTCCCACACCTTGCTGGCTGGCTGTGTTTTTCCTTCCTATGCAGCAGACTGTGTGTTGTGGGACTACAGGGTTCAGCAGCCCCAGACATGTTGGCAGGTGATCCCCAGAGATGACAGCTAGACAAGAAGATAGCTGAAGTAGAGTCAAGCAGGGCCCTCCACAGGCAGGTGATGCAGTAAGATCGGGTTACATCTTCAGCTGTCAGCCCTTCTTCCCACTTGGCTGATCTCTCTGAGCAGAGCATTCCTCCTGAATTTAAGTGCATGTGGGGGGCAGAAGCATGCCTAGAAAGACCCATGAAACAAATTAACGGTTTCCCTCCTGGCTGGGGCAGCATTAACCACCACCTGCCTACAAACTATTTGACTTAACAGATGAGTTGTCTGGGTTTAGCCTACTGCGTGACAAGGTTCCTCTCACTGGCTTGTGCATCCTCTAGCAACATACAAGTCGGCAGGAGAAAACACAGCAGGTGCTGTGGGGAGCAGGTGTTCCCCTGCTTGATGGGGAATCTGTGGGCGGGTTGAGGGGCTCCAGGGAGGAAACTGGCTTTTCAGTTTCCTCAGTATTTTCTTCAGTTTGTTTTGGGACCTAGAGCCTGGAGATTTAAAAGTGATCTGGTTGGGATGAAATCTCCTGTCCCGGATCCAAGTATTCAGATTGGCTAGCTTACTGATTGGTCAGGTGTGTGGTGGGCTTTTAGCAATAACCTGACAATGATTCTGAGCTCCACCCCGGCAGACAGGAGGTCTGGCCCAGGAATCAGGAGGGCTCCACGTGGGAGCCAGAGCAGCAAAAGGCTGCTAGCTGTGTGCACCAAGGTGGTCAGTGAACAGTCTATAGAAGACAGACAAGGGCCTGGAGAGAAAGGCCAGAGCAGCAGTGCTGCAAGTGAAATCCAAAAAAAAAAAAAAAAATGTCTGAATGACGTTTATGTTGATGGAAAAAGGAATGCTGAAAATCCCTGTGAGGGAAACTCATGTTTTGTGTTTGAACTTTCTCTTAATAAAAATGGGCAAACAAAGCCCTTAAAAAGAAGAGACAGTGAGTGACGGTGTCCTTAAAGCTCTACATTTGATGCTAGTTCTTACAATATATACACACATACATACAAACATATATATATATATATATATATATATATACATAAATATACATATACATAGAAACTGTACTGTGCAAAAGTTTTAGGCACATGAAAAAATGCTCTAAAGAATGCTTTCAGAAAAAGAAGTGTTAGTTTATTTAATTTTTATCAATTAGCAAAATGGAAAGTAAATGAACAGAAGATAAATCCAAATCTAATCAATATTTGGTGTGACCACTCTTTGCATGTGTACCTAAAAGAATTGATGCTGTTTTGAAGGTACTCGGCAGGTTGCTTCAAACATCCAAGAACTAACCACTAGAGTTGAGTGAACCCGAACTGTAAAGTTCGGGTCCGTACCGAACTTTTGGGTGTCAGGGACCCGGACCCGAACCCGGACTTTTCAAAAAAAGTCCGGGTTCGGGTCCAGGGTTCTGGTAATTTTACTAAAAGTTCTGAAAATTGCTGTAAAAAAGTCCTGGAAAGTCCTAGAGGTCTGCAGAAGGAAGGAAAATGGGGGTAAGGATGGGACAAGTGCCCTACAAAGAAATGGGGACAGGGAAATAACTAAAAGCATTTTTTTTTAAAAAATCACATAAAAAATCAAAAATGGATGTGGATGTGGACCATCTTCAAACTGTGTGTGAAAAGTATTATTTAACGGTAGAAGCCATATCACTGTTCTAAAATCATCTTCAAACTGTGTGAAAAAAGTATAAATTACCCGGGAGAACCCATATCACTGTTCTACAATCATCTGGAAACTGTGTGTTAAACTTAAACTACAACCGGGAGAACCCATATCACTGTTCTACAATTATCTGGAAACTGTGTGTGAAAATATAGCAGAGAAAAGCCATATCCCTGTTCTAAAATCATCTAAAAACTGTGTGTGAAACTATAGCAGAGCGAAGCCATATCCCTGTTCTTCTCTCTGCTATAGTTTCACACACAGTTTTCAGATGATTTTAGAACAGGGATATGGCTTTTCTCTGATATATTTTCACACACAGTTTTTAGATGATTTTAGAACAGGGATATGGCTTCGCTCTGCTATAGTTTCACACACAGTTTCTAGATGATTTTAGAACAGGGATATGGCTTTTCTCTGCTATATTTTCACACACAGTTTCCAGATGATTGTAGAACAGTGATATGGGTTCTCCCGGTTATAGTTTAAGTTTAATACACAGTTTCCAGATGATTGTAGAACAGTGATATGGGTTCTCCCGGTTGTAGTTTAAGTTTAACACACAGTTTCCAGATGATTCTAGAACAGTGATATGGGTTCTCCCCAGTTGTAGTTTAACACACAGTTTCCAGATGATTGTAGAACAGTGATATGGGTTCTCCCGGTTATAGTTTAAGTTTAACACACAGTTTCCAGATGATTCTAGAACAGTGATATGGGTTCTCCCGGTTGTAGTTTAAGTTTAACACACAGTTTCCAGATGATTGTAGAACAGTGATATGGGTTCTCCCAGTTGTAGTTTAACACACAGTTCCAGATGATTGTAGAACAGTGATATGGGTTCTCCCGGATAATTTATACTTTTTTCACACAGTTTGAAGATGATTTTAGAAAAGTGATATGGCTTCTACCGTTAATTAATACTTTTCACACACAGTTTGAAGATGGTCCACATACCCCTCCATTTTTGATTTTTTTATGTGATTTTTTTTTAAAAAATTTCCCTGTCCCCATTTCTTTGTAGGGCACTTGTCCCACCCTTACCCCCATTTTCCTTCCTTTTGCAGACCTCTAGGACTTTCCAGGACTTTTTTACAGCCATTTTTGTGCCTAAAAGTTGGGGTTCCCATTGATTTCATTGGAGTTCGGGGTCCGGGTCAAAGTTCGGGTTCTGTCCGGACCCGAACCCGGACTTTGTCCCGAAGTTCTAGAAGTTCGCTCAACTCTACTAACCACAAATCTTCTGTGGATGTATGCTGCCTTTAATCCTTCTGTCTGTTCATGTAATCCCAGACAGACTCCATGATGTTGAGATAAGGGCTCTATGGGGGCCAAACCATCACTTCCAAGACTCCTTGTTCTTTAGGCTGAAGATAGTTCATAATAACATTGGCTGTATGTTTGGGATTGTTCTCCTGCTGCAGAATACATTAGGGAGCAAACACATGCCTCCCTGATGATATGGCATGATGGATAAGTGTCTGCCTGGATTTATCATCATTGAAGACAACATTGATCCTGACCAAATATCCAACTCCATTGTTGAAATGTAGCCTCAGACATTCAAGGAACCTTCACCATGTTTCCCTGTTGCCTGTAGACACTTGCTGCTACAGGCAAATACTTCAAATTTTGATTCATCAGTTCAGAGCATCTGCTGCCATTTTTCTGCACACCAGTTCCTATGTTTTAATACATAGTTGAGTTCCTTAGCCTTCTTTCCATGTCAGAGGTATGGCTTTTTGGCCACAAATCTTCTTCTAGCCAGACGTCTCTAGACAGTAGATGGATGTACCTGGGTTTCACTGGTTTCTATCAGTTCTGTGCTGGTGGCATTGCTGGACATCTTTTGATGTCAAAGGAAAGTAAGCACAATGTGTCTTTCATCTGCTGCATTAAGTTTCTTTGGCAAACCACTGCATCTTCGGTTCTTGACATTGTCCGTTCCTGTGTGCTTCTTCAAAAGAGCTTGAATAGCACATCTTGAAACCCCATTCTGCTTTGAAATATTTGCCTTGGAAAGACCTTGCTGCAGTATAACTACTTTGTGTGCTTAGTTTTGCCTTGGTGCATCACCTGCGACGTGAAACGGTCTCCCACAACCTCACCTTGGTAGCAGAGTTTGGCTGTTCACCCAGTTTTGAGACTCCTACACAGCTGTTTCTGTTTCAGTTAATGACTTTCAACCTACATATGAATTTGATGATCATTATCACCTACTTGGTTTAATTGATTAATCAAACGCCTGACTCTAATCCTAAAAAATCCCCGACTTTGTGCAAGTGTACAAAGAGTGTAGGTAAGAACTGATGCTGGTTTGAAGACAATGGGTAGTCACACCAAATATTTATTGGATTTGGATTTTGCTTCTGTTCACTCACTTTGCATATTGTAAGTTGATAAAATCAATTAAAATATATATTTTTGAAAACATTCTTACTTTACAGCATTTATTCACTCACACTTGCCTAAAATGTTTGTAAAGTACTGTAATATGAATATATATATATTGTGAGGGATTAGCTCATGTGGGGGATCAGCTTCCTGTGATGGAGTCAGTTCTGGCAGCAGTTTCTTAAAATCTGGCTTGCAGCCAGGTTTATTGATAAAAGATTGCAGGTAAAAATAAACAAAACAAAATAAATCCTTGCCTCTCCGGCTGTAACTAAACATCAGCAGTCATTACTGAGCGGTGTAGGGCTCATCCCAGACACCCACAAAACAAAGTTATTGCAAACCTTTTCTTTCGTCCAACAGCTAAAGCTCCGCGTGTCAGCTTTCTTTGGCTGATCGCTCTGAGAGTCCCAGGGCAGAGCAAACCCTTTTTTGGTTTCTTCCTGGTTATTTAATGCCCAGCTGAGCCTGGACTTCAGTGGACCACAAAATCCAGTCCGGAACCTACCCTGCCAAGGTG
>BLSH010514613.1:103396-113849 GCA_018402905.1 Glandirana rugosa
GTGTCGGTCCCTCACACCGCGGTGGGTGAGAAGGACCACACCAGAACGCCTCACTAGATCCTCCCTCCCCGACCGCGTACGGAACCTCAGGCTCCCTGTGAAATTTACAGGCCTCACTGACAGTCACTCAAGTCACCATGAAAAAACTTACCTTACTCTGCTGGCCTGGCTGCAACCTGTCTCCTCAGGAGTGGACTTGGCTCAGACTCAGGCAGGCTCAGTCAGCAGCACCTTGTTGTCCTCCAGGCGGCTCCGCTCCTCTGTCTGGCTGCAGTGCCAGTGACACTGACTGTTCTTCTTCCCGCCGCCCGTGACTCGGGCCGTGAGTCACCGTCCCCTAGCGACCGCGCTGCCCACAGGCCCCATACACAGCCAGGTCTCTCTCCTCTCCGCCACTGACTCCAAGGCATGCGCCAGCCCCTCCCTCCTAGATCACTCCGCAAGACCACACCAGGAAGAGTGGGTGGCGCCACACTCCCTGGCTGTGTTACTACGGCCTTGGAGGAATCGGGGACGCAAGAGATAGTAATTTAAAAAAAAAACGTGATGTGTAAAAAAAAAAAGTCAGCGGCAGCGGCGGACACCACAGGCAGCCCTGTCAGACACTGGTGTCCGGGAGCGGACACCTTGCCGATCCCTGGTTCCAAAAAAGTTGGGATGCTGTGTAAAATTTACATAAAAACGTGTTGCTGCCATACATTTCAAAATTACCTTATTTTGTTATAAAAATTGTACATTTTATCATTCTAAACACTAGGCATGTTTTTGATTTTCTATTGTGAATAAAATATGGGTTTATGAGATCATTGTGTTCTCCATTTATGTCGATTTTAGACAACTCCCAACTTTTTTGGATTCGGGGTTGCAGTAATAACATAAACATAAACACATGCTATAAACGTATTCTTATGGAATTACTTATTTAATATTTTTTTTCCACAATGCTACAGTCATTCTTTAATAGGTCTAACAAGAAATTCAATCACTCTCATTGCTAAACTATACGACTTCAGGGCATTGTGACTATGTCAACATCATCAAATAATATTTTATTACAGAATGCCTTGCTGTCTCTGCTTAATGCATCTTTGTTGTGACAAACTGATCAATTACTTGCCTGCAGTCACCAAGCTTATTGGCAGTGCCAAATTTCACAACATTTCTTATTTATAGTAATGGAAGAATATTGCTTTGGCATTTGTGCAGCAACTTCTAATATCTTGCTGATAGATTAAAAAAACACTTGCCGACCACCTCAAGTAGGAGTATGATGGCAGAGTGGCTCTTCTGTGCCAGTTCATGTAACTAGTACGCAATCCAGCACTTTTGGGTAGGGGGAGCATGCGTGTCTGCTGTGCAGTGATTAGTCACAGCACAAGCCAATCAGCGGGTTCCGGTCAATGATTCCTTTAAGGAAGGATGAATGGAAAAATGTACCAAGACATTCTTGGTAAAAATCTGCTGCCATCGACCAGGACGATGAAGATGAAATGGGTGGACATTTCAGCAAGACAATGATCCCAAACACAAAGCCAAGGAAACTCTCAATTGGTTTCAAAGAAAGAAAATAAATCTGCTAGAATGGCCCAGCCAATCACCTGACTCCAATAGAAAATCCTTGGAAAGAACTAAAGATCAGAGGTCGTAGAAGAGGCCAACAGAAACCTTCAAAATTTGAAGACTGTTTGTGTGGAAGAATGAGCAAAAAAATCACACCTGAGCAACGCATGCAACTAGTTTCTCCATAAAGGAGGCGTCTTGAAGCTGTCATTACCAACAAAGGATTTTGTACGATGTAATAAATAAATATCAGTTAGCGGGTGCAATACTTTTTCCATTTTATTACACATAACTTCATTTCTGAACTTATTTGTTTTAGTTTCTTTGTATGTATGGATTGCATAGGTTGTTACCGACATGTGGTGAAAATTTGTGTCAATAGCACCTTTAGAAATATATTTACCTAGACGTATTCAATACCTATTTTACCTGCTGTATACCATAGTTTGTAGATGCTATAACGTTCATGTAAATCAATCAATATACGCTTAGAGATTTTTTTACCAAAATATGTAGCAGAAAACATATTGGCCTAAATGTATAAAGAAATTTGATTTTTTAAACAATTTTATATTGGATATGTTTTATAGCAGTAAAAAATTATGTTTTTTTTTTTAAAAAAATTTGCACTTTATAGCGCAAAAAATAAAAAAAACAATGGTGATCAAATACCACCAAGAGAAAGCTCTATTTGTGTGAAAAAAAAATTTATATACATTTATGCGTACTATTGTCAGTTAAAGTAGTGCAGTGCCAAAAGGCAAATAATGGCCTGGTCATGAAGGGGGGTAAATCTTCTGAAGGTCAAGTGGTTAAAACAAATCTATACATACATGCAACTCTAATACAGATAATGTGCTAGTTTGTTGTAAACATAATGGGCATCATTTATCACTGTGTGCTAGTGATGACTGAGAAGAATTGTCAATTTCCTAACTTTTCATTTACCTGGATATCTGCAGATCTGTGCAGAGTCACAAATGTAGCTAGGTGCTGGACTACAGAAACCTGAAGAAGGAGATATTTCCCTCTTTACAATCAGTTTACTTTCACTTTCTGCTGTTATGGTAAATGTTTCGCTGCACTACCTCCTCCAGTCAGCAGAGGGAGAACTATAGATAGAAAAGCCTTTGGATTCCTGGTCAGAATGCAAAGGATATTGGGATTTGAAGCCTGGAAAGCAAGACATGTTGTGGAACTTATCCATTGCACAATTATTCCCAAGAGACACTAGGGCAAGGGGAAGGAGTAGAGTTGCTTTTCTGAGACTGCTCAGATAGACTTTCTTTTGCAGCCAAAGGAACTGAAGAGAGCACATCTGCTGCATGAAGAAGCCTAAAGCAGCGGCCCCCAACCTCTTTGGCACTGGAGACTGGCTGCATGGAAGAAAATTGTGCTGAGGCCGGGGGGATGCGACACGCGGAGGGGGGGTAAGCATTTTTTTCGCAGGCAACTTGTCAGGGAAATGGCTGATGTTTGCGGTTCCCTGCAACATGGTTGGTATGGTGTCAGGATGATTGAAGCGCATTATTTCTACTATTACATTGTAATATAAAATGACATAGTTCAACTAACTATAATGTAGAATCAGTGGGAGCCCCGAGTGTGTCAATGCTACTCTCGCCTGCCACCAGATGCAACCTGTCACTTGCCACATCGCCTGCCACCAGATGTGGATTGTCACTTGCCACTCTGCCAGCCACCAGATGAGGATGCCACGCTGCCTACCACCAGATGAGGATGTCACTTGCCATTGCCTGCTGCCAGATGAGGATGTCACTTGCCACGCTGCCTGCCACCAGATGAGGATGTCAATTGCAATTGCCTGCCACCAGATGAGGATGTCACTTGCCACGCTGCCTGCCACCAGATGAGGAGGTCACTTGCTATTGCCAGCCACCAGATGAGGATGTCACTTGCCATGCTGCCCGCCACCAGATGAGGATGTCAATTGCCATTGCCTGCCATCAGATGAGGATGCCACTTGCCACGCTGCCTGCCACCATATGAGGATGTCACTTGCCATTGCCTGCCACCAGATGAGGATGTCACTTGCCATGCTGCCTGCCACCAGATGAGGATGTCACTTGCCACGCTGTCTGCCACCAGATGAGGATGTCACTTGCCATTGCCTGCCACCAGATGAGGATGTCATTTGCCACGCTGCCTGCCCCCAGATGAGGATGTCACTTGCCATTACCCGCCACCAGATGTCACTTGCCATGCTGCCTGCCCCCAAATGTGGATTGTCACTGCTGTGGCCTCCCACTACTGCAGCCTGCAACCAGATGTGGATTGTCACTGTCAGTCACCTGACACCAAAAAATAGCAGCTTGTCACCAAATAATTTTAACATATATAATCAAGTCCCCCTCCCCCAACATTGCAGAGTGCGGTGTACTTACACTACAGGCTCTCCTCAGGCTTCCACAGCCTCTCCTCAGCACGGATCATGGGAAAACTGTTGCGAGTGGGAGGTGAGAGATGACGTCACTCTCTCTCTGATAGGCCGTGGCTGCAGTCCTGTCCAGAGCAGCCTTCCCAGTCCTTTAAGAAAACAGCAGTGTGGGCAATAGGAGCTTCAGAGCTAAATTGAGAAGGACCTCCAAGATAGTATTCTCAGAAACACTAACGGTACCTCGAGCCACACCAGAGAGGGAGCGGGAGATTAGGGAAATGAACAAGTGGCTAAGGAGCTAGTGTAGAAAGGAGGGTTTCAGGTTCCTGGAGAACTGGGCTGACTTCTCAGTCGGTCACCTGCTCTTTAGCAGGGACGGACTGCACCTGAATGGGTAGGGTGCAGTTTGGCTGGGAAAGAAAATGGCAGAAAAGTTAGAATGGCTTTTAAATTAGGCGATGGAGGGAGGGTCCAGATGTAGAGATAGTCCGCATGGAACAAGTTTCGGAGGGTATTATTTGGGGGCATTAGAGGTAGGGAAACTAGAGTACCTAAACCCAAGGTATGTAATTTGACAAATCCAAACTGCAGCCTCAAAACATCCAGCAAGGAGATCGTATGGGACTGGACAAAACTATGAGGCTCATTCACCAATGCCAGTAGTCTGGCTGACAAAATGGGAGAACTGGAGCTGCTGATGTATGAGGAGGGTTTAGATTCTGTGGGAATTTCAGAGACTTGGTTTAGCAGCTCTCATGATTGTCTGGCAACCATTCAAGGATATTTCCAATATCGCAGAGATAGGGAGGGTAAAAAAGGGGTATGCTTGTATATCAAGAATGATGTGCAAGTCAACGTGAGGGACGACATCATTAATGGAGCAAGGGAGGAGGTGGAATCTTTATGGGTAGAGCTTTAAAGTGAGGAAACCAAGGGGAAAGTAATACTGGGAGTATGCTATAGCCCCCCTAACCAGAGAGAGGAGGGGGAGGTGGACCTTCTATCATAGTTTGGAATGGCGGCAAGAATGGGAAGTGTCATTATAATGGGGGATTTTAATTATCCAGATATAGACTGGGCGGAAGGAAACGCGCATTCATCTAAGGCTCGCCATTTCCTGAATGTCTTGCAGGACAATTTCATGGTTCAGATGGTAAATGCACCAACAAGAAATAAAGCATTACTAGACCTACTGATTACTAATAATACAGACCTAATAGCGGATGTGGAAGTACAGGCCAAGTTAGGAAACAGCGACCACAGGTCAATTCGTTTCAGTACAAATCACACAAATAGGAAACACAAGGGCAATACAAAAACACTGAATTTTAAAAGAGCCAACTTCCATAAACTATGCTCTTTGCTAGAAGATATTAAATGGGACAAAATCCTAGGAACAAAGAACATGGAGGAAAAAATAGGAGTGCTTTAATAACATATTAAATAAATGTATTGGCCAATGCATTCCAATGGGAAATAAATTCAAAAGAGCTTACAAAAGTCCTGGGTAGTTTAACTCCAATGTAAAATTGCATATAAAAGCAAAGGAAAAAGCCTTCAAAAAATACAAGGCTGAATGGTCATCATCATCAGCATTTCAACTTTACAAAAATGCAATAAGAAATGTATGATTGCAATCAGGGAGGCTAAGATAGAACACGAAAGGCACATAGCGGAGGAGCATAAAAAAAACCCCCAAGAAATTCTATAAGTATATAAATAGTAAGAAAGGGAGGTCAGAACTTATTGGCCCAATAAAGGATGAGGAAGGGAATCTGGTTACAAAAGATGGAGAGATGGCGAAGGTTTTGAATTTATTCTTTTCCTCAGTCTTCACAAGGGAAACGGGGGGGGGGGGGTCCAGTAACCAAGGTGGTAATGTTAATCTCATTAACACATCACAGGAAGCACCCTCATGGCTAGCAGAGGTCAGAATTAGAAATTACCTTGATAAACTTAACATTAATAAGTCACCGGGACAGATGGATTACACCCAAGGGTCCTTAAGCGATAGCCAGACCATTTTTCCTAATTTTTTTGGACAGTCTACTGACTGACTGGAATGGTACCAACTGATTGAAGAAAAGTCAATGTAGCACCAATATTTAAGAAAGGGCCGAGATACATCCCTGGGAACTATAGACCAGTTAGCCTAACATCAATAGTCTGTAAGCTCCAAGGTCTTGGAGGGGAATGCTAAGGGACTATATACAGCATGGAATCATGAAGAATCGCCCTTGCCAGACCAATCTACTAACCTTCTATGAGGAAGTAAGTTGCCATCTAGATAAGGAAGGCCTGTAGATGTTGTGTATCTAGATTTTGCAAAGGCATTCAATACAGTTCCCCTTAAACGTTTACCGTACAAACCAGTGGAGGCTCACCCATAAGGACTGCTGGGGCAGTGCCCCACCAAAAAAATAAGTAAGAAATAAAAATAAAAAATAACTATATTTATTAACCAACAGCAGCACAGCTAGAGAGAAACTCCAAAGAAAAAAAAATCTTTGGAATTTCTCTCTAGCTGTGCTGCTGTTGCTAATTGCTGGAATAGACAGATTAGATAAGAAAGAGAAGTGTAATCTACCTAGCAAGAGGGCAGTCGTCCCAAATCTCATTAAAAAACCCTATCTAGAACACAGTAAAATGAATTCTCCACCCTCATTGGCTGCTTTCCAACATTCCATTCTAAGAATAGCTGAGTTCTGGGGCGTCTAAATCTACTGACCTTAAACTGCCTAGTCCATTTGGTCTCTGCCTGCAGTTACACATTCTGGCCAGCTGCCCAGCCATGTCCCCCCTCCACAAGTCGCACTCCGACACTTAGTCTCTACCTCCAGCAGTGTTTCCCCTCTTCACCAGGGACCCTTCCCCCACCCACCATCCTGTACAGAGCAGAGAAGGAGGACATGAGAGATCGCTCAATGGAGGAGAGGAAAGGGAGCAGCAGATCTCTTGCCTGGATAGATCATCATGGATGACTACAGCTTGAGGAATGAGAAGCTCAGAGGAACAATCAGATCTAAGCAGAGCTGTGTCTGCAAGGTAAGATCTCTGAGCATACATGACAGGGAGCTCCCAGCAACACACAGGCAGTGATTAGTCTGCATCCATAGATAACAGATAAGGCTGAACAGGCCCCTTCCAAAGCCCAGCAGTAGGATAAGAACTCTGAGCTGGCATGTAAGTCACAGGCAGTTCTCAGGAATACACAGGCATTAATTGACCTGCAATTAGTCTGCTGACATTGGGGAACCACAGAGCTCAGCAGCACCACACACCCTCAGCTCTTCATAGTTTACTGTTTAACAGGCAGCTTCAACCAAAACAGCAACAACTCCACTCCTGGTGACTTCTTCATCCCTGCATTCAATGCATTGTTGGTATTGATTCATGACTTACAATGCAGGGACCAATAAGTCACCAGGAGTGGAGTTGTTGCTGTGTTGGTTGAAGCTGCCGGTTTTCATGGAGCATTGCTCAGCCTCTGTGTATCTCAGCATCAAACAACAGAACAAGAGGAATATTTTATATGGTTAATGGTATCCGATCAGTGTAGGGGACCTTTGACCAATCCAATCCTAATATTGTCATATGTAAATATTTGTATATAGACGACCAAGGCCGTCTGAATAAAATCAATATGATTTTGCTGGATTCGTGATGGGTCCCAGTGAGCACATAACACAAATTATACAAGATATATTTATTTTCATTGGAATACAGATACAAATTTTAAAAGCATATTCCTTATTGACAGATATTCTCTACCCCATATACAGTATGCATAGTATCTATACTTGTATCAACTAAGGGATAGAACGAGAAGAATGATTTTTATCGACGTTTCGCAATCCTCATTGCTTCATCAGGATACAGTCCTCTCTTTTTTTTTTTTTTTCAATAAGAATTTTATTGAAAGTAATCAAACAAAAGGTAATACAGTTATACAATGTATAAGTGGGTTGGTAAGGAAAGTGGTAATTATCATTTGATTATTTCAGTTTGATGTAGCAGATGTATATACAGCGAGAAGGTAAACAGTAAATAGAATAAAGTTTTTCTACACAGAGCGAATAAAACATTCTTCGTGGGAAATGGGGGGTAAAGTTATTACTGTGGGTATCTCACAAATATTAGACTGTTAGTATATATTTATATTTCCTGATTCGGTGTAGTGGAGTGTAAGGAGGTGTAATGTTTGACAGTTAATGTTACATATTTGTTTACTATGTGCGTTGATGTTGTAGGAGGAGGTTGTCTCAGGCCGTTATTTTGGTTTGTGTATTCCTTTGAAGCTATAAATGAAACCCATGGCTTCCAGAGTTTGTGGAAATGTGTGGTAGATTCTTTTTTAATTGCAATTGTTTCTTCCATTTCTTTAATTTCGTTTATTTTCATTAACCAGTCTTTAATAGAGGGTATTCGTGTAGATCTCCACGCAAGTGGTATAAGTGCTTTGGCCGCGTTGAGCATGTGTCTTATTAATGATTGTTTGTATGTCTTATAGGAGAGATTGTTAATGTTTATTAGGCAGAATGGCGCATCTAATTCAATTTTTGAATCTGTGATGTGTTTAATCCAGACAATGACTTCCCTCCAGAACAGTTGGATTTTATGGCAAGACCACCAAATATGAATGAAGGACCCCACTTCTTTTTGACATCTCCAACACTTGTCAGATTCAGTTGACATCCATTTATTCAATTTCACTGGTGTGATATACCATTGAGTGTGAATTTTGAAGGATGTCTCTTGCATTCGAGTGCTTAGGGAACATTTGTGGGTGAATACACAGGCCTTCTCCCATTGTTTTTCTGTGATTTGAATGTTTAAGTCTTGTTCCCATTTTTGTTTGTATTTAACTGTGGTTGCTGAACTTGGTTGCGAGATCCATTTATAAGCCAGCGATGTGGCTCCTCTGAGTGGTTTTTGGTCCAAGCAGACTTTTTCTAAGTTTGTTAGTGGTCTTGTCATGGAGTTTTTATGTTTGTTATTCTGGATGAAGTCGTGTATCTGGATGTAAGTCCAGTAGTTTAGTGTTTGGTTTTTCAAAATCTTGGTCAGGAGTTGGTATGGTAGTATGTTATCTTTATTTATGCAGTCGTGTATTAGAAGAGGTTTGTTTTCCTTTGTTGTTAATAATTTTTTATTGTCCATTCCTGGGGGGAATTCAGGATTTCCTGCTATAGGTGTGAGGGGGCTTGGGTTTGACGAGAGTTGGTGGAGTTCTACATTTTTTTGACAAATTTTTAAGGTAGTGTTGGTCAGGGGGTGACTTTTGATTTCAATGGGATAATGTTTCGGTGAAGACCAGGGGAGATAATGAATGTGGAGCTTTCTGTCTGTGAGTTCTAGTTTAACCCAGTCTTTGTTGTTGGCGTGGCAATGCCAATCAATGAGTCTAGTGATGTGAGTTGCATAGTAATATTTTTTGAAGTCTGGTATTCCTAGTCCTCCTTTATTTTTATGGAGTGTTAGTAAATTTAGTTGTATGCGTGGTTTTTTAAAGGCCCAAATAAAGTTTCTTTTAGCTTTGGTGAGTTTTTTGAAGAATTCATTTGGGATTTCAATTGGTAGGGCGTGGAATAGGTACAATAATCTAGGTAAAATCGTCATCTTTAGGATGGCTGCTCTGCCGAACCATGAAAATTGTTTTGTGTTCCATGATTTGAGATCTTTTTCAATATTTTTTAGTAGTGGGACAAAATTGTGTTGGTAGAGATTTTTAATTTCGGGGGTCAGTTTGATTCCTAAATATTTGAGGGCCGTAGTTTCCCATTTGTATGGACAATTTTGGATAGTAAGTTGTTCTATCTCTTTTGGGAGTGTTAAGTTCATTGCTTCAGATTTACCGCTGTTTATCTTAAAGTTGGATATGTATTTGAATAGTCGAAGTAGTTCATTTAGATTAGGTATCGAAATATGGGGTTGTGAAATAAAGAACAACAGGTCGTCTGCGTAGGCAGCTAGTTTATATTCTTTATTATCTGTGTTGAATCCGTGAATATTTTTGTTGGCATTGATTGTTCTTATTAGGGGTTCCAAAGTTATGATGAACAACAAGGGAGAAAGGGGGCAGCCTTGTCTTGTACCGTTTTTAATATGTATGGTATCTGAGAGATGGTTATTTATTTTTATTTTTGCTGTTGGCTTATCATATAGGGCTTTGATCCATAGCACCCTAATATACAAAAGGTGGACGTGTGTGTAACCTGAGCCCTCATTTTACTACGATACCTAGTTTCGGGATATACTATTCGGTTGTCGTTTTTATTTTTATTTATTGGTAGAGAGTCTATGGTATGTATAATTTTTGCCATGTTCTGTTCCGACGGGGGAAAGAGGGAACAACAAGTAGTATTGAAACCTTGGGGATTATTCTTGTTAGTTACGGTTGTTTTTATAAGTGCCTAAGTTGTGTCTATTATTTCTTATATTTGATCGACGGATGCGTCTGCTGGACAACAAGAAATAAAGTGTTGGGGTATAAAG
>BLSH010514613.1:114617-144121 GCA_018402905.1 Glandirana rugosa
GGTTTTTAATTGAAAGTAGTTGATTATCTCCTGTTTCGTGCAGGTTTGTATCTCAGTGTCTACTAGTAAAGAGGGGTTTAGTCTCCAATTAAAAATTTTTGGTTCTTGTGGATTCATGTTTAGTTGGATTGAGATCGGGGCATGATCTGATAGGAGAATATTGCCTATGTTGGCATTTTTTAGTGCTGGTATGTCTCTTTGTGAGATGAATAGGTAGTCAATTCTGGTGTATCTCTTGTGTGGGTTTGAGTAGAATGTAAAGTCCTTTTCCTTGTGGTTTAATAATCTCCATGTGTCTATTAGGGTTAGTGATTGTAGAAGTAACTTGATTTTTTTCAGTATTCGGTAGGTTATACTGGTTTTGCCTGAAGATGTATCTTGTTGAGGGTTTAAGGGGATGTTAAAGTCTCCTCCTAAGATAATACGACCTTCTGCGAAACATTTCAGTTCGTCTATCACTAGTTGGCAAAATGTGATGTGTGATTTGTTGGGGAAGTATACATTCGCCAAGGTTGTGGGTGTGCCTGACATTGAACCTTTTAGGAATATATATCTGCCTTGTGGGTCTATATGGACATTTTCTGTTTGGAATGTGGATTTTTTACTCAGTAAGATTGATACTCCTTTTGTCTTTGCGTGTGGGTTAGTCGAGTGGTATGCAGAGGTAAAAAAGTTGTTTGTCATTTTAGGTATTTGTGCTCCTCTAAAGTGTGTTTCCTGTAAGAAAACTATCTGAGGGTCATTTTTTTTAGCTCTTTTAAGATTTTTTGTCTTTTTTCTGGTGTACTTAGGCCGTTTACATTGTGTGAGATAATAGTGGGGTTTTTCCCTAGGTGTGAATATGCCATATTGGGTTTATACTCTGTGTAGATTTATACAATTATAATGTAAATAGAATAGTGTGTAGGGGGTTAAGTAATAAAGAAGAGTAAAAGCTTGTTTACAAGGGTGTTTTCACGTTTTGGGTGATCACTGGCACTACTCCAAAGTGTCAGATGATACTTATTTTATTTAGAAATTCCGTTGTTATTTAGATTATAAAATTTGCTGTAGTTGTTTCTATTTGGGGTTGTGGAAGCAGTTACTTTGGTGGGGTGGTTCTAATTGTTATTTGGTTATTTATGGTGTGGTTTTTGTGGGGTGGTTGGGGATGGTTAGTCATGTATGGATTGCCACGTAATCCGTAGATAGGAATTTGGAGTTTATTGTGAGTTAGAATAACAAGTATGAGCTGAGTTTATCCTTAGTGGGGATTAAGATTCTGCGGGTGTAATGTAACTTCAGTGTTAATATCTGAGGGTGTTGGTCAACAGTTGGGTTGATAATTAAGGGAATATTTTTAAGTAGGGTGAATAACAAAGAGGGGTGCCTCGTATCAGAAGTGTTTGTGATGTGATAAACCATTGTTAGTGTCAACTTAACAAGAAATTTAACAAGAAACAATAACCATCTCTGAAATAAATCAATTGTTATATTACTTCATATAACATTGAAAGCTACATCTCGAAACCTCCAGTCCAAAATTTGGTAGTGAAATTGGTGTTTCAACGTATATTGATCCAGTGACCGGATCAATGCAACAGGTAATGAGGGTAATTCGCTGGGTTAAAGGAGATGTAGCTTAGACAATCTGAAAAAACTGCTAAACATGTAAGAACTGAAGGTGTATAGTATACTAAATAGAGAGCAAATGTTTCGTCTGTGTTTGATATTTTGGGTCAGCGAGTAGGCTGTTCTTCCGTAATACCAGTTTATCTTAATGTCACACATGACTCTCTAGTAAAGATTTACCCGGGTTAAAGTAAAGTATTTTTGTTTGTTTGTTTGTAAGTAGGTGGTTCTGGTAACCAGTATACCTAGTGGTGAGTCTGTAATCAAAGAACCGGGTTCGTTTCTTCTCACTCTTCGATCCTTCTTTGTAGTTTGGTATGGTCTTGCATAGGTTCTGTGATCACAGTTTTGGGTCCTTTCTTCTTTTTTATTTCTTCTTTGTGATCCGGAGTGGTCTATGGAATTTGATCAGATATGTTGATGATCAAAACTTAATCGTGATTTTGACCTTTTGTCTGGATAATAAAAGTGTGTAAGAGGAACGTCTAATTATCTCCTGGTCATATGAAGGTTGGATAGGAGGTAGTAAGAAGAAGCTATCTGTGTCTTAGCAAGTTATTTTCCATTTTGAGTGATTGTTCAAGAGTAAAAAGTCTAAAAGGATCTTCTTGGTAGATATTTGTCTTGTATGGTAGATTGTTTTGTTGCAGGTTCTACATTTTGTTTTCAGATTGTTATTTGTATTTATGTTGATAGGAGTATGTTTCAGTATCGATTGTCCCTTACTCTGGGTGTTTTTGATGCTGGTGTACCTGAAGCTTGACCTTCTTGTTGTTTTTGTTTCTTCCCTTTTGAGAATGCTGGTTTCTGGGGTGTGGATCCAGGGGAGGGTATCATCATTGGAATTTGCGGGGGTAGGCGAAATTCTTGGTACCACTCAGGTAGGTCTATTAGGTCACTTTGAATGGCGTCGCAGAAGAACGGGATGTCTTCTGGGGTGCGTAAGAGAACTTGTTTGCCTTCAATCGTGATCTGGACGGCGAAGGGGAATTTCCATCTGTATGGAATTTTTTTTTCTTTTAGGATTTCCAGCATTGGTTTGACTGCTCTTCTGTTCTTTAATGTAATAGGGGAGAGGTCTTGGAACAGTTGTATTGTTTCTCCGTTAAAAAGGATTTGGTCGTTTTGTCTTGCTTTCCTCAATATATCCTCTTTCAAGGGGAAGTTGTTGAGGCAGCAGATGATGTCTCTTGGTGGCGCTGTGTCTGAGCCTTTGGGTCTGAGTGCTCTATGGGCTCTCTCAAATTCGATTGTTGAGTCCATAGGTCTCTCCAGGAGATTGTTGAAGATAGAGGTAAGGACTGGCTTGATTTCTTCTGCGTTTATGCCTTCTGGTATCCCTCTTACCCTGATGTTCTTTCTTCTTCCTCTGTTGTCCAAGTCTTCCACTTGTCTGTTGAGGGCAATCAAGTGTTGGGAATGTAAGGAAGTTACTCTATCGAGTCTCTTTATGGCTTTATCTCTTTGTTTCCCTGTTTTCTCGGATGACGACATTTGTTCGGTCAGTGTTGATATGTCCGCTTTAAGTTCAGAAATTGCTGATGAGAAAGACTTTTTGATGTCTGCAGCTATTTCAGTCATGTCTCCGTAAGTTAATGGGTGGTCCATGTTTGGCATGTTTCTTGTCTGTTCTTCAGAGGCCGCTAGGGATTCGTCATCACAATCTTCCTCGTCTGTGTAATCTTGTGGTTGCTGGATCTTGGGTCCTTCCAGATTTCTGTTTTTTGGTGTGTTTTTAAATATATCAGCAATTTCAGGGCATGATGAGCCCGCTAAAGAGCGTTGTTGTCTTGTTTGGGAGCTGGATTGTGTGCCTGTTTTTTGGTATTTACCCATCTTGTTATGCTGGTGGATTATGTGGTATCCTTTCTATTTGTTCACAGGTATATCATTTCACCTATGGTCAATGATAAATGAGAGAATTGTACTAAGCTGGTCGTCGGTCTCTGTATATGTCGGTGCTGAGTTTTTTTTTTTTTTTGATTGATTTCTCTCTGTATGAGGTATTTCTTATGGGGACAAATTGTGTTGGGGGTATGAAGTGTTGTGTCCCCTGGCGTTACAGAGTGTATAGAGATAGTAAGTAGATCGGTTACTGTCCGCTCTTATGACCCAGCAGATCTTGTTTTATTTCTGTATATGTTGCCGCGATGCAGACAGTGATTTTTCAAACAGTCTCTGTGTGTCTGTGGGTATTTCTTGGTGTTTAATTCGTTTGTAGAGTGCCTGTTCGCAGATCTTTATGGTTTTTGTTCAGTGTCTGTGGGGATCACTGTGGATGAGTTATATGGCAGTGCTGTTCAAGTAGCATCAGTTCTGGGGTCTCCAGAGGTCTCGGTCTTGCCACTGATACTGCCTGCACTACTATTGCCTGCAAGTGGGTTTATTTTGTCCCTTAATGTCCCCAGTTAATTGTAGGTAAGTTGGGGAAGTGATTTGATCTGGGTTTGCCTGATCAATGATCCTAGGGAAGCTGACACATATCCACACTCCCATGTATGGAGGCTGTCCCTGGTCTGCAGTCAGCCGTTTCAGTGCTTCTGTATACTCTCCTCTGATCTTGGGTGCCGTGTGGGACCGTGTTACTGCCTCTATCCTGTTCTCTGTAGAGGAATTTGCTGTGGTCTGTGGGGGTGGGGACCGTTCCCTCTGCACCGCGATCGTCACCTCCGATCCGCGGGTCGCGGCTAAAATTTAGTCCGGTGTTTGCCGGAGGTGTATTTGCGGCCTACTGAACGGCCGCGTCTTAGTGGTAACAGAGACAGCGGTCTCTCTAACTCCCTGATCTACGGGCCGATTCTTTTGATCTGGGTCTCAAATTGTAGCTGTGGGTCTTGTTGAGTCGGTGGTGGGTATGAAAGGTCTCACCAATCCTTTTGATGTTCGGATTCCTCCGTGTTGGTGTTGTGTCTCACGGAGCTGGTCTGAAAGACGTCCGCCATCAAGCTCTGCTAGCCACGCCCCCCAGTCCTCTCTATTTTCGTCTATCAATCAGAATGTAAACAATATTTTTAGATGTTATACCTTTTTTTATACAAAAATCATTTTATAGAGTGATGTAACATATGCTCACATATCTTTCTTTAGTATTGCAGCATGGCAGCACCGCATCCACTCATCCAAGGGGGCCAGTCTCCCTCTGCCCCCTCTGCAGCAAAGTTGTGGTACCAGGTCCACCCCTCTACGATATAGGCGGGCATACAGTGTCCTTCAACCACTGATTGATTATGTTTACCCTTTTAGGTCTGCAAACCAAAATAGGTATATGCCCCCTATTAGAGTAAATTTGCATAGCCTCACAATAATGAATATGCAGTTAGAAACTCCCCAATAACAACATATGGCAACCTTAGCCCACCCCTAGTCCCATACAGGCTCCCAATTTAAGTGGCAGTACCTTTGGGATTTAATGGATGTATGAGCCAGCAATATTTTATTGAGAATTAGGACTTACAGCTGAGTTATACTGTACATTGAGTGGGTGGAGTCTATAGGGGGTGTGGCTTCTAAGAAGCGGGAGGGGTCAAAAAGGAAGGGCGGGGTCTAGCACCCCACCATCTTAAAACTTCACCAGCCGCCACTGGTACAAACTAAGGTCTGTCGGCATAGACCATAAGGTGAGTAACTGGGTTAAAAACTGGCTACGGGGGCTGAGTCCAGAGGGTGGTGATAAATGGGGAGTACTCAGAACGGTCTGGTGTGGAAAGTGGGGTCCCCCAGGGTTCTGTTCTGGGACCAATCCTATTTAATTTAGTCATTAACGATCTGGAGGATGGGATAAGTAACGCAATCTCAGTGTTTGCGGACGATACAAAGCTAAGAAGGGCAATAACTTCTATGCAGGATGTGAAAACCTTGCAAGAAGATCTAAACAAATTAATGGGGTGGGCAACTACATGGCAAATGAGGTTTAATGTAGAAAAATGTAAAATAATGCATTTGGGTGCTAAAAATTGGAATGCAGTTTACTCGCTAGGAGGAGAACTTCTGGGCAAATCTAGGATGGAAAAGGACCTTGGGGTCCTAGCAGATGACAGGCTTAGCAATGGCATGCAATGCTAAGCTGCTGCAAGCAACGCAAACAGAATATTGGCATGCATTAAATGGGGGATTAACTCCAGAGATAAAACAATAATTCTCCCACTATGTAAGACTCTGGTCCGGCTGCATCTTGAGTATGCTGTCCAATTCTGGGCAAGAGTCCTCAGGAGGGATGTGCTGGAACTAGAGAGGGTCACAAGAAGGACAACAAACCTAATAAAGGGACTGGAGGATCTCAAAGAAAGACTGCACGCACTGAACTTATTCTCTCTGGAGAGGAAACGCTTGAGAGGGATAGGATTTCAATATACAAATACCATGCTGGTGACCCCACAATAAGGAAAAAACTTTTCAGTGAAAGGGAATTCAAAAAGACACACGGTCATTCTCTAAAATTAGAAGAGAAGTGGTTTAACCTTAAGTACGTAAAGAACCTTAAGTACATAGAGGGTTCTTTACTGTAAGAGCGGTAAGGATGTGGAATTCTCTTCCACAAGCAGTGGTTACAGCGGGGAGCATTGATAGTTTAAAAAAATTGTTAGATGGGCACCTAAACGACCACAACATACAGGGGTACACAATGTAATATTAACATAAAATCACACACACAGGTTGGACTGGATGGACTTTTTCAACCTCACCGACTATGTAACTATGTAACCTTTTAGTATACTGTTAAATCTACATAACCAAAAGAATAAAAGCAGTGCTTACCTTTCCGACCTGAATTGTTTTATTTCATATTTTCTCCAGCACTACAACTTTGGTACACTCCACTCAAAAAGGAATATCTCAGATTGAAAGATTTGGACATCAGCCTAACTGCCCATAATAGGCATGCAGACCGCATAGATGCCACCATATATACACAGCTCAAAAAATTAAAGGAACACTTTAAAAACACATCAGATCTCAATGGGGAAAAACATCACGCTGGATATCTATACTGATATGGACTGGGTAATGTGTTAGGAAGGAAAGGATGCCACATCGTTTGATGGAAATTAAAATTATCAACCTACAGGGGGCTGAATTCAAAGACACACTGAAAATCAAAGTGAAAAAATGATGCAGCAGGTTAGTCCATTTTGCTGAAATTTCATTGCAGCAACTCAAAATGGTACTCAGTAGTTTGTTTGGTCCCCACGTGCTTGTATACTTGTCTGGGCATGCTTCTAATGAGAAAACAGATGGTGTCCTGAGGTATTTCCTCCCAAAATCTGGACCAGGGCAGTCTCCACAGACTGAGGTGCAAACGGACGGCTTCGGATGGACCAAAACATAATGTCCCAGAGGTGTTCTACTGGATTTAGGTCAGGCAAGCGTCGGGGAATTCAATGGTATCAATTTCTTCATCCACCAGGAACTGGCTGCATACTCTCATCACATGAGGCTGGGCATTGTCATGCACCTGGAGGAACCCAGGACCCACTGCATCAACGTATGGTCAGACAATTGGTCCAAGGATTTCTTCCCGATACCTAATGGCAGTCAGGTGCCATTGTCTAGCCTGTAGAGGTCCATGTGTCCCTCCATGGATATGCCTCTCCAGACCATCACTGACCTACCACCAAACAGGTCATGCTGAACGATGTTACAGGCAGCATAACCTTCTCCATGGCTTCTCCAGACCCTTTCACATCTGTCACATGTGCTCAGGGTGAACCAGCTCTCATCTGTGAAAAGCACAGCACGCCAGTGGCAGACCTACCAGCTCTGGTGTTCAATGGCAAATGCCAATTAAGCTCCAAGGTGCCGAGCAGTCAGCGCAGGGCCCACTAGAGGACGTTGGGCCCTCAGGCCACACTCATGAAGTCTGTTTCTGATTGTTTGGTCAGAGACATTCACACAAGTGGCCTGCTAGAGGTCATTTTGTAGGGCTCTGGCAGTGCTCATCCTGTTCCTCCTTGCACAAAGGAGCAGATACTGGTCCTGCTGATGGGTTAAGGACCTTCTACAGCCATGCCCAGTTCTCCTAGAGTTACTGCCTGTCTCCTCTCCTGGAATCTCCTTTATGCTCTTGAGACTGTACTGGGAGACATCAAACCTTCTGCCAATGGCACATATTGATGTGTCATCCTGGAGGAGTTGGACTGCCTGTGCAACCTCTAGGGTCCAGGTATCACCTCATGCTACCAGTAGTGACACGGACCATTGCCAAATGCAAAACTAGTGAAAAACAGTCAGAAAAGATGAGTAGGGAAAAAAATGTCAGTAGCCTCCACCTGTAAAACCATTCCTGTTTTGGAGGCCACCTCATTGTTGCCCATCTAGTGTACCTGTTAATTTCATTAACACCAAAGCAGCTGAAACTGATTAACAAATCCCTCTGCTACTTAACTGACCAGATCAATATCCCAGAAGTTGAATTGTCTTGATGCTATACTCTGATTAAAAAGTGTTCCTTTAATTTTTTTTGAGCAGTGTATTAATATGCAGAACCCAAATTATAAATTGCGCCCGTGTCAAAAAGACACTCTTCCAAGGTTGTCAGTCTCATATTTTCCTTAGCACTGATTATAAAAGAAGAACAAGCATGCATATTGTCATGACAGTGGGTATGTACACACCTGTTCGGAGCCAGTAACTTCCCAAGTACTGAAATACTGAAAGGAGGAAAGCACTAAAATGTATAACTTAAAATATGTTATTAATGTTAGCTTCCTTATTTCCATACTTACAAGTTACCTGTAAGACTGCGGGGATGAGACATTTTATAGGATTGGTAATTCATGATTTTATTTTGATCCTTTATGCTCCTCATTCTGCTGCCTATTAACATACGGGTGTTAAGGCAGCCCATTTAAAAGAATGGGCTGCCCAATGTACCTTATATGGCAACACGCTTAAGTTTATTATTCTGCATTGTCCTGTAACGCATGTCTTTCTGCAGGGTGTGTTGGGGTGTCATTTAGAATGAATGGCACCATTGAAAGCAACATGCAATAGTTAAGGTCCCTTACTGTTGCTTTAACATTTATTGCTGTGTAAATTGACATGCCTGCAATACATTCAAATGAAAGCATATTTTAACTACAGGTAGAGTTTTACTTTAAAGCTTCATGCCAATAAAAGACTAGCCCCTGCCTGCTTGATTCTTGGGGTTTAAGCAGGGCCAACTAATTCTGCTAATTTGCATAAGGGTGAAGGTAATCTGTCATGATAGTAAAAGTCCTAGACCTAGATCATAGTAACCAAGTCCTAGATGCTTTTAACATAGTGGAATGTCAAGGTCTTTAAACTCCAAATAAAAGGAAAGCAGGAAAAATCTATTGTGCAAATAAAGCAGCTTGTAAAAAAATGGATCTGGCTGCCTTCTTGAGTCTTCCTGTGCAAACAATATTAGATGTGGCAGGCAGATAAGTGAAAAAGTGCATGTGGGACCATCATTAAAAAAAAATGCAGTCAGTCATAGGGGCATTGGATGCTTTCTTCAACCCTTTTCACACTGGATACACCCTGGAGAACTTATAAACAGCCCTACTCAGCATATTTCTGATCTGCCATTTAATAGCAATGGGGTTCGTTAAGCTCCAGCGAATAGCTGCAGAAAGTTTACATACTTTAGCTTAGTTAGTAACCTATGTAGACCATAGAGTATATGGGTTGCTGCTTACTATCTTGCTGAGGCACTGTGCAACATCAGCTCATACTCTATGAGTGTTATTTTCTTTATATTGGACCATGCAGTATATTGTAAAAAGTATTGGGATGCCTGTCTTTACATGCACATTAACTTTAATGACATTGCAGTCTTAGACCATAGGGTTCAATATTGAGTTGGCCCACCCCCTTTGCAGCTATAACAGCTTCAACTCTTCTGGGAAGGCTGTGCACAAGGTTTGGGAGTGTGTCTATGGCAGGGGTAGGCAACATGTGGCCCTCCAGCTGTTGTAGAACTACATTTCCCAAGAGGCATTGCAAGGCTGATGGGTACAATTACTCCCAGAGGCATGATGGGACTTGTAGTTTTGCAAAAGCTGGAGGGCCGCAGGTTGCCTATCCCTGGTCTATGGGAATGTTTGACAATTCTTCCAGAAGTGCATGTGTGAGGTCAGGCACTGATGTGGATGAAAAAGCCTGGCTCACAGTCTCTGCACTAATACAAAGGTGTTCTATCGGGTTAAGGTCAGGACTCTGTGCAGGCCAGTCAATTTCCTCCACTCCGAACTCACTCATCCATGTCTTTACGGACCTTGCTTTGTGCACTGGTACGCAGTCGTGTTGGAACAGGAAGGGGCCATCCCCAAACTTTTCCCACAAAGTTGGGAGCATGAAATTGTTCAAAATGTCTTGGTATGCTGACGTCTTACGAGTTCACTTCACTGGAACTAAGGGGCCAAGTTGGAAAACAACCATAATCCCCCTCCACCAAATTATTTGGATCAGTGCACAAAGCAATGTCCATAAAGACATGGATGAGCAAGTTTGAGATGGAGGAACTTGACTGGCCTGCACAGAGTCCTGACCTCAACCCGATAGAACATATTTGGGATAAATTAGAGTGGAGACTGCAAAACAGGCCTTTTCATCCAACATCAGTGCTTGACCTCACAAATGCGCCTGGAAGAATGGTCAAACATTCCCATAGACACACTCCTAAACCTTGTAAACCTTAGGTTTACTAGTTTACTTAATTGGTGTAGCTACAGACCTAAGAAAGTGACAACATTATAGGATTTATAGGTTAAACGTTTTAATAAACGGCTTTCATTATGTGGAAGACAGGTACTTAGCCATATAATTTATACAAATACTGCAATTAATTATATTCCTGAAGTGAATCCACTATTTATTTTGAATCAACTAAATAAAGCAACCATCACAGTTGACAATGCACTTCAGTACCACTGGAGAGTACACACACTGAAAAACTCATATTAAATGAAACTATGGAGATTTGAGCCGTTTAAAATTGTTACACTCGATAACAATTCACATCTTGATCTTACATCCAAGGTCATGGCAGATGAGAATGGTTTAGATAAAATTAAATTTAATCACAGTACATTTGTTTTCTGTACTGAAACTGTCATTCTGTCATTGTGTTCATGAATCAATGTTAACCCGACTTCATCCACGCAATTCTCAGACTAAAATTCATGATTTATTAAGGCATTACAGGACAAAATGTGGATGAGTGACTTTAATGTCTATGCCTTCATGAAAAATTAAAATGTTATGTCACGTGAACCTTACTCGTTCTGCCAACAGAGCACTAAAAAGATCATACTGTAGAGTCAGCCAGCATTGGAATATATCATGACCTATATATAAAATAAAGCTGCTTTTTTTTTTTTTTAAGTGGACCTATACTTCATCTAAAAACAACACACCTACAGTAGCTCACAAAAGTGAATACACCCCCTCACATTTTTGTAAATGTTTTATTAAACCTTTTCATGGGACAACAGTGAATAAAGTATACTTTGCTACAGTGTAAAGTTAGTGAGTGTACAGCTTGTATAACAGTGTACATTTGCTGTCCCCTCAAAATAACTCAACACACAGCCATTAATGTCTAAACCACTGGCAACAAAAGTGAGTACACCCCTAAGTGAAAATGTCCAAATTGGGCCCAATTAGTCATTTTCCTCCCCGGTGTCATGTGACATGATAGTGTTACAAGGTCTCAGATGTGAATGGGGAGCAGGTGTGTTAAAGTTGGTGTTATCACTCTCACTCTCTCATACTGGTCACTGGAAGTTCAACATGGCACCTCATGGCAAAGAACTCTCCAAGGACCTGAAAAAACAGAATTGTTGCTCTACATAAAGATGACCTAGGCTATAAGGAGCTTGTCAAGACCCTGAAACTGAGCTGCAGCATGGTGGCCAAGACCATACAGCGGTTTAACAGGACAGGTTCCACTCAGAACTGGCCTCGCCATGGTCGACCAAAGAAGTTGAGTGCACATGCTCAGCATCATATCCAGAGGTTGTCTTTGGGAAAGAGACATATGAGTGCTGCCAGCATTGCTGTAGAGGTTGAAGGGGTGGGGGGGGTCAGCCTGCCAGTGCTCAGATTATACGCCGCACACTGCATCAAATTGGTCTGCATGGCTGTCGTCCGAGAAAAAAAGCCTCTTCTAAAGATGATGCACAAGAAAGCCCGACAACAGTTTGCAGAAGGCAAGCAGACTAAGGACATGGATTGCTGGAACCATGTCCTGTGATCTGATGAGACTAAGATAAACTTATTTGGTTCAGATGGTGTTAAGCATGTGTGGTGGCAACCAGGTGGGGAGTACAAAGACAAGTGTGTCTTGCCTACAGTTGAGCATGGTGGTGTGAGTTTCATGATCTCGGGCTACATGAGTGCTGCTGGCACTGGGGAGCTACAGTTCATTGAGGGAACCATGAATGCCAACATGTACTGTGACATACTGAAGCAGAGCATGATCTCCTGCCTTTGGAGACTGGGCCGCAGGGGAGTATTCCAACATGATAACGACCCCAAACACACCTCCAAGACTACCACTGCCTTGCTAAAGAAGCTGAGGGTAAACGTGATGGACCTAAACCTTATTGAGCATCTGTGGGGCATCCATAAATGGCAGGTGGAGGAGCGCAAGGTCTCTAACATGCACCAGCTCCGTGATGTCAACATGGAAGAGTAGAAGAGGACTCCAGTGGCAACCTGTGAAGCTCTGGGGAGCTCCATGCCCAAGAGGGTTAAGGCAGAGCTGGAAAATAATGGCGGCCACACAAAATATTGACACTTTTGGCACCATTTGGACATTTTCAATTAAAAGGTGTACTCACTTTTGTTGCCAGCGGTTTAGACATTAATGGTTGTGTGTTGAGTTATTTTGAGGGGAGAGCAAATTTACACTGTTATACAAGCTGGACACTCACAACTTTACATTGTAGCAAAGTGTAATTTCCTCAGTGTTGTCACATAAAAAGATATAATAAAATATTTACAAAAATATGAGGGGCGCACTCACTTTTGTGAGATACTTTATATTATAACCCCCGCAGTTAGGAAGGATAATGTGGCAGGGAGTTTACTGGTTTTGAGATCTGCCCCCATGAACACCACTGAATTGTCTGGGTTGTCCAATTACAGCAGCAGATATGCAGGTAAACATTTTAACCACATATTCTTACATCTTTATTTCACATTGCAGTAATATGTTATTTTCCAGCATATAGGGTATATATAGGAGTCACCCCTATGATTTTAAATACATCATTTTGTGTAATTGTAGCTGACTGGATTAACACAAACCCCCTCTAAGTCAACATTTAGTATATATATTCACATACATTATATATATATATATATATATATATACACATACATACATATACACACACATATAATATATATATATATATATATATATATATATATATATATATATAACGATATTGAGTGAACAGCTTTAAGTCAAAATAGACTGTTCACTTTGCAAGGGAAGTTGTACACTGCCAGGCAATTATCCAGAGAGCTTAGTGAATGAGGTGAAGCTCTGCTGACTTCCAAATATGCTTTTTCTATTTTCTGTGCACATGATTGGGTTCACCATGTTCCCGAATGTCTGGGGCAAGTTCCCTTGCAGAGTGCAACCTCCCTTGCAAAGTGAAAAGTTTATTTACTGTTAGTAAATCAGCCCCAAATAGTCTATTAAATTGAGATTTATGCGTTGATTTAATAAAGACAAATAGGCTGTTCACTTTGGAAGTAAATTTTCACAGGATCATACATGTGAAAATTCACTTTGCAAAGAATTGCCCAAACAAATGTGAGGACAAAACATTTTTGTTTGTAATTGATTAAATGATGGAAGTTAATGTCATTCACTAAGCGAAGGGAAAATTCCTTTGCAAAGTGAATAGCCTATTCACCTGTAGTAATCAAACCTCCTAGACTCTGATTGATATTCCAAGACATTAACATTTTTTTAACCATTGTTGTGTAATTTTGTTTTTTTGCTTGAGGCCACTGTCTTGCAGAATCACAAATCGCTATGGGCTAAGCTTTCTTGCAAACTGCATTAGGTTTCTGAGTTTTCCTTGTATTTTTTTGCATTTATTCTACCTTTACAACCTATCCAGGGCCTGCTTTAAAGAAACACCCCATGGTATAATGCTGCCATTGCCATGCTTTATGGTAGGGATTGTGTGTTTGTGGTGATCTGCAGTGTTTGGCTTACAGCAAACATGGGGTTTCGTCAAAAAAAGTGCAATTTTGGTCTTGACCCTATGTGACTTTGGAAAAAAGTTGGCTGCCTTGGTGATGATTTAGAGGTTCTGAGGAAGGAGTAGAATCCTTTTGAAAAGCGTCAGCCAGCAGGAACCCCAGTGAGCTCCCCCTATAGTCTGGAGACAGTTGAGTCCAGGACTTTTGAGCTACGGGCAAGTGGTTCGTTAAGCAATTTTTTTTATCCTCATGCTTGTGAGTAATTCATATGATTTTATATTTCAATAAATGCATTTGGGATAATGCACTAGGCTGGTGCATCCCCTTTTGTTCATTTTTATGGATGATTTAGAACCGTCATATTAGAAGCAATGTATATTTATGCAGTTTTTTTTATTGCAGTTAATGTAAATTACTGTATAGTTATCAATTTTAATTTTGACAGAGCAGTCTGTTCATGTTGAACAGTGTCAAAAACAAAATTAAATCCAGATTGATAAATGTCCTATGACAAAAAAAAAGACAAGCATAATTCCAAGGGAATGAATACTTTTTATAGAGATTGTAGCTTTGCTTCACAGTTGAAGGCAGGTTTAAAAATTAATATAATTAAGTCCAGTTATGTATTCAATCACAAAATCAATTAATTCATATTTGTAATTACAGCTATTATTATCTGATTTTATCTTTATATCCCCTTCTTATAATCTATTGCACGGTAACAAAGGTAGATGGAAGGTCAGAATTCTGAGCTAGGTCTTTATTGCTGTGCACAGTGCTCTCAGTCTAAAGCCTCGTACACACGATGAGAATTTCGGACAACAAAACGTCCATTTTTTGTTGGATGCTAGTCTCATGTCGAAAGTGAAGAGCGTACTAACAATACGAAAAATTTTGTACGAAGTGGCGTAATGTATTTTTTCAATTCTGAGCATGCGTAGTTGTCATCGTACAATTTTTTTCATACGAAAACCGTACTAATGATACGAAAATCGGACGTTGAGTTGTCCTACGGAATTTTTTTTTATAGCCTGCACATCCAGCTTTTGTCTGACAAAAAATCAAAAGCGGCTGTCGAAAGGAACATACTAACGGTAAGAATTTTGGACGACAAGCCGTCAAACTAAAATTCCCGTCCGAAATTCGCATTGTGTGTACGGGCCTTAACACTCTGAAGCACTCAGTGATGATTGCCTAAGTGGCAGGCGGAGCTGTACTAAATTGCAGTAGAGAAACTACAGGTCACCATCCTGGCTGTTCTGTATGGCAGTATTGCCTGAACTAAAAATCTAGTTTAACAGATTTACAGATCATTAGGCAGATAAAGCAGATTAAAACATATATAGAATTGTGTATTGAACTGTTTAACCAGCTTTCTGCTTTAACCTCTTCCTTACTGGGCACTTAAACCCCCCTCCTGCCTAGACCAATTTTCGGCTTTCAGCGCTGTCGCACTTTGAATGACAATTGCGTGGTCGTGCGACATTGTACCCAAACCAAATGTATATAATTTTTTTCCCCACAAAAAAATTTGATCACCTCTGCGTCATTTATGATCGCCGCTATAAACAAACAAAGAGCGATGATTTTGAGAACAGAACAATATTTTTTACTTTTTGCTATAATAAATGTCCAAAAAAAAAAAATGATTCAACAGTTTTGTTCTACATATTTTTGGTAAAAAAAATTCGCAATCGGCGTATATTGATTGGTTTGCGCAAAAGTTATCACGTCTACAAACTATGGGAATTGATTTATGGCGTTTTTATTATTTATTTATTTTTTACTAGTAATGGTGGTGATCTGCAATTTTTATCGGGACTGCGCTATTGGGGCGGACATTTTTGACACTTTTTTGGGACTAAGGACATTTATACAGCGATCAGAAATTTAAATGTCCACTGATTACTGTGTAAATGTCATTGGCAGTGAAGGGGTTAACCTGCAGGGGGCAGTGAAGGAGTTAAGTGTGTTCCCTGGGTGTGTTCTAACTGTGGGGGGGGTGGGGCTGGTCAGGACATAACAGATCTAAATGATCCCAGTGACAAGGATCAGTAGATCTGTCATGTCCCCTGTAACAGAACGGAGAACCGCCGTGTTTACATTGGCGGTTCCCCGTTCTGCAGGTCTGACAGGGGATTGCGGGTCTCGGGCGGACATTGAGTCCGCCTGACCGTGGGCACTCCAGGAGTGTGCATATGGCCAGGACGTCCATGGACGTCCATTCGGAAATTCAGATCCACGCTGGAGCCGTACTTCGGCAATAGCGCGGATCTGAATGGGTTAAAGCTGAATTAGTTAGTTATAGAAACATAGAAACATAGAAAAGTGACGGCAGAAAAAGACTGAGTAGTCCATCGAGTCTGCCCCTTTTTATTTATTTATTTTTTTTACATTAACCTTGTTGTCTGACTATGGATTTATGTTTATCCCAAGCATGTTTGAAGCCATTTACTGTTGACTGTTATACCAATAAAATATAATAGGTTTCAGCTTAAAGATTCTTAGGTGTGGTAGCAGTATTTGTTTTCTTTTTTTTTTCCCAAGCTTTCATTTTTACCTGATGATTCTGCCAGTAACACACTTCTAGTTTTCTTCTAGGGTGATAGCTCTCACCTGTCTGTACCAGGGCAACAAAAACAGGACAGAACTACTAAGAACTCCCTCTGTAGTGACCAGTTTTCAAAAACGTAATATAGAATTTATGAAAAAGTAATGCACAAATCACATTAACCTTGTAGTAACTAGTTTACTTATCTAAACTAATCAAAATTAAAATATATTATAATAATTCTTTGCATTCAGTCGGTAAACGTGTCTCTGGTTGTATAAGCAGTGAGAGTATTATTTCAGGTGAGTACCTCTATGGGCAGTCCTGGCCCCTTAAAGTGAATGTAAACCCGGAAAAAACATTTTTTACTGACACTTCTACCTTGTACAGGAGAGGATTTCATGTCATCTGTGCCCAGTTTTGCCACGAAGAGTTAATCCAACTCTGAGTAATGCCCTTATCTTTTTTTCAGTAGGAAAAAACAACTGAGGGAGAAATAGGAGAGGTTTCTTCATCCCAGGCTATGTGACTGACAGGTCATATTCTTATCTCCTGCACAGAGCAAAAAGAGCCTTACACTCCCCCCTCCCATCTCTTTCCAGCTCTCAGTATAGAGCTGGGTGGGGAGTCTTGTGACATCACAACTCCACCCACCGAACTTCAGCAAAGAGAGACACCCACTGATTCCAGTGTTTTGCAATGCTGCTACAGCTGGAAATTGTGACATTTGCAAGGTAGGCATACATGCCAGAGGCTTGCATGTACATATACAATAATGCTGTGCCATTAGTTTATACTGGGTGAGTGTTGGATTTACATCCACTTTAAGTACTCCACATATTACCGATTATGCCACCAAAGAGAAAGCCGCTCCAGGTGAGCACATTAGCCATCCATCCACAGGACAGCCAGGGTTTAGGTGAAGGGCTAGCATGGCTCACCTGCAGATACACAATCAACGGAAATCCGGAAGTCGCTGCAAAACTTTATCTTTATTGATCCGTCATGAGGATGATTGATGATTGATCCTCATGAGGTTAAGTAAGCGTGAAACACGTCAAAGTTTACTGTACCCCGCACTGTCTGTGATGTCATTTGCATGAAGGATCAATAAAGGTGAATTGTTGCAGAGAATTATGGATCTCTTTTGATTGTACAACCCATTATGGTCCCAGTTCACAAAACTACAAAAGCACTTAAAGCATTCTGAAATGAGGTGCAGTAATGTTAACTTAGATGTCTCAATCATGTTTCACTTGCTATTCAGAGAACCCAGGCAATTCTAACTAAGCATATGACACAATGTCAGTTTTCCACGGGGATCTAGAGCTATAGGAAGCTAAAACTTTTTTTTTTTTTTTTTTCATTTTTAACATACTGACACAAGCATCAAAACTCATGTCAATGTTCTAATTGGAATGACTGCTCTTCACTTGTTGATAAAAGTCCAATAAACAAGACAGTGTTATTTGGACACAGTGGTGGCCCACCCATAAGAGGTGCAGGGACGCTGCCCCCCTAATCCATGCGCCCGGCCCTAATCTACATGTAGGACGCTGGACACATGGATTTCAATGTGGTTTTTTTTTGGAAGCACGCAGTTAGGGCCTGAGGCGCTAATTAGCTTAAAAAAAGGGTGGGCTTGGGGCACAGAGCACTGCTCCCTGAGCCCACCCAGTTGTGTGACAATAGCCAATTAATATTCGGCCAATCAGGAAGCAGGTCTTAAGGCCGATAGGAGAAGCAACCATATTGGCAGTTGAGGAGATGCAGGAAGGAGCCGAAGCTTCCCACAACCTAGATGGTTGTATTCCAGGCCCTCGTCAATCTAGTATATGGATGTGTTTTTGTTGCAATTTTTGTCCAGTCCCTAACAGAGACATATCCTCTTGCCTCTAATCCTTTCTATCCTTGTGATACCATGTGAAAGAGGTAGGGTAAATCTTCCTAGGGGGAACACAGACAGCAATAACACTTTAAAGCAGAACTTCACCTGAAATGCAAAGTTATGCCATTCCTTCTCCTGCCGATCCTCCTCCCCTCGTTATCTGCTGATTTTGACACATTTTTTGGAGCAGGTACAGATTTGTGACAGGTATTCGCTACCCCTCCCCCCTCCGTTCGCAACCTCCCGTGACATAGCACACGTCCCAGGAGGCTGCGGTCCAGTCAGAAAGTGCAGCGCAACTCACGCATATGCAATGGGGAGTCGGCTGTGAAGCAGTAAGAAGTCACAGTGGGCTTCACACAATCAAGACGTCAGTGCTGGGGACACAGAGACTGAAAAGAACCAGCCCCGGCAATCACATCGCTAGAACCCTGGGCTGGCAAGCATGTGTTTATCAAAAGTCAGCAGCTACGTATAACGTAGCTGCTGCTTAATTTTTGTACATATGACACTTTCCTCTTTAATCCTTGTATATAAAAAAAAAAAGTTGTCTCGAGTGGGGCTCATCCTTTCCAGCAAATGTTGGTCATACCCTTGCCATTATTGGTCCTTTAATGTGATGGATGGCACTGCTGAAAAGAGTCTCAACATGTGGTTCTGCATGTAAAAGCGTCTCAGCATGTAAAGTCTGGATTTGAAAATTAAAATGCAGCTGTCTATATTAGTGGATATAGAGATCGCTTTGACATAAGTAACACTCCTTATCCATTTTTCATACACTCTGAAGTCTGAATTGTTCAGACTGATGACAGGTTTACTTTAACTGCTCCAGCTGGATGAATCGGGAGTCTGTTATTCGCATCAAGGGTTAGTGCAATTTCAAAAGCACGTTTCCTCACGCTGGGTGAGGGAATGGAACTCCAGTGCTGCGTCAAGCAGAAAGGTATATTTTAATATAAATATCTAACTTTTGTTGGTTCGCATACATCTCTTAATCCATACAGTTGTTCTGGTGAACACTTTAATAATGGTTTTGCAAGTTGCACAAGATTTGATTGGCATTTCTATTTATGCGCTGCCACTGTACAATAAAAAATATGCTTGTTGAAAAACAATTTCAATTTCATACAGCATAGAAGGCTTTCTGTACGGCTCTTACACGTTCATGGAATATTAAACGGGGTCACAGAATGATAATATTATGCTACTACTTAGAAGAAAATTTTACTGAAGATAAGAACAGAAGCTACAATCAGAAATGATTTGTACAGAAAAAGACTGATGTTTGATGACCAAGTTAAAACTTTTTCTTTGGTTATTATCCCTTATCAGACAACAGACTTCTTGATTAAGGATACCATACCTGATTCTTACAGTATAATGGCGATCATAATTTATAGTCCAAGGCAATCTTATGTCTTCAGATCTTAAAGCAGAAAATGTCATCTTTCTTACAATGATTATACTTCAATGGGAAATTGCATAGACATGGCTGAAAATATAGAACTGAGAATTGTTTTACCTGTCAAAGTATTTGTAATGGTTTGATGTCATACTTGTTTTCCAGAAGCTTTTGATAGTCTACAGCAGTGGTTCTCAACCCTGTCCTCAAGTATCCCCAACAGTCCATGTTTTGGAAATTTCTCATAGATAAAATAGCTGTCCAAAATACCAAGTCACTGACTCTGATTTAATGCACCTGTGCAAGATAAAGGAAAACCTGCAAACATGGCCTGTTAGGGGTACTTGAGGACAGGGTTGAGAACCACTGGTCTACAGAACCAGATCTTCAACCTCCACTGTAATGTTTTTTTTTTTTTTTTTAATTCTTTTTTATTGTTTTAAAGGGTATAGAAACATTTGGGTCAAGCACCCAACCCAGGCCACGCAGGGCCAAAACATTTCTAACAATTGCCATTAACTATCCCCTTAAACACCCTTTCCCTCCACCCTCCACCCCTTACTTTCCAGTCAGCAGTCTGCCCTGTATCTGTCTTTTAGGTTCTTTAGGTTCACACCTTGCCCCTGGATTCAGGATAGATTTTTGGTATGTAGTTTCGCTAACAATGGTGCATATCCATGTTGCGTCTGATGTGTGGGGGCAGCTTTATGGATAGGGGACTAGAAGGCCTTACCACGAATAACTCTAGGTGCTGGGACTAGTCCTCCTGATGGCGATGGCTCCAATTCACACCGCTCCTATTAGCCTGAGGTAATCCTGGAGTCACGCCATGCCTGCCATACCTTACGGAACTTTTTTTCACAACCTCTTGCTGTGTATGTTGCCTTATAATGGGGAACCATAGCATTTGTTAGTGCTTTCCAATAGTGCAACTCAGGGGCACCCGGCTTTTTCCAGTGCAATAATATCGCCTTTCTCCCATAAGATACAAGTATGCTAAGTAGTGTCCTAAGGGCCCTGGAGGGCACCACCTCTTCCACCAGACCCAACAAACACACTTTGATATCACAGGGGATCGGAACTGATGTTATAGCAGATATACAGTCTACCACTGACGCCTAAAAAACCTGAATTTGAGAGCATGACCAAAATATATGCAGGGCGTCTGCCGCGTCAGTTAGATTCTGTGTAAGAATTTAAAGGGAATCAGTCGATCCCTCACTGATACCAGGTATCTGAAGGGCCTATCCCATAATTCCTCCCACTCATCTCCTTGTATACCTGGAACCTCCTGACTCCATCTCTCCCTACATCTTGCTAATTGTGGCGGTGATTTGTTAAACAGCTCCTTATAGGTTGTTGAGAGAGTCTTGGGTAGATCTGGAGAAGAGAGAAGATTTTCTAGTTCTGAGGGGAATGATTCAACTTTGTATTCCTTAAATTGGGTCTGGAAGGCATGACGGAGCTGCAGAAATCTGAAAAAATAAGAATTTGGGATTCTATGCCTGCCTTTAGTTGATCAAATGACAGGAGTTGGCCCATTGATGTTATGTCTTTTACCGTTTTTATTCCATTTACAGCCCAGACTGCAGGGTCCGGGAGTTTGTAAAATTCTGACAATCTTGGGTTCATCAATAGCGGGGAGGCAGGGGATGTCCCAAGATAGCTGGGACACGCCAGTTTCCCGGCCTGCTTCCAAGCCCTGATAGTGGCTCTAATGGTTTGTGTCAATGGAAGATCCGATCCGGTGCCCCTATAAAGTGTCAACTTAAGGCTCTCATACGACCCAAGATGGGCGCTTCGAGGACCGTGGCTGAGTCCCCCTTGTCGGCCAGTAACCACCTGCGGGCAAACACAATCTGACCCGCGAGGAAGTACTTGTGCCAATCAGGGAGGGATAAGCCCCCATGGCTCCTGCAGGACCCCGATGCCTACTACGGATTCTGGAAGCCTGTGCTAGCATTTCTCCTGCGGTGTTGCTATCAGTGTGTGAAGAGTGGGAGAAGAGGGTTGCATTGACAATCCAACACAATGGGCAGCACATTGAACACATTTTATAAGTGGTCAGAAACTTGTAAATAACTCATGGAAGAATAATGTTACATTAAAACCAAGCACACCATTGTTTTTCTTGTGAAATTCCCAATAAGTTTGATGTGTCACATGACCCTCTTCCTATTGAAAAAACAAAAGTTGGATTCAAAAGGGCCGACTTCAAAATGTCCGCCATGGTCACCACCCATCTTGAAAAGTTTCCCCCCTCACATATACTAATGTGCCACAAACAGGAAGTTAATATCACCAACCATTCCCATTTTATTAAGGTGTATCCATATAAATGGCCCACCCTGTATAATTCTAGTGGGAGGTTCCGACGTGGGGAGTTGCAAATGGGTAAATAATCGCTGCAAGTTGGTGTCTGTCGACTTCCCAGGCATAAAGCCCGCTTGGTCTATATCCACCAAAGATGAGATCACCTTGGCCAGCCTGCCTGCTAATACTTTAGTGAGTATTTTGAAATCCGCGTTGAGTAACGCTATGGGGCAGTATGAAGAACATTCCAATGCATCTTTACCCGGCTTCGGGAGCAATATATACGCCTCCAACTTGGAAGCAGGCAGTTTATCCTGTTTAAGACAGACCTCGAATAGGGAGCAGAGCCTGGGGGCCAATTGTTCCGCGTGTACATCTGGACCTGGGGCTTTATGGGGAGGGAAAGAGAAAATCGCTGATTCAATTTCTTTTACTGTTATTTTGGCCTCCAGGGATTCCTGTTCAATGTCGTTTAATTGGGGGAATGGTAAACCCTCAAGAAGTACGTTTCTAGCTGAGTCCTCATACGGGCGGATGGGGGCATACAAGGAGGAGAAAAAAGAGACAAACTCTTTCATTTTGACCTGGGGGTCCTCCGCTAAGTTACCCCCACTAGTTTTTATAACCGGGATATTGGCCAGCAGCTGGGCGTCTGCCACCAACCGTGCCAGGAGATTTCCATTCTTATCCCCTTCCGCAAAAAGTGTGGAAGCTTGCTGTCGGGAATCGGAACGGGCCATGTCAGTGTAGAGCAAAGATAAAAGCCTCTGTGCTTCCTTTAAATCAAGGTACGAGGCATCTGTTGGGGAAGTGGCATATGCCGCCTTACTTTTGTTCTCCTCTTCTATCAATCTTTGTGACATTTAGTTGTGATTCACTCTGGCAGTTTTAATGGCAGATATATATTCCCCCCTAGCTAACGCCTTAAAAGCATCCTATTCTGTCAAAGGATCAACGGAACCCTGGCTCTGGTCCCAGTATGCCTTCAGGGGGGCTTCAATCTGTGTGGACACCTGCTCGTCCTGGAGCCAACTAGTGTCCAGTCTACACCCTCCCCAGGTCCGGGAAGCAAAATTCAAAGTGAGGGAGAAGGGGCTGTGGTCTGAGATGCCTCCTGCTAAATATTCTGTGACACCTATATATGGTAACACTTCAGTATTCCCAAAGGCCAGGTCTATCCTAGATGCTGACCTGTGGAGACTGATATATATGAGAAAAACATTTATCTACTGGATGTTTCCACCTCCATAGTTCCATTAAGCCTGCCATTGAGGCCCATGATATGACTTCCCCGGAGGCTCGTCTGCCCTGGATTGGAGGAGTTGAAGTCCCACATCACAACCAGAGGGAGGTGGGCCACTGGTGCAAGTCTAGTTATCATGTCATATAACAACTGCATTTGAACAGGTGGCGGTAAGTACACATTAACCAGCAAGAACCTCTTGCCATGAATATCTAGGACTATTGCCACAAATCCCCCCCCCCCCCCCCCACGGGTCTGAGAACACCTGCTGGACCGTACATGGGATTGTCCTGCTTATCAGGATAGATACGCATAATACGCTTATCAGGATAGATGGCAAATGTAGAATATGTAGCATTAAATGATTTCTGGATCCATGATTTGCGCAGAGCAAGTATGTTAGTCCCTTCCAGGTGGGTCTCCTGTAGGAGGGCGATACGTGATTTAATCTTCCCTAGATAACGAAACACTGCTGCTCTCTTGATCTTGTTATTCAGTCCCCTAACATTCCAAGAGTCGATGATTACCTTATCCGCCATTCCCGCACAGAGCATAATATATCAGATACATATGCACACAAGAGATCATTACACCCTTCCCTTACCATTTTGCGCAGTAGTGTGAACCCATTACAGGAGTATTATAAAAAACTTAAGTAGGCTTTGGGTAGCTCTGACTGGAAAACATTCCCCCCCTGCCATTTTATCGGTAACCAAAAGTTAACACAACAGTCCGACAAGTAGCTTAATCCCGACACCTTTTAAACTAGTGTGGAAAACAACCGTAGCGATCAAAGGTTCAGCAAGTTCCTTGTCTTCTGTGCGTGACCCCCCAGGCCCCGAAAATCCGGAGTGTGCAGCACAAAATGAAACAAACTAAAGAAAAGAATTAAGATGTGCAGCATCTCCAGTTTGTGTGTTTATGTGCCATATCAGGAGCTGTTTGGCTGGGAAAGGGGAAACATGCCGTCCCCCCATGGCCAGGAGCAGAACAGCAGCATTATAATGTTACAGGAGCGAAAGCCATGTATGTCAGTGGAATTGAACCTGTTTGTGAGGTTCAGCTCTCTTATAAGTGACTGTGGATATCCGATTGATTGGAGGTGGTTTGCCTCCAGGGACCATCATTCCAGGATAATAACCCACAGCCACTCGAGAAACATGTTCCAAGGTATTTCTCACCAGTGGAGACTGGAACCAGACTGCAAAACATGAGAGTGACATAGTGCAACTGCACAACCTGGTTTAGACTCACCCATTCAGAGGGAACTCAATCAGCATTGCATGTACCAGGGCAAGGGTACTCAGCCCCATGGAAGAGGTAGGTCAGAGATTCTCAGTTGGATTATAAAAAAAAAATGAACAGAGCCCTTGTACTGAACTCAGAGGCTGCTGGGATACATCATGCTGTATTGGATCTCCTTCTCACGTAGTTGTCTGCGAATATCAGTATACGAGCGTCGCTTTTTCTGGGTTTCTGCAGAAAAGTCAGGGAACAGCATTACTCGGGTATTTTCATATTTGAGCTCTTGGTGCTTTCTGGATTCTGACAGGATCATGTCTCTGTAGTTGAGGAATCTGACCAGGAATGGTCTCGGAGGGGCACCCTGTGATCAAGCCACTGTAGGAACGCGTATGTAGGTGGCAAGTCCTCCAGACCCAGCAGTTGAGCGAAACTTTTTTTCACAAAGTTTTGTGGCCTTGGGGCCCTCCACCCCATCTGGGAGCCCGACCACCTGCACATTGCTTCTGCGTTGGCGGTCTTCTGCATCATCGGTCCTGCGCTGTAAGGCCTTAACCAGGTCAGTTAATTCCGCCAGCTGGGTTCCCTGTGTCACAGACGTGTCCTCCACCTCCGACACCCTCTCCTCCACTGCTGTTAATCTGCTCCTGATCTTTTCCAGATCATGGCGGATGAGCGCACACTCTGTGGAGAGCTTGTCAATGCTCACCTTCACCTCAACCTTACTGGCCACTATAGCATCCAATATGGGGCCGGTGATGCGCTGAGGGGATCCGTCTGTGAGCTCCCAGGAGAGGGGGACGTAGACTCCGGTGCCTGCTCCGTGGTCGTCTTCTTGGCACGCGGCGGCTCCCCTGACTGAGGAGACAAGATGGTGGGGCGGAGCCTTGTCCCGCTCCAGCCCTAGAGCGAGTCAGGGGCTTCTCTTGGTAGGCTTTCCACGCACCTTTGCCCGCCGATTTAGACATCTGCCAATTCAGGAGAGTGAGGCACAGCCTCTGGTATGGCTGGAACTCGGATTTAATAGCTCCAAGTGACGGATTTAGTCAGGATAAACCGGAGACCAGGGATCACGCTTCTTGCTCCGATCACATCCGGTCACGCCTCTCAGTAATGTTTCCAAACACACCCGTAGGTTGCTGAATAGACAATGAAAGAACTGCAGAGCACTGATGAGATCATCCCGCTGCTCACTCCTTTGGTCAGTGTATTCCTTTTTTTGCATAACAGCACAAACCCCCCACCCCCCCCCCCCGCCAAAATATGTGGAGATGCCTGCAAAACACAATACTGAATGAACAGCTCTCACTCTCACCCCCCCTCATACCGGCCTAAGCCCCCCAATCAATATCGGGTTATGACATGACAACAAAATTGACCTTGCTCAGTTGGTATCACTAAAGTTGCTGATTTCTCTAAGGACTGTAACTTGCACATTTTGATTGATTGTTTTGCACGATGTATACTTTACTGACTTTATATGACTTGTATACCTCTTTTGTTAAGCCAATAAAAACTACTGATTAAAAAAAACAGCATGAAACATACTGCTGCCACTCCCGCTCCCAATCTAAATTATGCTCTATAGGGAATTACAAGAGGCTTATATCAAAGCAAATTCAGGTAACTATTCTAACTGCACTTAAAGCAGAATTACAGCTAAAAATAAGATAGACATGAATAGTCCATTAAAAGGTAAAATAACACCACAACTAGCTTTTACTGCAATATTTACCTTCAATCCAAAAAAATTCCCTAGACTAATTTTTCTGCCACTAGATATTCTCAGCCTGATGACCAGCATTTTCAATCCCCTTCCTATGAGCTCAGGTCCTCCTGGGCCTGCCCAAGCCTTGTTACTGCACAATGAAAGTAGAAGCTGCTCAGTGATGAACTTATCTCCCTGTCATTTCATATCAGCATGCTTCTTGTCAGTACAATAACAGATTGTCTCCTTGTGCTGCTACTTTCTCTCACAGTCGAGCTCTGTTGTACAGATCACAAGAAGCTGATAGTTGGTCACATTCAGATACTAACACTAATTAAATTGGGAAAAACATGCATTTCATTTAATGATGTATTAATGATTACAGAGCTGTACATTCTGTGTCTTTTATATTTGGTTAGAGTCCAGGTTAAATATAAAAGAAGAAGAGAACTGCATTCAGTGTGTTAATATATTTGCTTTGGTTCAGCTTTTGGGGAAAAAAGAAGCAGATCTCCATATATAAGCAGTTGATCGTAGTTGCGCGTTTCTGACCCCAGCAACAGTCCTGCTTTTATTTATTTTTTTCAGGAAACCATAAATCATACGCATACATATGTATTATATCTGTATGAATACACACACACACACTGTATGCAGTATCTCACAAAAGTGAGTACACCCCTCACATTTTTGTAAATCTTTTCATGTGACAACACTGAAGAAATGACACTTTGCTACAATGTAAAGTAGTGAGTGTACAGCTTGTATAACAGTGTAAATTTGCTGCCCCCTCAAAATAAAAACACATAGCCATTAATGTCTAAACCGCTGGCAACAAAAGTGAGTACACCCCTAAGTGAAAATGTCCAAATTGGTCCCAAAGTGTCAACATTTTGTGTGACCACCATTATTTTCCAGCACTGCCTTAACCCTCTTGTGCATGGATTTCACCAGAGCTTCACAGGTTGCCACTGGAGTCCTCTTCCACTCCTCCATGACGACTTCACAGAGCTGGTGGATGTTAGAGACCTTGCACTCCTCCACCTTCCGTTTGAGGATGCCCCACAGATGCTCAATAGTGATAGGTATGGAGGCATGCTTGGCCAGTCCATCACCTTTACCCTCAGCTTCTTTAGCAAGTCAGGGGTCACCTTGGAGGTGTGTTTTGGGTCGTTATGTTGGAATACTGCCCTGCGTCCCAGTCCCCAAAGGGAGGGGATCATGCGCTGCTTAAGTATGTCACAGTACATGTTGGCATTCATGGTTCCCTCAATGAACTGTAGCTTCCCAGTGCCGGCAGCACTCATGCAGCCCCAGATCATGACACTCCCACCACCATGCTTGATTGCCATGTCCTGTGGTCTCATCAGACCACAGGACATGGTTCCGGTAATCCATGTCCTTAGTCTGCTTGTCTTCAGCAAACTGTTTGTGGGCTTTCTTGTTCATCATTGTCATCGTGGAGGTGTGTTTGGGGTCATTATGTCGGAATACTGCCCTTCGGCCCAGTCTCTGAAGGGAGGGGATCATGTTCTGATTCGATATGTCACAGTACATGTTGGAATTCATGGTTCCCTCAATGAACTGTAGCTCCCCAGTGCCAGCAGCACTCATGCAGCCCCAGAACATGACACTCCCACCACCATGCTTAACTGTAGGCAAGGCACACTTGTCTTTGTACTCCTCACCTAGTTGCTGCCACACACGCTTGACACCATCTGAACCAAATAAGTTTATCTTTGTCTCATCAGACCACATAACATGGTTCCAGTAATCCATGTCCTTAGTCTGCTTGTCTTCAGCAAACGGTTGCAGGCTTTCTTGTGCATCATCTTTAGAAGAGGCTTCCTTCTGGGACAACAGGACAACATAGGTTGGACTTGATGGACTTGTGTCTTTTTCCAGCCTTGCTGACTATGTAACTATGTAACAGCCATGCAGACCGATTTGATGCAGTGTGCGGCGTATGGTCTGAGCACTGACAGGCTGGCCACCCACCCCTTTAACCTCTGCAGCAATGGTGGCAGGACTCATATATCTATTTCCCAAAAACAACCCCTGGATATGGCGCTGATTGATGCCATTTTTAACTTCCAGTGACCAGTATAACAGAGTGAGGGCAATAACACCAAATTTAACAAACCTGCTCCCCATTCACCCGTGAGACCTTGTAACACTAACGAGTCACATGACACCAGGGAGGGAAAATGGCTAATTGGGCCCAATTTGGACATTTTCAATTAGGAGTGTGCTTACTTTTGGTGCCAGTGGTTTAAACTTTAATGGCTGTGTGTTGAGTTATTTTGAGGGGACAGAAAATTTACACTGTTATACAAGCTATACACTCACTACTTTACATTGTAGCAAAGTGTAATTTCTTCAGTGTTGTCACATGAAAAGATAGAATAAAATATTTAAAAAATGTGAGGGGTGTACTCACTTCTGTAAGATACTGTATATCCCATCAGAGATGTTCAATTGCCTCCTTTTCTCATCCCTTGTATTTACTGACTTTCACAAGGCAGTCATAACTCATAGGAACCAGAGTTGCCTTTTCAGTGGCCTTACAATTAAAAACAATTTACTTTGTGTCAGAAAAAAAGCTGCAGATTTCTGGATCAGTCACAATGGAGGCATGGCACGGGCCAAACAAGGCATGGCAAGGGCCAAACAAGGCATGGCATGAAGAGGCAAGGCTTAGGACAAACAGTTCCCTGGCTACAGCTCACATGCATGAATCTTTGTAAGGTACTTCATTCGTGTTTCGGACACTGCAGCAGCATTGTGTTTTAAAAGCTAGGTTGAAAGACCCTCCACCTTTATATATGAGGCTAATCATGTTTCGCTTTGCTTGTGCTTTATTGCATTTTCATTCATGTAACACCTATTTATAGCATAGGCAGCTGTAGTAATTTATGAAATCAGTTCACAAATATTACCACACAGGTAATTAGTCTTTAAAGTGGAGTTCCACTCGTTTTTTTTGTTTATTAAAAGTCAGCAGCTACAAAAAGTGTAGCTGCTGACTTTTAATAAACAGTAACTTACCTGTCTCCCGGTCCAGCGATCTGAGGAGGAGAGGAGGATCCGCCGGGGAGGGAGGACCGTTAGAAGACCCTGTGCAGTGTCCAGGGTCTTCTAACGGACCGGTGATCCTTACACGTCGCGCTGAGCGCGTACGCGTCACCCACGGGCCGGCACTTCGGCCCGACCCACGGGTGTGATCCTTACCGCCCGGCAGTCCTCCTCCCCCCTCTGCTCGCTCCGAAGCCCGCGTCGGTAGCGACCTGGCCCTCTGTCCATTCAATGACAAATAATTTTCAGTCGTCGATGTGAAAAACATCGACGACTGAAAAT
>BLSH010514613.1:175208-186901 GCA_018402905.1 Glandirana rugosa
AGTAGGATCGGACAGATATATGATGGGACAGGCTTGGGCAGTATGGGGGCAGGCTAGGGCAGTATAGGGGCAAGCTAGGGTAGTATATAGACAGGCTAGGATGATATATAGACAGGCTTGGGCAGTATAGAGGCAGGCTAGAGTAGTATATAGACAGGCTACTGTAGTATATGGACAAGCTAGGGTAGTATATAGACAGGCTTGGGCAGTATAGGGACAGGCTAGGGTGGTATAGGGGCAGGCTAGGTTGGTATATAGTCAGGCTAGGGCAGTATAGGGATTGGTTAGGGTAGTATAGGGGCAGGCAGAGCAGCCTGGGAGGGCTGGGCAGTTGTCATCATGACACACAAAACTGCTGGAAAAAAATCATGTCGTCAATTTGCTGGGTAAATAGAAGAGAAGGAGAGGTGGCTGTGGTTCAATTTGCTGCCCCTCCAAAAGTGCTGCCTGGGTCCAATGGACCCACTGGGACCCATGGTAGGGCCGGCCCTGGGTCAGGGCAATGACAGTCTGTCATGTCATGTCTGTATGTCATTAGGAACTATTGGGAGATCAGTGTCAGTGAAGTTTTCTATAAGTTGGATAAGTGGGTCTTACTCTTGTAACATTAATAAGAATACAGCTGACACTATCTTATATTTTATAAGATGATGCTGGGGAGCAGGTTAGAGGGGAAAAAGGAAATGCATATCTTCTCCTTTTCTATAGAGCATTATAAAAGAAACTCTTGAAATTAGGAGGGAGTAGGAATACTTGAGGTCTTTATGTTTAACATATACGTGTTTTGAAAGACATTATTTATCAGATAGAAGTACTCGACCAGCGTCTTCCTCTGTGCAGTATCAAGCCTCATAAAGCTTTGATGTCATTGGTGAGATTGTTAATTTCTTCATCAACAACCACCCTGTGCAGTGCTCAAATCCCATATCTAGAAAATTAACAGTGTGTGACAGATGGTTTGTCCCAAGTTCGTCACATCCATTGGTTTATAACAAGGTAAATGACACCAATTACCATCTGTAATCACTGTTGCTGTCTATAAATTTTCTCTGGTGATTATGGGTAACAGGTCTTCAGAGCCCAACAGCCTTTTTAGCCATCTAGTTAAAAAGTCTGGAAAAGGGTTATATTTTTTCATATTATAAATATCTAATAGTAAAATGCTATTAACTTCACTTTCATTATCCTCGTTGTTATCTGGACTATAACCGTTTCTGAAGTTGTTGCATTGTCAATTTTATGTAAAGTTACAAATGGGGAGACAGCTTAAGAAATGGCTTAGAACAGTCCTTCTCAACCAGTGTGTCGCAACTTCCCTCCTGCCTTGCCACAGATTCTTTCCTGCCAGGCTGCAGCTTGACAGCTAATTGCAGAATCAGTGTTTGTTTTTTTGTGTGTGTCCGAGTTTTCCTCCCACCGAATCTCGGTCTGACAGCTACTGCTGTGACAATCATCTAACCAACTGGTTAATGTCAAGATACCAGAGTTCCATGGCTCTCTTAGGACTGCGTAGCACTGACCCAGCACCACCACTCCCAGTTCTTCTCTGAAACCTTATGCTCACTGCACCTAGCTTGTACCTTTGGGCCACTGGTACAAACTGAGACAAGGTGGAACCAGACAGAGGAGGAGCAGCCACAGCAAATGGTTGTGAGGCAGAGAGGGATTTCAGATTAGCAGGCCTTGCAGTTAGTTCTCACAGCAAGGAGAGCGGTTAGAAATGCAGGTACCATTAGTCCGAGTTTTTACTTGAAAAAGCACAAAGTACTGGTCTCTGGGGACAATGTGGAATTAAAAAATGGCAGACTTGTCTACACAGAAGCTCTGTAAGTGCACCCAGCTCATGTAAGCAGGACTGGCTTTTTCAGGCACTCTTGGCTCCTGCCTCTTTGCAAAGCCACACTAGTGATCTGAGGGGAGGAGAGGAGGCTGGCAGGGATGTCACTTGTTGCAGTAAACACTGTAGTCAGGTTCTGGACATTATTTAAAGCCCTGCCGGCTGCTGATTACTTTAACCGTTTTTCTTCTTCTGGGTTTCATCTGTTTTGATTGCTGGGCCAAGATAACATCACTTCCATGTATACACAAGAGTTCAATCATCACAGCAGATGCCAAAATTGTACACTTTGCTGCACGTGCATGGCTCAGTTATGGTGCAAGCAGGCTGAATAAGAATATTTTAATGAAAAAGAGACATAATATGTCTCTTTTATATTAAAATCATGCTTGCTCATAAACACTGAGTAAAGTTAATTTTATTGTATACAGTTCCAATGCCACTGCTGCTATAACAGCTTTGCTACCTCCCTGCAGGGACTTCAAGCAAGCAGTAGCAGCAGTTCTTATGTCAGGATCACCTTTGTGCTGCCTGTCACTTCTGCTCAACCACCTCCCAGCCTGTCAGATTCTTTATTTTCTGTCCTGCACACTACTCTGCATGGAGCTCATCTGGATCTTAAAACGGAGACAGCAGCAGAAGGTGGGCTATGTTACCAAAACACTTTGTCCACCCATATGCCTGAGAGTTTATTCAGCATTTATTCAAAATAATGAGGTGAAATGATATAGTTTTCTCAGATCATAGTATAGTAAGCTCTTCACATTTGATGGAGTGCAGGTAGTCCCAGCATGCGCATATAGGAGAAATATTTTATTTTATTTCTTTAACTCTTTGGTTGTCAAAGGTTTTGGATCAATATATAGCATCCCTGATTTCACAAAGGTTGAGATCCACTGGCTAAGAAGATATATTTCCAATTTATACACTAACTAGTTGTAAGATTGTGTGGACATTGAATGTGCTATAAAAATGGCAGGTCAGAGAATAGGTCTCAAAATAGCCAGCAACTGTAGAGTCAAACCATGCAGTCTTAAATTCAAAACAAATATCTTTTTATCACTTTACTTTGTAGTCATTCAAGAAAACCGAGTACAGCTTTATAAATACTGTACCTGTATGTTCCTATGTTCCATAAAAGCAATAGCAAATCTACTTACTGAGCTCACCGTTGTATGAAACTATTATTCTTGGATTGTAAGTAGAAGACCATTTGTCTTCAGCCACAGGCACAGGATGTCCTTTTATGACGGGTAATAATCCGCTAGTGCAATAGCATGGGGTGAAGTATAGCAGCAAAGCAAGTGTGTGAAAGAATGTGGGAAATCATATCAACATGCATGTTGCCGAAATAACCATGTTCCTTAAATAAGGATGTATAGAGAAAATAGAATGTCCAGTTCTGACTTTGTAAATAAACCATTAAACCACTGTGAATCTCAAACCTTTGACCATGCGCAAAATAGAATGGAGAAATCAATCACTAAGCCACAATATAATAGTGATGATGGTGTGTCTTAAACCTATGAATATGCACAGAGTGCAATGGAGCTTTAAAGTGATTGCAAAGGCTTGTTTATTTATTTTTTTAAAAGAACAAACATGTCATACTTGCCTCCTCTGTGCAGTTGGATTTGCAGAGAGCACCCCAGATCCTCCTCTTCTCATGTGCCTCTTCTGTTCTACTGGCCCTTCCCTCTAGTAAGTGCCCCCTCAGCCAGCAGCTTGCTATAGGGGGCATCCAAGTCAAGTCACAGTTCTGTGTATCCTTTCAGACGTGAAGCCCCGACCCCTCTCTCTCTCCTGATTGGCTGACTGATTTTGTTTGACAGCCAAGGGAGCCAATGGCGCCGCTGCTGTGTCTCAGCCAATCAGGAGGAGTGTCCAGGACAGCTAAGGCATGCATGGACATTGCCGCAGAGAGAAGGGGCTCAGGGTAAGTATTAGGGGGTGCTGGGGAGGCTTCTACAAACAGAAGGTTTTTATCTTAATGCATTAAGATGAAAAAACCTTCTGCCTTTACAACTCGTTTAACCACTATGCTACAGTCATCTTAAAAATACACAAGAGTATAAAACTGCCTTTTATTTTAAATTCCCTCTGCACAGTGTGGATTGCACAATACTATTTCAGAGGCAGAAAAAAAGCCAGTGACATAGCTTATTTCCGCAAATTCCTTGTAAACGGTACATAGTCAGATTTTTTTCCATTGCAGTTAGTTCCTGCAGGGCTGGTTGGAGCTAGCAGCAGTCCATACTGAAAAGCCCTCTGCAGTGCAACACTTTTAAGAGGGCAGTTGGCAGGTGATTGGGAGAGGATATATTGCATCCTTGTTACCTGTTTTAACCCTAAAAATCCCACACCACTGTATCGCAACTGTTTGCAAAGCATTGCGATCGTGGCATTTGTACAACATACTTAGGCCTTGGTCTTGGGTTAAGGGGGGCAGTAGAGGTGTGATTCAGCTGCCTATTTTCCCAGCACCCTGGCCTTGGGTGTGAACTGCCCTCACTGAAAATGTCATATTTTTTCATAGTAACATCTGTCATTTTCATTCGGTCTTTTATATTTCAACTTTTCTACTTTCCTGCACATGTGGAGCCTTGTCATCTTGCGTATGAATGGGGCTGACAATGCATAAAAGCCTCTACTGCATCTCTTTGGCCTCACTGCCACCTTGGTTATTACACAAAGGAACACTGACTCCCCCACAGGGGTTATTGCTCTAGTACTGTTGCCATGAGATCCTAGTCAATGCGTACACTGTCTGGGGACTTCACACTTCCTATAGCCTATTTGTTCTTCAAGCCCCACTCTTCCCTTCTAAGGGCTACCAATTTGTCAGTCTGTAGTGCAAGTTTGCTAGGTTATGGTGGCTAACCCGAATCACTTTGAACTTTCTTTTCTCTCATACACATCCTGGCCCACTAAATTGGCAAGTGTTGGAACCTTGCCACCTTACTGACCCTTGGAAATGTCAATGTGTATGTGCCTCTACTGCATCACTGTGTTCTCACTGCTATAATCAGGATATTATTGAAGAAGCATTGGCTGTCCTACAGGGACATGTTTGCTATTGTCATTATATATTTGTTCTGTGTGACTGAGGGGCAACTCATATTTTCTGGAGGTGGTTAGGTTTGGATAGCCTATATTTCTCTTTTGACAGTTGTCTGAATGCACAGAGCTGGCACTAGAGTGAGGGAGGCCAAATTGTCCCCATTATCTTTGGTACCAAAGGTTTTTCTCTCCTGCTATAGAAGTGAAATGTGCATATGGCATTTGTAATATTTGGTTTGCACAATAAGTGTAAACTTTGAGGGAACTTTCATCACAACTTGTGGTCATTAATAGCAGAAGAAAATAAAGGTCTCTAGAAAGGTTCCTGTTGGTTAAACTATTTTTTGGCAGCCCTCTAGGTGTCAATAAGCTTAATGTTAATGGATCAGCAGTCTCTGCTTGTATTTCAATTAACAATCAAGCACATTAGTTCTTCTCCTCCTCTCCTTGATAGTACAAGTCTTCATTTAAAACCATTCCTGGCAAGCAATGTTTTCCCTACACACAGCTTTGGCAAGCTAGATCCCAGCTGCTTCACTCCTACTCCTGCCTACCTCACATAATTAAGCTAGTTATTATTCTTTCCCTGACCTCCTCTGTGTAGGTAATGAGACTAGTGGTGTGATTGTACAGACTTATTAGACTTTTGTGCCATATTGCACAGATATTGTGATTAAAACACAGATGTTTTCAACTATAAAAATACCTGAGTATTCAGGTCCTTTGACTACTGAAATGAACGGATGTACTTGTCACGCCTTTTCCACATACAGTGTTCAGGAATGACATTTGTACACCTAATTTCTGTGCGTTTTGTTTAAATGTTACGCATGATCTACACATACAGATGCTTAGTCACTTAGAACCTGGCAGCAGATACCTAAAAGCTAACTGTGACAAAGTCTGGTTGGGGAAAAAACACATTTGAAAACAAATATTAATCACATTAAAACTGTAATATCTAGAACTTCCATTTCTAACACTTGTTTAATGGGTAACTGATCATCTTTTAATTAACATTATATTTTGTGCACACTTTCACACATTACAGCCCCATCTGCATTTTCTTTATTATTTATTTTCAGTATTTACATATCTCCAGCATTTTGTAATGTTTTATACTGTACATAAATCCATTCACTTCAATTCCTGCCCTTGAAGAAATGGATAATCCAATGTCACTGTCAAACACAGATATGCAAAGGTCTATATTGGGAGAAAACCAATTAAAAATACCAGTATAGTATTGGTTTGTGTGTGGAAACTGGAGAACATAAGGAAAACCTACACAAACAAAGGGAGAAGATGCAAAGGTAAGTAGGTTGTTCCATGTATAAATGAGCATTTTCTTCTTAGCTCACCAATCTCTAATGTACAGTTGCTATATGTTAAATAATCAAAGTTTAGGAGATCCGAATATGGTCAGAAATCATATGTTGTAGCTTACATATCATTAAGAGATTGAGAATCGTATTTTCCAAATTCTTCATCATTCAGTCAAAAATTCCTAGTATTATATGAGTGTAGCCAAGTGCTGGCATAGGAACCTTTTAAGGACCATAAGGCCGCAAGGGACTTCATTGAACTCTTCTGCTGGGACAAGTCAAGGCATACCCCCTCATTATGTCCCATTGGCTTCTTATGTTTTCACCTGATTAGCCAACTTCTGAATGGGATGGAAGATGCCGTTTAGGAAAGGACTATGGGAGGTATAGTTTCATTATGTACAGGCAGCATTACAGCAGCATAGAATCTACAGTTTCCAGGGGGCCATGCTGCCTGGAAGGAGAGACACAGGTGAACTAAGTGAGCTGCTCTGGGAGGCTTGGGACTCTGGCTGCCAGACTGGGGAAGGAGGCAAATGTCCAGGCAAGAGTGTGGAGTCCACGGGGCACTTGCCTTCCAGAGTGGCTTAAGCAGCGGTATCTCCAGCAGTCCAGAATTTCTAGGTATCTACATGCAGTGTTAATATTTGGCATAAATAATCATATGCAATGTTGCAGATAAAAACACAGAAAAAAGTACATATTAACCACTCCAATACAGGGCACTTTCACCATTTTAGCTTTCATCGCAGTTGCAATTTAAATGACAATTGGGCGGTCATGTAACACTGTACCCATATGAAATTATCATTTTTTGAGACAGATAGAGCTTTCTTTTGGTTGTATTTAATTACCACTGGGTTTTTTTTATTTTTTGCTAAACTAAAAAAAGACCAAAAAAATTAAAATATATATATATATTTTTCTTAGTTTCTGTTATTCAATTTTGCAAATAAGTAATTTTTCTTCCTCACTTACTGATGTGTGGTGATGAGGCTGCACTGATGGGCACTGATGAGGATAAGGTAGCACTGATGAGGCTGCACTGATGGACACTTATATGATGCACTGATCATCAGGGCACTGAATATCAGTGTAAATGTCCCCTATAACTGGAAAGCCAGTTATCAGCTTTCCTTTCCTCAGACTGACAGTGCTGAGGAAAGGAAATGCTGATAACTGGCATTTGTTTACATGTGATCAGCTGTGATTGGACACAGTGGATCACATGGTACAGAACCTAAGTCTATGGCTCTTTACAGTGATCGGTGATGTGCTGTGTTCAAGGGACACAGCTCACCACCGATCACCGTGCTGCATGCCCCCAGGGGCACGAATGAGCTACACAATGTGAAAGACATCATATGCCAGTCAGGAGGATAAAGCCACCTCCCGGCCGTCATGCTGCTATAGGCTGGGTAGGAAGGTGTTAAAGGCTTACTGTACAGTGTTTTCCCTCCTATAAATTATTTATTTACTGGCATCATGCCCTTAAAATTGGTAGAACATTTGACTAGTCAGTTTCCACAGGTGTTTCCCTGATCGACAAGAATCTTCCAACATTCCTGTTCAACAGATAGTCATTTGATGATCAATTTCTGTCGAACAAAGATGTCCACACATGGATTGAAATACCGCTCTGCTAACCCCGAAAATCTCGACCCATCTATAGTCAGCTCAAGTCCCCAGTTTGTGCAGGGACAGCAACACTGCAGCATTGTTTAGGAATGCTTGCAATTAGCCATGAGCCTACTCAAACATCTAGAAGATAAGAATTTTTAACATTTCCTTTTTTATTTTATTTTTTTGGCATGCTGTGTGTGCATTGGAGTTTTCTCAAATTTGACTGTAAACATAGATTTAAGTATGCCAATCCTACTTTATAGAGGAAGCAATGTCAAGAGAGTCTGTGTTTCTCTAGACAAACAACTGTGTGGGAGCATGATGTCTTGTGGATACTGGGAGTGTTTAGTAAGGAGAACCATCATCAAACATGGAGGAGGCCAAGAAACCTTAATACTGCACATCTAATGGATGGCATTTTTTCCTTTGGATTTCAATACAAACTTTATAATTCTACAATTCCCTGTTAGGTACCATGAAAAATCCCAAGGATAAACGGTTACTAAAATACATCTTAAAAGTCTCTATCATTATTTTCAGTACTGTCTAGAGCAGAAGTAGGCAACCTGGGGTCCTCCAGTTGTTGCAGAACTACAAGTCCCATCATGCATTTGGGAGTATTTGTAACTGCCAGCCTTGCAATGCCTCATGGGAAATGTAATTCCACAACAGCTGGGGGGCTACTGGTTGCCTACCCCTGGTCAAGAGTGTGTAACCCCAAAACCATATTCCTCTTAAAGTATAACTAAAGGAAAAACTTTTTTTTTAGTTTTCGACAGAGTGGAGAGAGATTGGAATACCTGTCGGGTTTTTATTGCCGTCTGTGTCCCTGTTCACCTTCTCCATTTGTGTTTACTTTTATCATCGAAAGTGAAAGTAAAAGAAAGTCTGAAAACTTTGGGTTGTCCTCAGAACAGGAATAATGCAGATATCTTTCAATGGAAACACTAGTTCTGGTGAACCTGGTGACAACTGGGGATTTGCTCATTTTAGAGGATTTTCTCTCACTTCCGGTTTTGGTTATGGGACAGGAAGCAAAGGGAAATCACCTCAATGGAACGCAGATGGCAAAAATAAATGTTACAGGGGTTACAACCCTCCCTTACTCTATCCAAATTTAAAAAAAAATGCCTTTAGTTTTACTTTCCATAAATACTATATAAAACAGTGTTCATACAGAAATATTATAAAAATTCATAATATAAATACGGTATCTCACAAAAGTGAGTACACCCCTCACATTTGTGTAAATATTTTATTATATCTTTTCATGTGACAACACTAAAGAAATTACACTTTGCTACAATGTAAAGTAGTGAGTGTACAGCTTGTATAACCGTGTGAATTTGCTGTCCCCTCAAAATAACTCAACACACAGCCATTAATGTCTAAACAGCTGGCAACAAAAGTGAGTACACCCCATGTGAAAATGTCCAAACTGGACCAAATTAGCCATTATCCCTCCCCGGTGTCATGTGACTCGTTAGTGTTACAAGGTCTCAGGTATGAATGTGGAGCAGGAGTGTTAAATTTGGTGTTATCGCTCTCACTCTCTCATACTGGTCACTGGAAGCTCAACATGGCACCTAATGGCAAAGAACTCTCAGAGGATCTGAAAAAAAAAAAGAATTTTTGCTCTATATAAAGATGGCCTAGGCTATAAGAAGATTGCCAAGACCCTGAAACTGGGCTGCAGCATGATGGACAAGACCATACAGCAGTTTATCAGGACCGGTTCTACTCAGAACAGGCCTCGCCATGGTTGATCAAAGAAGTTGAATGCACATGCTCAGCGTCATATCCAGAGGTTGTCTTTGGGAAATAGATGTATGAGTGCTGCCAGAATTCCTGCACAGGTTGAAGCGGTGGGGAGTCAGCCTGTCAGTGTTCAGACCATATGCTACACACTGCATCAAATTGGTCTGCATGGCTGTCGTCCCAGAAAGAAGCCTCTTCTAAAGATGATGTACATTAAAGCCCGCAAACATTTTGCTGAAGACAAGCAGACTAAGGACATGGATTACTGGAAATATGCCCTGTGGTTTGATGAGACTAAGATAAACTTATTTGGTTCAGATGGTGTTGTCAGTTACCTGGTTGGAGGTCAAAGTGCTGAGAGGGCTTCCCTTGCAGCTAAGTGCAGAGCACCTCCCTGAGGATGAAAGAGGGGGAGCTATGCCCAGAGAGGCAGGGGTTACCGGTAGCACTGGCCAGGTGCGTAGTCACTCGGAAGGTTCTGCCGGGACCAGGATAAGCAGCTGGGCAGGAGTCCCCTGGAAAGGCTGGAACACTTGAAGACAGTGTAGGAAGAACCGGAATCAGGATCAAGACCGAGCCGGGGGTCATACACAGGAAGTCAGGCAGAGTCAGATGTCTGGTTAATGGGAAGATCCGAGGCGGAGTAAAAGCCAGGCCGAGGGTCAAACACAGGTAAGGCTGAGATGCAGAGTAGTCAGACAAGCCGAAGGTCAAAGCCACAAATCAGGATCAAGATCAGGAACAGGTAAGCAAGCACAGCAGGAAGCTGAAGATAATCCAGCAACTAATGTCTCTCTGCACGGGTTTAAATAGGGCTTTGGGCACCAATGCCTGCCGCATTGCGTACGACCGAACGTGCGCGCGTGCGCACTAACGTTCGGAGCCTATGGGACGTTCCGTTAGTTCTAGATCTTCCGCGCATGCGCACTGGCGCATACCTCCGTGCCAATGGAGAAAACCTGTGCTGCTGGAACGATCTCTGACAGGTGTCAAGTGTGTGTGGCGGCAACCAGGTGAGGAGTACAAAGATAAGTGTGTCTTGCCTACAGTCAAGCTTAGCAGCGGGAGTGTCTTGGTCTGGGGCTGCATGAGTGCTGCCGGCACTAGGGAGCTACAGTTCATTGAGGGAACCATGAATGCCAACATGTACTGTGACATACTGAAGCAGAGAATGATCCCCTCCCTTCAGAGCCTGGGCTGCAGGGCAGTATTCCAACATGATAATAACCCCAAACACACCTCCAAGATGACCACTGCCTTGCTAAAGAAGCTGAGGGTAAAGGTGAAGGACTGGTCAAGCTTTAGGCTTAAACCCTATTGAGCATCCGTGGGGCATCCTCAAATGGAAGGTGGAAGAGCGCAAGGTCTCTAACATCCACCAACTCCGGGATGTGGTAATGGAGGAGTGGAAGAGGACTCCAGTGGCAACCTGTGAAGCTCTAGTGAACTTCATGCCCAAGAGGGTTAAGGTAGTACTGAAGAATAATGGTAGCCACACAAAATATTGACACGTTGGGCCCAATTTGAACATTTTCACTTAGGGGTGTTATTTTGAAGGGACAGCAAATTTACACTGTTGTACAAGCTGTACACTCACTACTTTACATTGTAGCAAAGTGTCATTTCTAGTGTTGAGCGAACCCGGACTGTAACGTTCGGGTCCGTACCGAACTTTAGGGTGTCCGTGGCACGGACCCGGACCCGGACATTTCAAAAATCGTTCGGGTTCTGCACCTCATTTTATCGTCTTGGGGCCTGGCTTGGGCTTGCTAAAAACTTTACAGGCCCAGGCCCAGGCACGGTGCCTGTGGGATTTCAAGCCATGCCTGGGCTTGCAATGTCAGGCCCAAGCGAGTTGTGATCTTTACTGTGAAACGATGTTACATTTCATCACTCACATGTCGAACATGTTGTCACATTTAAACGACAGGGAAGTTTTATTGTGGGGATTCACTTTTACAAGTTTAACCCGGGTTGCACAGTTATAAAACACACCGATGGTAATAAGAAGTCATGATGGAATTGGGAGAACCCGTACTTCAAGTGATCTCGAAGTGTCCAACGGTGACCTCAGGAGAAGGTGAGGAGGT
>BLSH010514613.1:190956-205048 GCA_018402905.1 Glandirana rugosa
TACTTGATTTTAATTTATTTTCCCTATCCCCATTTATTTGTAGGGCACTTGCCCTAGTTTGAAGATGATTTTAGAACAGTTATATGGCTTCTACCGTTAATTAATACTTTTCAGACACAGTTTGAAGATGATCCACATTCACCTCCATTTTTGCTTTTTTTATGTTTTTATTTTTTTAAAAATATTTACAGTTATTTCCCTGTCCCCATTTTTTTGTAGGGCACTTGCCCTACCCTTACCCCCATTTTACTTCCTTTTGCAGCCCTCTGGGGCTTTCCAGGACTTTCCTACAGCCATTTTTGTGCCTAAAAGTTCGGGTCCCCATTGATTTCAATGGGGTTCGTTGTCCGTGCGATCGTTCGGGTTCCGTCCGGACCCGGACCCGGACTTTGTCCCGAAGTTCGGACGGACCAGCAGAACCCGAACTTCCAGGTGTTCTCTCAACTCTAGTCATTTCTTCAGTGTTGTCACATAAAAAGATATAATAAAATATTTACAAAAATGTGAGGGGTGTACTCACTTTTGTGAGATACTGTATATTTATAAGGTTGAACACCAAAGTCTGAATTTTTTCTGCTGAGGGAACAGATTTGCATCTATTTTGTAAAGCGTGAGAACCGAGAGAATGTCGTAGACATTGTTCATGAAAATGATGATCCTACACAACAACATTAACACAGAAGTAATGATGTAATAGCATTATTGTGGGTCATCTCTTTCTATTAATATCTATAAACAGCTTTGTAATAGCCTAAGTAAGGATCCTATTGACAACTAATATTTGAGGTCTAATTTACAAATTTCTACTTTGCTTCTATGTTTACTTTATTATTTTGCCTTCAACACATCTAAGCCAGGCTAGACAATAAAACTGTATAATAAAACCAGAAACAAACATGCTAACAAGCTTATGCCTACATTTAACCCCAACTTTAAAAACAAACTCAAGTTCTCAAAATAATCCTATAGAAAGCTAAATTAATATAGTTATCAATATTTAGGAGATGGGGGCATGGCCGAACGTTAAGATGGCTGGACGTGTTTGAGAGGAGCTCCGTCCACCACCCATAGCATCCAGCATCATCCTGCTTATTCTGTGCGTACTGTGACTTCTTAAGCACTCGATCCTACAGACTCTCTACCCCACTATAACCAGCAGTTATAATGAGCAAGGGAGGATCGTCCACCACGGTGGAAAGGCTGAAGGAGTTTGCTAGGGCCGAGAAGCAAGATGGCCGCGATAGCCCACCACACACGAGGAGCGGAGGACCCTCTGGCATCGGCACTCCTAAAAGGTCGGACAAACCGGGAAAGTTAACCCTGAAACAGGCACATGCCCAGCTTATGAATGCCATCATGGCATCCAGCGCCTCTCTCACGGGGAAGATGGAGGAAATCAAGGTGGATATAGGCCTACTGCGCACGGACATGCAACGTGTTCGGGAGCGCGTGACTGAAACAGAACGCCGCATCTCTATACTGGAGGATGATTTCTCGCCAGTCCCCGGCAAAATAATACATGCAGAGAAACAGATCTCCTTTTGGTCCCAGAAGGCCGATGACCTGGAGAACAGGATGAGGAGGAACAATCAATATTTAGGAGACAAACTAAGCAATATGTTCATTTGATTTACTCAACTGATCACATGCAGCAAAGCATATAGGCACATTTTTCGACAGACATTTTCTAAGTTATGAGACTGTCTGAAATCGAAATCCATTGACCATTTTTGACTTTATTGTAAATAAAAAGCATGGAAAAGCACTGTACATTTTTGGTGAAATACGACAGATAGAAATTTGCACCTGCAAGTACAATATGAAGTGTATTGGAACAACTTGACTTTACATTAAAATGTCTTTAAATATTTAATGCAGTGTATAAGTTGAGCATAGGTAAAATGGATCAGTATAAAAAGAGGAGTCTAAGTAAATGTTATTTTCCCACTGCAAATATTTGAATAACTAGGTAGAAAGCCCTTCACAGCTATTTTAGCTTTATATTGTTATTCAAATTACTTCAGGAATGCAGTGTTCTCTCTTTTGCTTTTACCATCCATAGATAAAAGAATACATCTCATAAAAGAGAAATAGCTTTCCCCTTTTTGCTTCCAACAGAACCGACCATGTGTTACGATTTCTGTCATATCATTATACCACAAAAGCACAAAAGGCCTTTAGTGATCAAAGGATTCGTCATACAAGTGAACTGGTAGTATAGCCTGCAGATATTTTTAATTGCCTTTCAGTAATTAGCATGCTGTATACAATAAATGATGGCTAGGTAGATCAGATGCGTATCATAAGAAAGATTTTTTTTTTTGAAGTACATAACTGTCAAACTATATCCACAAAAACAACACAACTACAAACTTTATGTGAGAAACAATGACTAGACTGGCATCTTAATAGGAATCCAAAAGAACACATATACAGTATATCTGCTTCAACATGCCTGTAACTTTGACAGGTTTTGGCAATTTGGCTACTTTTGGGATACAACCACCTCTGTTTTATGAAGGCCATCAATAAGTGTTGTTGGTCATAATTGCATGCTCATAGGAAACACTCATGAATGGGCCTGATGAGTTTGTGATTGTGTTGGAAAGACAGAAGTGAAAATTGGTTCCAACGGATTTACTGCAAAGTGATTTTTCTTCAAAAAAGCAGACAGTAAATTCTTGGATGTGTACAGGGGAGCACCTGGTACAAAAGTTCATCTGACTTAAAGGGACTTTTTGAAACATTTAACGGTTAAAAGCATCAGATGTGACCAACACATTTTGGGGGGAAAAGCCTCCTCCAGTTACTGGGCTTCAGCAGCTGTTGCCTTTAGGAGATGCTAGTCAAGCCTTAACATGTCAGTTCGTGCATGTAGTGATTTTATCATCAACTTCTGAAGCCCTGAAAAAGGTGGAGGCTTTTTTCTCCTCAAGTACATTGGATGTATCAGATGTTCTTTACCATTAAATGCTTTATAAAGTTATTTTAGGGAGACAAACTTTTCTGCTTCTCTGTACCCCTCTAAGAATACACCCACGAATATAGATCTGAGCAACCAGTAATAGAAAAAACCTTTTAGCTGTTGACATTTAACCACACATGTACTGACAAGTGAAACAAGCTTTTTGAGCAAACAATACAAGGATTAATGTGCATTAATCCATAACAAACAATAAGAATAACCTTTTCCTAAAACACACCTAAGCCTTCAGTTTAAATCCGCTAAATACATTCCAAAACAATAGATGTGAAAAGGCCTTACAATTTGTTTTCATTCTGGTACACACTAGTAGTTTTTTTTCTTTCAACCCCGCAGGACTGAATGAAAAAAACTCACAGTTAGTACAGTGGCTCCTCCTGAACTATCTGACGTTATTACAGTGATCTCCCCTGCTGTTCTATTATGTTCTGACAGGGGGTGGCCCCCCGCCAGAACACTTCGATAAGCCATTGGCTGAGAGAGCTGATCTGGATCCGATTGGCAGACCTTTTCAGGTCATGCCCCTTCTACAGAAGCCAGCTGGCTTCTGTCGGACCTACTGCAGTACACACAGGAAGAAAAGCACCAATAGAAAAGCCAGCTGTCAGGAACCATGGTTCCAACTGCTAGGCTAAGGCACACTATCTTGCTAAGGTGTGTGTGCATAAGTGTGCACATTTATACAGACACAGCAGATGGACTGCATGTACATCATTGTTAACATGTACAAACACATGTAGATTTGCATGCATGTCCCCTGCACCATGCGGCCTATTTAAACCTAAACTCTGCACTAGCCCTTTGCTGAATGGTCTTCAGTCTTGTTCCTGTTGTCCAGTTTCTGAAATGAATATTGATCCGGTTAATGAACTGCATCCTTTTTGACCCTGCTCTCAGATTAACCTCATCTGCTTATGTTCGCTTTATTCCTTTGCTACCAACCTTGGCATGAACTACTGACCATGCTTTTGTCTAGTGAATTTGTATCTCCCTGCCCAATTGTTGTCAATTTCTGCCTGTTCCTTGCTCTGATTCGTACATCCTCCCACTCTGCTATAACTGAACAAGATTTGGGGTCTGACACCACCCTTAATTGGCATTTCTACGGTGCATCATCAGCTGTGCTTTTGCTCATCAGATACCAGTGCTCCCAAGTTCCTGGTCACAGCATCTATGCCTTAGCACTTTTGCCTTTCCTTTACCCCTGCAGACCCCATCTCAATGTCCAGGGGTGGTCGGACAGCAACTATGCAAGAGAACACTCTTGTCATCTCAGACTCTGCATACAGGTATGCCACATCTGATCTCTGCTATCAGCTGCACTGTGTTCTATGTGGGGAAGAAGGGCAGAGGTCCAGCACACCACCTACTAAGGTCGGCTATACACTGTGCAAAATATTTTCCTGCCAGATATTTGCACGATTCCCCCATGAACACAGACAGTGCTTACAGGGGAATCAGTAGTTGTCTTCTCCCGGTGGTAGAATAATGATTAATGCTAGTGGCTATAGCAGCCACTAGTGGTAATCATAAGAGAATCAGACAGGCTGGTTGTACCCCAAGTTGATTGATCAACTTGGTACATTCAGCCTGCCCAATAATGGTTCGAACCGTGTATTGCCGACCTAGGTTAGAACTAAGGTTCTCCAATTCCCGCTGATTAAAAGGCTTTGGCTCTGACTCAGCAGGGGTATACTGGCCATCTTTAAAGCGGTAGTAAACCCATGCATTTAACAGGTTAAAAACCAGTCACATTTCCGGCATGTGCCGGAAATGTAACACTCCCATTGGTTGTGCTCTAAACCAAACTGTCAAACCATCCAATGGCTGGTGTCATAGCTGATCACATGTGCAGCATTATAGCAGTTGTAGATTAAACAGAGGCCAAGATGGCAGCTTCCTTGGCTGAAAATGATAGGAGGGTTTACTAACACTTTAAAGATATCACTACATCCACTTAGGGAGCAAAAGTTCTATTCTGCAACATGATGGCATGACACCGGCTATTCTACTGTGCCTAAGACTTTTAAAGAAAACTAATAAGAAGACTTTGCACACCCTTTGTTTTTATATACCTGGCAACCATGTAGGTTGGATTTGGCTGTTTTTAATCAGCCACAGGTGTAAATGAAAAAATATAAAGTGAATTCAATGAGGGAAAATAATCCATTGAAGGCCTAGTTGGGAGAGTTTGGTGCTTTGCGCTAAAGAGTGTGAGAAACCATCAAACTCCATGCTAAATAACCAGTTGTGGACACTGGCCATTTTACACATGCCCAAAAAATCTTCATTGACGTACACAGCGTATATATAGTATGCCTTGTCCTTTTCCTGCCTACCCGCCACTTTTTTGTCAATGCCAGCTGTCAGAATGACAGCCAGCAGTTGCTTGATGTATATAAAGCAACTATTTTAGCTGATGCTGTCAAAAAACAGACAGACACCATGGGGTTGATTTACTAAAAGCAAATTGGCAGTTCATGTTACAAAGGAATTATCCCCAGAGTGAATAAGGTGAAGATCTGCTGACTTCAATCATCCAATCATATGCAGCAAAAATTAATTTTTTTTTTCTTTTTCCTTGCACGTGATTGGGTATTCTTTGCAAAGTGAAAATGCATCACATTCACTAAACACCAGGAGAAATTCCCTTTCACAGTGCAACTTTGCTAGGCCTGATTGCATTTAGTACAAGTACAATACTTCTATTGTGTACAAACTGTTCCAACTGACCAGCCATAATTAACTCATTCTGACCCTTCTCCCCTTACTTATTTTCCTGCTGATTTTTTTTATTTCTATTTTTATAACCATTAATATTTCAAATTCTGATATTTGTTCTTAATTTTTTTGGTGTTGCAAAGAAGAGGATGCCTTTAATTTGTAACTTTGCAATGCTTTGTTCCAGAATCATAATTTCAGTATCATTTTTAAACATGACAAATTACAGAATAAAATGCATACTTTTTATATACAGAAACAACCGTATCAGCAAATTTCAGCAAGACAGTAACCAACAGGAGCACTGACTGTCTGACATTTCATTTTATCTTGTATATTAGTAGGACACAAGTACTAAGTATTATGTGAATAGCATCTAGAGAGAAGATATTTCAATTTGGACTCCAATAATATACAAATACTTTCCAATATCAATGGCTGGTTTTATAGTACAATTGTACTTGCCAACTACGATTAGTAAACTATGCTACTGATGTGTCTGGTTGCTATATAACACTAAGGTTCCTTGTTGCAATTTTAATATGTAACACAGATGCCATATTATGATGTACCATGTTATTCTCACCCTATTAAACACACATTTTGTACTAATAGATATTATAATATAATATATGACTTTAAGACCAAGACACTATTAGGTGATTATACCAAATTGTGGGTGTTTGCAGGTGTGACTTTGAATTTGCCATATTGCAATCAACTAGCATTAAACAAGCATTATAATATTTTCATGAAAATATATACTCCCACCACCCCAGGAAGGAATATTCATCCCTTAATCAGAAGTACACCTCCCTTACTCTATTTAGCAAAATCTAACCTCCACATCTAAAACTATATAACTTCTATCCGGCATTTACAGCCCTTAGCCAGCAGTACAGACCTCTGCCATCTGCACTTATAGTCAATCTACAATTACATTTCCCAACCCATCCCCACATACTTTCCCTAGTCTTCTGACTTTTTATCAAAATTAATAAAATTTTACTGGAGTTGCACTAACCTGCAACGCTCTCATCTTTTTACATTTTGCTTACACTTTTAGGGCTACTCACAGGGATACCACATATAACAGAGCTACCATTCTTGATTTGGAGATTAAACATGTTTCTCACCATTTTTATCCAGCACTCCTAACACTTTTTGCAATTATAGGAGTAAGGCAGGACATATATGTGGGGCATATGATTGATATGAAGATTAAGATTTTCCTCTGCAGTTCTGCCTTTGAATTAATAGAAATGAGCAATTCATCTTTATGAACACACTATGCTGCATTAAAAAAAAAAAAAAAAACTTTGCTTCAGTGCCTTATAAACCTTTGAAACATAACCCCATGTAAGAAGTTTCAACTATTCAGGATAGAAGAAGTTATTTTTCAATGTCAGTTTCATAAAACTCCCTAAATCAATAGCAATGCTGAAAAAAGAAGAAATACCTACGTATTTTAACATCATGTTCCCAGTTATAGCATAAACAATCAAGAAATAAATATTACTTTGCAAGAGCTTTTGCAATATATTGTAAATCCTTATTTCTGATTTGAATGCCTAGTTTCTTGTATGAATAAAAATCGTTCTCAAAATAATAACAAAATGTGTTTTGTCCTTACCTGTGCAGGAATAGTCATCAATTTTGATGTACCCAGGTTGACAAATGCACATAAAAGATCCTGGAGTATTAACACACACTGTGTTTTCTCGACAGTAGTGACGTCCTTCGGCACACTCATCAATATCTAGATAGGCAACAGAAGCAGGACAAAAGATTCGTTATATAATCCTTGAGCTCTTGTGCTTTTATTTAAACTTTATTATGTGCTAAACAGTAATTTTAGGCAAAGAGTGAAACCAATCAACAAGTGACTAATACTAGCCACCAAACATTGCAGCTGTGCCAGATATTAAAATTCCCCTCATTTTACAGCAATCCAAATTCTCAGCAATTCCCTGCAGTAAAAATTTGAGAAAGCATGCATCTGGGTACTCCAGCAGAATGTTGGCAAATTATGGAAAGATGGGCTCCCCAATACATATCCTATGGTACTGCCAGATGGCCAGATCATACTGGAACCAAGCCTTTCAAACTAATCTTGGCATTTACCCAGATACCTATAGCCCCCTCTGCAGAATTGGCTCTTCTTCATATTAACACAGACACTGTGCCGAAATCAGTCAGAATGCTCATCATACATATTGTCCTTTCTGCCAAACTTAACCTCATGGGACATAGGTGATCATACCCAATCTGTCTGATATGCTGCATATAAAGATCTCAACCTCAAATATTTGCTCTGAAAAACAACTTGTCTAAATTGAATTCCTATGTCAACCTTGGAGTTCTTACCGGCTACAACAGGGTAGATTACTGATAAAATGCCTTAAGCTAGTTATTCTCACTTCTAGCCCTTCCTGTTAAAAAGTGATACTTTTTTTTAAAAAAAATTGTAATATTTTCTTTATTGAAGCAGAATAAAGTATTACAAATTAAACCTTGGAGGAGTGAAAAATGAATGATCTGTGGTGGAGTGGTCAAGACTTGGGAAAAAATGCAACACATTGTTTTCTTCTATACGTATTAGTATTGGCACTGACACATTTCCTTATTAAGTAGCCGTTCTTTTGCAGGGCAATGCATTTTTGTGATTCACTACACTATATCAACTATACATAGAAAATCAGACAGAGTTAAAGAGGCTGGCTGGTCCATTCAAAAGCAACAGCAGTGATGTCTACTTGACATTCAGTCCCTCTCAATCCAAGTCAATGCCACCCCAATGCAGAGAAAGCAAATGAGAAATGGAATAAAAATAGCTACAGGGGATACCACTATTTGTTTTTACCATTAGTTGTATATAAATAATATCTATTGTTAGACTTGTGGTTTTGTCTAATTTCATCATCTTACCGCAAAATATTAGTTTACAAAAACAGTAAAAGTGTAAAGTTGAGATTTCGCCTAAAGATGACCAAGCACTGTCTTTTAAAAAGGAATAAACTGTTTTAGATATAACCAAGTGCTGAACACACAGTTGTGCTATGCTTGCTTAGATCTGTCTGTGTGGGCTAGCCTGACAATCCTCTTGGGGTGGTATATGAAGGCAGTAACGCTATACTTCCTGAAAGAAACATTACAGATTCATTCTGATTTTTCTTCTGGGCTGCCAGTTCATTCCTCTTTTGTAGTGCATTCTAAATAAGACAGCTAAAATTATCTTATTCCCGTCAAGGCTTATATGCAGTTTTGACATACTGAAGTATCTCTTGTGGCTAGTTATTAACGCGTATATCTGCTGAACGTCTTTCCTCATTTTCTTGACATCTGAACGCTGCAGCACATGCGTGTACCCATATTCAGATGTCTAATTAAAATCATACCTCATGGTTATGTTTGACCTCCATGGATGTTCAGTTCTATTTCTGACTACTGTGTTAACTAGAATGCTCTATGCAGATCGTATACAAGTCTGAAAAAAGTGCATGTTAGTAACCAAGACTGAGCACATACTGGAATGCATCTCCCCAAAAGTGGCAGGCAGGGAGAAGAGAGAGAGTTAAATAACAAATGTTGCTTATAGACTGCCAGGAATTTAGCTGAAAACAGCAGGCAGGGAGAGATCTGTACATCCAAAAATCATTGTGGTGCCAAAGTTATGCACATCTTGCAACCACACACATTACATGTGTTGGTGCTCTGCCCCACTTCTGTATGCATTGCTGTGTATCTCATTCCATTTATTTTGAATGGGCTGTTTAATGCACCACAATGTGCACCAATGCGTGCATGGCAGCACATAGAAGTGTGGCGTAAATAGGCCCCAATGTTCATTGAGATGTTGCAGGTCTAATTAGCCAGGATGCAGTGTGGAAAGGGTGGGGCTTAATAGGAGGAATAGGAGGGTGCAAGGGTTCACATATCCACAACTCTGGCATACTATCAATTGCATGTGTTTGAAGTCCCTGTGCTGATTCTAAGTGCATTAACAGTATGCCACATTAGACACAGGCTTCACACTGGATTAAAAGAACCTAAATAGGGCAATTAAGAGAAGCCAAAACTAGAAATGACAGTCTGCTGGACCTGGTGATCATAAACCATGCAGAGCTTATTACTAAAATTCATATTAAAAAATACCTGGGTAGCAGTGACCAGAACACGATTTCATATAATGTTAGCTGTAAACAGCAAGCTCATACTGAATAGATAAAAACACTTAAAGTGGTTGTTAGCCACTTAGTGTTAGTGCTACAACCCCCTCTGTTATAATAAATGCTGTGCCCCAGTGTATGTGTTTTGTAAAAAATACACTGCTAAATACCTTCTCTTATAGCGCCAGTCATGTGACCGGCCATCTCTTTTCTCTTGATCTGACAGCAAAGCGGGTGGGGCCAAGAAACCCCCGCTGACATCAGCCAGGAGGAGAGGCAACCGGTCACGTCAGTGCCGCTATAAAATATGGTATTTTGCAGTGTATTTTTACAAAACACAAACACTGGGGCACAGCATTTATCATAACAGAGGGGATTGTAGCACCAACACTAGAGTTGAGCGGACAACTGGATGTTCGAGTTCGTCGGGTTCGGCCGAACCTCATAAAAAAGTTTGGGTTCGGCACCAAACTCGATCCAAACTTGACCCCGGACACCGAACCCCATTGAAGTCAATGGTGACCCGAACTTTTGGGCACAAAAATGGCTGTAAAAAAGTCATGGAAAGGGCTAGAAGGCTGCAAAAGGACGCAAAATGGGGGTAAGAATAGGACAAGTGCCCTGCAAACAAATCTGGATAGGGAAATAACTTAAAATGACATAAAAAAAATAAAAAATTGGAGGAAGAGGTGGATGTGGAGTAGGAACCTGGAGGTTGAGGAGGCGGTGACTGTGGTGGTGTAGGTGGAAGTGGTGGTGAAGGAGGAGGAGGTAGCCAACACTGTTTTTTGTTTGTTTGCTTTTTTTTTAGAATTGGGGTAGCCCCCAAAATATTGAGACATATTAAAAAAAAAAAAAAAAAAAAAAAAAAAAAAAAATACCAATGGCTGTGTGAGGCCGGTCTAAATGTCTATTCTGCACAAGGTACAGACAAGTCTTGTTGGATCCATGCCTGGTTCATTTTAATAAATGTTAACTTGTCCACATTGGCTGTGGACAGGCGTGCTAACTACACGTTCAGACAATACACTGGCTGCAGGGCAAGCCAGCACCTCCAAGGCATAAAGGGCTAGCTCAGGCCATGTGGCCAATTTGGAGACCCAGAAGTTGAATGGGGCAGACCCATCAGTCAGTACGTGTAGGCGTGTGCACACATACTGTTCCACCATGTTGCTGAAATGCTGCCTCCTGCTAAGACGTTGCCTATCAGCTGGTGGTGCTGTTTGTTGTGGCGTGCTGCTGACAAAGCTTTTCCACATTTCGGCCATGCTAACCCTGCCTTCTGGGGTGCTGGAGGTGCCACAGCTGCGTTGGCGACCTCTTCCTCCTCCTCCTCTGCCTTCGCCTTGTGCTTCCACTGAGCCCACGGTGTCATTTGGGAATGCCTTCAGCAGCATGTCTACCAAAGTGTGCTTGTAGTCGCCCAACTTCCGATCCCACTCCAGTGAAGGAATTAAGGACGGCATGTTGTCCTTGTAATGGGGATCCAGCAGGGTGGCCACCCAGTAATCAGCACAAGTTAAAATGTGGTCAACTCGGCTGTTGTTGAGCAGGCACTGCAGCATGAAGTAGCTCATGTGTGCCAGGCTGCCCAGAGGCAAAGACAAGCTGTCCTCTGTGGGAGGTGTATCATCTGTGTCCTCCGTATCCCTCCAGCCACGCTCCAGTGATGCCCACGAGCTGCGTTGGGTGCCACCCTGCTGTGATCACGGTTCCTCCTCCTCATCATCATCTTCGTCCTCCTCATCCTCCAGAACTGTCCCCTGGCTTGAAAATTTTTGACCTGGCCTATGCTGGTGCAGGAACCCACCCTCCGAGCCACTTGTGAATGAGTGGTCTGGTAACCGTGGAAATTACCCCTCTTACCCCTCCTCCTGTGCCACATCCTCTTCCATCCTCGCCCAAAGTGTTTTTTCAAGGAGACATAGAAGTGGGATAGTAACGCTGAGAACAGCGTCATCGGCACTGGCCATGTTGGTGGAGTACTTGAAACACCGCAATATGGTACACAGGTCTCGCATGGAGGCCCAATCGTTGGTGGTGAAGTGGTGCTGTTCCGCAGAGCGACTGAGCCGTGCATGCTGTAGCTGAAACTCCACTATTGCCTGCTGCTGCTCGCACAGTCTCTCCAGCATGTGCAAGGTGGAGTTCCACCTTGTGGGCACGTCGCATAGGAGGCGGTGAGTGGGAAGCCCAGAAGCGCAGACAGGCGAGCAGCAGCAGGGTGAGAACGCCGAAAGCGCATACAGATGGCCCGCACTTTCTGCAGCAGCTCTGACATATCCGGGTAGTTTTTTAGAAATTTCTGCACCACCAAATTCAGCACATGCACCAGGCAAGGGATGTGCGTCAAACCGGCTAGGCCCAGAGCTGCTATGAGATTTCGCCCATTATCGCACACCACCAGGCGGGGCTTGAGGCTCAGTGGCAACAACCGCTCATCGGTCTGTCGTTCAATGCCCATCCACAGCTGCTGCGCAGTGTGGGGTTTATCCCCCAAACATATCAGTTTTAAAACATCCTGCTGTCGTTTCCTCCTGGATGTGCTGAAGTTGGTGGTGAAGGTGTTACGCTGAGCGGATGAGGAGGTGGTAGAGGAGGAGGAGGAAGCGTAGTAGGAGGAGGAGGCAACAGGAGGCAAAGAGAAATGCCCTGCAATCCTCGGTGGCGGAAGGACATGCGCCAAATGGCTAGCCGCCTCAGACCCACCTGCCACTACATTTGCCCAGTGTGCAGTTAGCGAGATATAGTGTCCCTGCCCGTGCTTACTGGTCCACGTATCAGTGGTTATGTGGACCTTGCCACAGATGGCGTTGCGCAGTGCACACACAGCTTCCATGGGACCGCGTGGAAATGCTTGGGGACGGTGGCGGACATGGTGGCGTTGCTGTCACATCATCTGTTTGCTGGGTGGCAGTTGACGCTGTAGAGGTGGAGGAAGAGGCCAAGGCAGCATCAGAAGAGGAAGCAGGAGGAGGCCGAGATCTTTCTTGGATTTTGAGGTACTTATTCCACTGCAGCAAGTGCTTTGAATTTAGATGCCTGGTCATGCAGGTTGTGCTCAGGTTTAGAACATTTATGCCTTGCTTCAGGCTCTCATTGCACAGTGTGCAAAACACTTGTGTCTTGTAGTCAGCACATTGTTTGAAGAACTGCGACGCCGGGGAACGCCTTTGAGCTGCCTTTGGTGTGCTAGGTCCCTGGGTGCGGTGGGTAGTAGCAATCGTACTGTCTAGGGGATGCTCGTTCCACTTTTGCAACCTGCTTCCTTTTTTGCTGTACTGGTGCCTCTGTGCGACCACCACCTCTTCCTCCAAACTGCATACGTCACTCGCATGACCCTCATTCCATGTGGGGTCTAGGACCTCATCATCCTCCTCCACATCATCTTCCACCCACCCTTCACCACTGCCCTCCATGTCAGTCTGCACACTGTGGAAAGCTGCAGCAGTTGGCACCTGTGTTTCGTCATCATCAGAGACGTGCTGTGCTGGTGTTTCCATGTCCTCATCCTGCAACAGAAGTGGTTGGGCATTGGTGCGCTCAATGTCTTCCACTTCTGAGGCAGTGCTATGTGGATGGCCCATGGAAAGCACACCAGGAGAGTCATCAAAAAGCATAAGAGACTGTTGCATGACTTGGGGCTCAGACTGCTTGGCTGATTTACAAGGGGCTGAGGTGAAAGACAGATGGCCATGAAGTTCAGGTGCCAACTCTGAGCTTTCATCAATGACCTGTACTTGTTCTGGCCTCACCATTCGTTGAGCGCCATTCAGGCCTACCATATAACGTTGAAGGTTCTGTTGGCTACCTGAGGAAGGTGTTTCACTTGTGTGTGTAGCTGGCACAGATCAACCACATCCTCTCCTTGCAACAGGATCTTCAGCAACACCACCAACACCAGCAGCACCACGACCATGTCCCTTATTTGATGCTCTCCTCATTCTGGATACAAATGTACTATGTAGCACTATTTATTAATACTAAAAAAAGAATAAATTATTATTCTTTTTTTTTTTTTAAAAAAAGAAAATTGTAGATGCACTTTTTATTTTTGTGCAAGAAATGAACCGCTCACACCAGCAGCAGGAACCTCTCCACCATTCACACCAGCAGCAGGAACCTCTCCCTAATGCAGTAGGAGATGGTTTTAGAATGATAAACTCTCCCTCAGAGCACCAACAGGAACCTCTCCCTAATGCAGTAGGAGATGGTTTTA
>BLSH010514653.1:10264-23906 GCA_018402905.1 Glandirana rugosa
CATTATGTTCTGAGGTTTGGAGGGACGGGTGACGTCCCTAACGAAAGTGACTCGAGTAAACTTAAACGGATCTTGAAAGACGGTCTCGTCCGTTTTAAAGTAACGTTGGTTAACAATAATTGCCAAGTATTGAAAACGTGAGCATGTACAAACGTGGATGTCATAGAGTGTTTTCACTCATGTGGGGAGTGTAAAAACATTTATAAAATAATATAGAAAAGTACACTGTTTTGACTTCCTTACTGTGAAAAGATGTTACATTTCATTTGGTGAAGTATTCGTTCTAACTATGTTAAGCACTACTTTAGAGGTGAGATGTCAGTAGAAGGTAGTAGGTTTGAACAAGGAGAGTGTCGATTGTGCTTGTTGACATGGGGTGTTAACTGAAGAAGATGACTGTAGAGTGGAGATTTCATCACGAATTGTATCAATCTTGCTTATGAAGTGGTTTACTTTACATTGTAGAAAAGTGTCATTCCTTCAGTTTTGTCACATGAAAAGATATAATAAAATATTTACAAAAATGTGAGGGGTGTACTCACTTTTGTGAGATACTGTAGGTGCAAACATGTACGAGTGCAAAAGTTATGAACCGTTAATAACAATTGGTTGCAATGAAATTTTGCCTGCTCTGGCAGAAAGTTCTAGGCAAATTCAAATGAGCTCAGTGAAAGCAATCCCTGCAGTGGGCAGGGAGGTTTGGAGTCTTGTATTACAATCCCTTGGTCTTCAGCTAGCCTTTGTTAAACTTGTATGTGATGAATTCCAGAATAGCAGAACAAAGGGACTTGACTGACTGGACTGTAATATTCAAGGAAACAAACTCTTCCTCAGCTGGTAAGATGTAAATAGAATCACAGTGACTGCTGATGCAAATGTGTCATATCTGGTAGAACTACAAGTGACAAGTAGGATGAATGAAGATAGAGGTGTCTGTACACAGTGTCCTATTAAGAAAGGATGGGTAAAGATGTCTGCATACAGTGTCTTATCATGAAAGGATGGACTACTGCCCGCTCACCACACTGGAATGAAGGATGAGGATGATGATGCAAGCTCTCCCTCAGGAACCTGGCTCAGGGGATGCCGTCCTGCCTCCACCTCACCACACTACGGCTCAGCCGAATCTGATACCAATGCAGGATAGATGGAACAGGAGTGACCTCCAGGCTGCCGCCAGACAGGAATGGGATGCTGTCCGCAGTTGTCCCACTGTATCTTTGCTGGATGATTCCGCTTGTGTAGGCCATGATTTGGCCGTGAAATGCACAGTCACAGAATCACTCCTCACAGATCCAGGCTGGGGTCCCAAGAGAGCGAGCTAAGTCTTGACCAGCCTCTTTTATATCCTCTCCCAGCAGTCTGTTCTTCCTTTGCAGCCATCTGGTAGTTGTAGTTCCTTGTAATCCAGCTAGAGGGCGAATCCAGACAGTCTGAACTACATGTCCCAAGAGGCCTTGCTCTGCTTAGATAGGATAGCTTAGACTTAGAGCCTAAGCTCAACACTAGAGGGCTCCCAAACAGTAAGATTACACAATGTCTCCTGATTGCAGGTACGGATATCCAGCTCCTGGCTACATGTGCATACATAATAATTCAACAAACAAAATCCTCATCAAAACATGTGCATAAATAATAATTAATAATTAACCATCCAATTGATATATTTAGTCCATGTTGTAAAATATGTGTATCTAAATAAAGTGCAAGTGCAGTCCTTCAACCAAGTGATTCCGCTAATATTCACAAAAAAATGTCTCAAACAGTGATGATGTCCAACGCTTCCTGGTAATCACTACATGTCTTTCTTTGAACATGCACTGTACGCACCTACTATGGAAAGATTACCAGATAGTGTCCATAAGTAAACATAATTTTCTCTTCTTTATTGTATGCTAAAGGTCTCTAATCCAATGCACATTTCCTCTCCAGCTCACATCATCCTGTCCAGTACATAAAGGGTCAAGAATCTCCTCATTTAGTTGTAGGTCTCATATGATATAAAGATCAACTTGTCCATTTGTGTTCATAACTCTCATGCAGACATAGAGGAAAGAAGAGGGGTGCTCATAGCGTAAAAAAGCTTAGGCCTCTTTCACACTTGTGCAACGCAATTTTACCGCAATTTTTTGTCGCGATTTTGCTGCTATTTTACCATGATTTTACTGTGATTTCGGATCAGTACAACTTTGGTCCAACTTCTTTGCAACATTGGCACAATGAAAACATATTACAAAGTCGTACAGAAATAGTACAGAAATTGCATCTATATTATTCAGGCACGATTTGCATGCGACTTTGAGGGTTTAACAATCTATGGATCTTAAGTTACATCAAAGTTGGGCTAAAGTAATGCAGGGACTACTTTGAAGTCGGTGCAACTTGAAGTCGTACAGATATGAACGGTACTCATTGGAAATCATGGGGAATGACTTGTCATGCGACTTTGCAGTCCCAGGTCACAGGACAAGTCACATAAGTGTGAAAGGGGACTTAGGCTGGGTTCACATATCTGCAGTTGCGGTTTGCATTTTGGAGTCATGTGCGATTCAGGTACACATTTTTCCCTGAATTTGCACCTGAACCAGACCCAAAAATGCACAGGACCCTTTTTCAAACCACACCGTAGCTGCCCTGTGTGAACCGGCTCCATTGAAAGCTGTTCACATTCACATGTTATGTGAATTGGGTGCAGTTAAAAGGCATCCAATTCCCATATACAGTTGTGCTCATAAGTTTACATACCCTGGCAGAATTTATGATTTTTTGGCCATTTTTCAGAGAATATGAATGAGAACACAAAAACATTTCTTTCACTCATGGTAAGTGTTTGGCTGAAGCAATTTATTATCAATCAACTATGTTTACTCTTTTAAAATCACAATGACAACAAAAACTACCCAAATGACCCTGATCAAAAGTTTACATACCCTGGTGATTTTGGCTTGATACCATGCACACATGTTGACACAAAGAGGTTTGAATGGCTATTAAATCTTTCATCCAGTGCTGCACTGATGTTTTTGGATTCTAAATCATGGGGAAAGCAAAATAATTGTCAAAAGATCTGCGGGAAAGGGTAGTTGAACTGTATAAAACAGGAAAGGGATATAAAAAGATATCCAAGGAATTGAGAATGCCAATCAGCAGTGTTCAAACTCTCTGTTCTGTTGAAACCAAACCACGGTCAGGTAGACCAACTAAAATTTCAGCCACGACCGCCAAGAAAATTGTTCAGGATGCAAAAAAAAACCCCACAAATAACTTCAGAACTCTCTGAAAACATGTGGTGTGGCTGTTTCAAGATGCACAATAAGGAGGCACTTGAAGAAAGATTGGCTGCATTGTCAAGTCGCCAGAAGAAAGCCATTACTACGCAAATACCACAAAGTATCCCGCTTACAATACACCAAACAGCACAGAGACAAGCCTCAAACCTTCTGACACAAAGTCATTTGGAGTGATGAGACCAAAATTGAGCTTTTTGGCCACAACCATAAATGTTACATTTGGAGAGGAGTCAACAAGGACTGTGAAACATGGGGGTGGATCGCTGATGTTTTGGGGATGTGTGAACTACAAAGGCACAGGAAATTTGGTCAAAATTGATGGCAAGATGAATGCAGTATGTTATCAAATACTGGAGGAACATTTGCATTCATCAGCCAGGAAGCTGCGCATGGGACATACTTGGACATTCCAACATGGCAATGATCCAAAAAACAAGGCCAAGTCGACCTGTCATTGGCTACAGCAGAATAAAGTCAAGGTTCTGGAGTTGCCATCTCAGTCTCCTGACCTCAGTATCAATTGAGCCACTTTGAGGAGATCTCAAATGTGCAGTTCATGCAAGACAGCCCCAGAATTTCATGGAACTGGAGGCTTTTTGCCAAAAGGAATGGGCAGCTTTACCATCTGAGAAGATAAAGAGCCTCATTCACAAATACCACAAAAGACTTCAAGTTGTCATTGATGTTAAAGGGGGCAATACACGGTATTAAGAACTGGGGTATGTAAACTTTTGATCGAGGTCATTTGGGTAGTTTCTGTTGCGATTATGATTACAGTTGAGCGAACCGTACCGAACTTCTGGGTGTCCAGGACCCGGACACGAACTTTTCAAAAAAAGTCTGGGTTTGGGTCCGGGGTTCTGGTATTTTATTACACGTGTTGAAAAGCTGCCAAGGGCAGCCAATCAACAAGTGTTTCACTGGTTTTCCCTAGAAGCCATCACAGCCATGCCTACTAATGGCATGGCTGTGATTGGCAAGTGCACCATGTGACCCAGCCTCTATATGGGGCTGGAGTCACCGTGCTGCATGTCATATGCTCTCAGGGTAGTTTAGGGAGAGGATGCTGCTGGCTCTGTGAGGGACAGATTGCAGAACATCTCATCCTGCATTACTGAATGATCTGATTGTGGAATAGGGAGAGATACTAGTACTCGTGCTTTGAGGGACAGATTTCACACCTCATCCTGCTGCACAGAACGATCTGACTGGACTAGGTAGAGTTTGTTGCTTTAAGGGAAAGATTATTCTTCTAAAATCATCTCCAACTTGTACAGGGAAAGGTTCCAGCTGTTGCTTTAAGGGAAAGATTACTGTTCTAAAATCATCTTCAACCTGTGTGTGAAAAGTCTATTTCAGCCCCAGGGAGCCATATTAGTGTTGTAAAATCATCTTCAAACTGTGTGTGAAAAGTCTATTTCAACCGGAGGGAGCCATATCAGTGTTGTAAAATCATAAGATGATTTTACAACACTGATATGGCTCCCTCTGGCTGAAAAAGACTTTTCACAGGCCAGGTTTGCAAGATAACTGAAATAAATCACAGACAATATCATTTGCTGCTCAGTGATTGCAGTATTCTAGTCTGCATCTCCCCAAGGTAATACTTAAATCTGGCCTGTTGGTGGATCCCGAGGACAGGAGTTGAGAACCACTAGTTTAGAAGATATTTACTATAAACGCTGCCTCCGACATCATTGCCGCATGCACACTGAAGGAACGGCCGCTCGTACGGTTTCTTCAGGGCCCATGCCGTGACCTGCGGCTCCCATGTGTCATTGCGGCTCCAGCCAATCACAGCGCCGTAGCCCGTGAACCCGGAAGTAACTCGGGGAAAGATGTCAGCCCTGTCAGAAGTGTGCCGATCCAGGGCATCTTTCTAAGGTAAGTATTTTATAATGAGCTAGTATGCAATGCATGCTAGCTAATTATGCCTTTCTCTTGCAGGGTTTTTTCGAGGTTTACAACCTCTTTAAATGTCCATTGGATTAGAGACATTTACATTTACATCATACAATAGATAAGAGGAAATTGTGTTTGCTTAATTATTATTTATGCACATGATTTGATGAGGATTTTGTTCATTTAATTATTATTTATGTTTATTTATTAAGCATAATTTGTTCAGATGAATTTAAGGTAATATTTATATATATAAATAGTTACACTTGGCATGGTTACAATTGACATTTTTCAGTAACATGAATTTTGTAAGACTTTAAAAAGTGGATCATTACTGTACTATTTCCTTATGGCTTCCTGTTTTTGAAGAATTGTGTCAGCATTAGAGATGTCTATCAGATACACTCTAATCTCTTTCCAAGTGCTGGCCAAATTACAGAAAAATACTATAGATTCTGAATAAGTGGTTAAAGAGGATCTTCAGGCTGTTTGATAAAAAAATTAAAAGTCATCAGCCTCAAATACTGTGCTGGCTGTTAAAAAAAGGATCCAGCACTGTCATCATCCTGGCTGGTTCTTAACCAGTCTTCAGGTCCCAGGTGCTGGCATGTTTACTAAGGGAAACCAGTTGTGACTCCTTGCGGCTTCACAGCCGGCTTCCCACTGTGCATGCACGAGCTGCGCTTTTGAATGGCCCTGCAGCCTTCTAGGACCTATGACATTTCCCACAAGGATGCATCCAATGGGGGTGTTGATGCGATCCCAGAAGCCAGCTCTCATTCCTGTTACGGTGAGCATTGGGGCTGCATTGCCTTAGTGCACTAATGCATCTAAAGTTTGTTGTGGTCACCTTTGTGTTAAGGTGTATTACTGCAATGCACTGCAGTACAAAAAGGTGTTTCAGGACTTGTATTTAATTATTATTTTACTTTACCTTTGTCTGCCATCTGGTTACTTTTTAAAAAAAAAAAACACTGAGACTAATGGCCCATGTTTGGAAAATCGGATGACAGAGCGTCCGTTTTTTTTGCATGCTAATCTAAGATCGAATCGGAAGAGTGTACTAAAGTCACGAAAATTCTTGTATGACAGAATAAAAAAATCTGAAGTGATGTCATGTGTTGTAGTGTATTTGTGTTGTATTTTCGGACAACAACTGTACTGGTTAAAATCGTACGATCTGGTATCATAAGAGAAAATTTTTTGTGTTTTTCCGATCGAATAACATTGGATGAACTGTCATGATCGGCTCTCGAAAGCTCTGTACTATTGATCCGATTATCGTACAATCGCTTCGAAAGCGGGATTTTCGTCCGATTTTCGGAACGTGTATACAGGCCATTAGGTTTTTTTTTTTTTTTACACAAGAGCAGGATAGTTGAAAGTAGCTCCTGTTGCCTAAAGTAATGATTTCAAAAAGCAGGCTCTTTATTGAAGAAGAGATATGCAATGTATGGCCTCTGTTCCCAGTTTGACATCTGTGTGCGTGCACAACCCCAAACGCACATGGGATGAGCACCTGCACCCACATGGATGTCAAATTGAGAGCAGCGGTTGTGTCCATGAAGCCGCTGTATCCCAATTGACAACTGACATCAGTGGGACTGCCTGCATGGGGATGCATGGAACACCTGTGCATCCCAATGCAATTAAACGCAACCTCACAGGATCATACGCTGTAATATTCCCCATGTGAACATGGCGTTTAAGTGGTTGTAAAGGCAGAAGATTTTTTTATCTTAATGCATTCTATACATTAAGATAAAAAGCCTTCTGTTGCAGCAGCCCCCCTCAGCCACCCTAATATTTACCTGAGCCCCTAATATTTTTCTAAGCCCCATCACTATCCAGCGATGTCCACGAGTGCCTCGGCTGTCTGGGACTCTCCCTCCTGATTGGCTGAGACACAGCAGTGGCGCCATTGGCTCCCGTTGTTATCAAACTCAGCCAATCAGGAGAGGGGGTGGGCCAAACAACAGTTCCGTGTCTGAACGGATACACGGAGCTGCAGCTCGGGTGGCCGCATAGCAAGCTGCTTGCTATGGGGGCACTCAACAGGGGGGAGGGGCCAGGGGCTGCAGCTAGGGACCCGAGAAGAGGAGGATCAGGCTGCCCTGAGCAAAACCAACTGCACAGAGGAGGTAAGTAGGACATGTTTGTTATTATAACCACTTGCTGACCAGCCACAGTATATATGCTGCGGCAAGTCGGCTCTATTACCGGTATTATCTCTAGTATCTGATCAGGAACAGTGAACTCTGTGTTGTCCTAGTGAGCCCAGCCCCCACACAGTGTGGACACAGTTAACACTTTGATCACCCCTAGTGTTAACCCCTTTCCTGCCAGCATTTTTTTTTAGCACTGATCACTGTAATAATGTCACTGGTCCTCAAAAAGTGTCACTTGGGGTCAGATTTGTCTGCCGTAATGTTGCAGTCCTGCTACCAGTAAAATAAAAGTCTATAAATCTATCCTATTTTGTGGACGCTATAACTTTTGTGCAAACCAATCAATATACGCTTATTGCGTTTTTTTTTTTTTACAAAAAATAGATAGAAGAATACATATTGGCCTAAACATTTTTTTTTATTTATTTATTTTTGGATATGTATTATAGCAGAAAGTAAAAAAATATTGTTTTTTTTTTTTTCAAAATTGTTGGTTTCTTTTGTGTATAGTTAAAAAAATTAAAAAAAACTGCAGAAGTGATCAAATGCCACCAAAAGAAAGCTCTATTTGTGGGGAAAAAAAGGACATAAATTTTGTTTGGGTACAACATCGCACGACCGCGCATTTGTCAGTTAAAACAACGCAGTGCCATATCGCAAAAAATGGCCTGGTCCTTAAGGGGGTAAATACTTCCAGGGCTGAAGTGGTTTATAGAAAATAAAAGACTTGACAATCACTTTAAGGCCAAACCACCATAACCACTGTAATTTTTGTCTTTGTTGTTAACTCCAAATCATTTTACAAAATAGTGAAATTTCACCTTAATCTTCTGATTTTCACCAAATATTGAGTAATAGAATACAGCAGTGCCTTGAGTATGTTCACTGAACCAAAATGTGTCACTGTATCATAGATGACTCTGTTTCTTTACCATATCACATATACTACTTTTTGGCATTATTAGAGAATGTTATTTTGCACAGTGTGCCAAATCATTTAAAACCAACCCTGAATAGCTGTTTACCCAAACCCTTTACTTGAGTTTTTAGCAGTTGCTGAAGAGTTAAGACCCAACTCAAGCCAAAAACCTTTACATTTATTTTCAATATAGTGGTAAACTGAGCCTTTATCAGCCTTTTTAACACAGAGAACCTTTGAAATAAGTTTCCAATCTCAGGGAACCCCTGCTAAAAATGACTGCATCCACAACTCATGATACATTAGTGTGATGGTCAATGGGAAGAATGCTCCTTACACTTGTGGTCATTGGGAAGAATTACCCCTTACAGATAGCTAAAAAGATCAATGATGTCATTGGGAATTTATCTGAGAGGTAGAAATTGATCATTGCTCAAGGAACCCCTAGCAACCTCTGGAGGAACCCTAGGGTTCCACGGAACCCTGGGTTAGAGCCTCTTAGGTTATTACTGATATCGGTGCACTCCTGTCCTACTAAAAATCACTAACCCTACTGTATTTCTTATCATAAGGTGTCCCAAAGGCAAGATGTGAGGGAAAAATCTCCTTAATGGGCTCACAAATAGATATGAAAACTTGTTAGAAATTGTAATGATCTTCCCCATTCTGTCCAAAACTTAAACAAAAAAAAAAAAGGTGAAGTCCCGAGAACCACAAAGGTGGTCCAAATTTCCGATATGGACGTTTTACAGTCAAGAAATATGGCAGGTAGGCTTTTTGTAAAAAATGTCTTCTTTTGTTCTGATCAGGAAAATAATATATTTAAATATATGTTTTTTCTAATGTAAATATGAAATATTGCATATGAATGTTATGATGTCCCCTATCCAGGCAACTGCTTGTTGTATACAGGCTCTGTAGCCTAAAACCCCCTACACATGGGCCAAATATCGGCCAGTACTGACCATTTCAACAGAGACCGGCCAACATTCGGCCTGTGTCTGACAGAAGCTGGCTGAACGACCGGCTTCTGTCGAAGGGGCATGACCAAAAAACATCTGTCTGTTTTTGGAATCTTTTTCATCTATTCAATGTACATATACCGTATATACTCGTGTATAAGTCGACCCGTGTATAAGCCCCCTACTTTTGCCCAAAAAAAATGGGAAAATTTATTGACCCGCGTATAAGCCTAGGGTGGGAAATGCAGCAGCCAGAACACAGGGACAGGGTGCCAGAACACAGGGATATTAGCCAGAACACAGGGATATTAGCCAGGACACAGGGATATTAACCAGGACACAGGGATATTAGCCAGGACACAGGGATATTAACCAGGACACAGGGATATTAGTCAGGACACAGGGATATTAACCAGGACACAGGGATATTAGTCAGGACACAGGGATATTAACCAGGACACAGGGATATTAACCAGGACACAGGGATATTAGCCAGGACACAGGGATTTTAGCCAGGACACAGGGATATTAGCCAGTACACAGGGATATTAGCCAGGACACAGGGATATTAGCCAGGACACAGGGATACTAGACAGGACACAGAGACTGTAGCCAGAACACATAAGGGATGAGTAAGGTAGTTTCACATTAAACAGAGCTGTGCTGCTTCTAAGAGCCGTTCTGTGCTTTGTAACTGTGACTAATCACATTGGAATGTAGAGAATGCTGAGAGAGAGCTGCAGCTCTTCACTGAGATCAGGAGGTGGGCGGGACTGAACAGCTAACATCAGCTTGTCCCGCCCACCTGCCGACATCAAGCTGAAAATCTGACACCTCGCTCAGCATTCTCTACATTCCAATGTGATTAGTCACAGTTACAAGCACAGAACGGCTCTTAGAAGCAGCACGGCTCTGTTTAATGTGAAACTACTGATCACCCACAGACACTGACTCGAGTATAAGCCGAGGGGGTATTTTTCAGCACAAAAAATGTGCTGAAAAACTCGGCTCATACCCGAGTATATACGGTATACACTCACCGACAACTTTATTAGGTACACTTTGCTAGTACCGGATTGGACCCCCTTTTGTCTTCAGAACTGCCTTAATTCTTCATAGCATAGATTCAACAAGGTGTTGGAAACCATCCTCAGAGATTTTGGTTCATATTGACATTATAGCATCACGCAGTTCCTGCAGATTTGTCAGCTGCACATCCATGATGCGAATCTCCCATTCCACCACATCCCAAAGGTGCTCTATTGGATTGAGATGTGGTGACTGTGGAGGTCATTGGAGTACAGTGACCTCATTGTCATGTTCAAGAAACCAGTGAGATGATTTGAGCTTTGTGACATGGTGCATTATCCTGCTGGTAGTAGCAATCAAACGATGGGTACACTGTAGTCATAAAGGGATGGACATGGCCAGCAACGATACTCAGGTAGGTCATGGCGTTTAAATTATGCTTAATTGGTACCAAGGGGCCCAAAGTGTGCCAAGAAAATATCCCCCACACCATTACATTACACCACCACCAGCCTGAACTGTTGATAAAAGTCAGGATGGATCCATCGATTCATGTTGTTTACGCCAAATTCTGATCCTACCATCTGATTGTTGGAGCTAAAATCAAAGCTCATCACACCAGGCAATGTTTTTCCAATCTTCTGTTGTCCAATTTTGGTGAGCCTGTGTGAACTGTAGCCTTAGTTTTCTGTTCTTAGCTGATAGGAGTGGCACCCGGTGTGATCTTCTGCTGCTGGAGCCCATCTGCTTTAAAGTTCAATGTGTTGTGCGTTTCGAGATGGTATTCTGCATAAGTTGGTTGTAATGAGTGGTTATTTGACTAACTGCTGCTTTTCTATCATCTCAAACCAGTCTGCCCATTCTCATCTGCCCTCTGACATCAACAAGGCATTTTTGTTCACACAACTGCCGCTTACTGGATATTTTCTCGTTTCAGACCATTCTCTGTAAACTCTGGAGATGGTTATGTGCGAAAATCCCAGTAGATCAGCATTTTTTTGAAATACTCAGACCAGCCTGTCTGGCTCCAACAACCATGCCACGTCCAAAGTCACCTGAATCCCCTTTCTTCCCCATTTTGATGCTCAGGTTGAACTTCAGCAAGTTGTCTTTACCACATCTAGATACCTAAATGCATTGAGTTGCTGTCATGTGATTGGCTGATTAGCAATTTGTGTTACCAAGCAATTGAACAGATGTACCTAATAAAGTGGCTGGTGAGTGTATATATACACTATATTGTCAAAAGTATTGGGACACCTGCCTTTACATGCACATGAACTTTAACCTTTTGCTTACTGGGCACTTAAACCCCCCCTCCTGCCCAGACCAATTTTAGGCTTTCAGAGCTGTCGCATTTTGAATGACAATTGCTTGGTCGTGCGACGTTGTACCCAAACAAAATTTTTATAATTTTTTTCCCACAAATAGAGCTTTCTTTTGGTGGTATTTGATCACCTCTGCAGTTTTTATTTTTTGTGCTATAAAGAAAGAGCGACGATTTTGAAAAAAGAAAACATTTTTTTACTTTTTGCTATAATACAAATCCAAAAAAATAAAAATAAAAAAAAATATTCATTGGGTTTGGCCGATATATATTCTTCTACATATTTTTGGTAAAAAAAAAATTGCAATCGGCGTATATTGATTACAAACTATGGGAATTGATTTATGGCGTTTTTATTTATTTCTTTTTTTCACTAGTAATGGCGGCAATCTGCAATTTTTTTATCGGGACTTTGATATTGGGGCGGACATTTCTGACACTTTTTTGGGACCAATGACATTTGTACAGGGATCAGAAATTTAAATGCCCACTGATTACTGTATGAATGTCATTGGCAGAGAAGGGGTTAATACTAAGGGGGCAGTGAAGGGGTTAACTGTGTTCCCTGAGCGTGTTCTAACTGTGTGGGGGCGAGGCTGGCCTTAACATAACAGATCTAACTGATCCCAGTGACAGGGATCAGTAGATCTGTCATGTCCCCAGTCACAGAACGGAGAACTGCAGTGTTTATATCAGCGGTTCCCCCGTTCTGAAGCTCTGACAGGCGATCGCAGGTCACAAGTGGACATCGAGTGCGCCCGACCTGCGGGCACACGCACACAGCGTGCGGCGCACACGGACGTCCGCCAGGTAATTCAGATCCGTGCTGTATCCTTCTTTCGGATATAGCGCGGATCTGAACTGGTTAATGGCATCCCAGTCTTAGTCCGTAGGTTTCAATAATGAGTTGGCAGACCCTTTCCAGCTATAACAGCTTCAACTCTTCTGAAAAGGCTGTCCACAAGGTTTAGGAGTGTGTCTATGGGGACGGGATGACGAGAAGCCCTGGCTTGCAGCCTCCACTCTAATTCATCCCAAAGGTGTTCTATCGGGTTGAGGTCAAGACTCTGTGTAGGTCAGTCAAGTTCCTCCACCCCAAATTTGTTCATCAATGTCTTTATGGACCTTGCTTTGTGCACCGGTCCAAATCGTTTGGTGGAGGGGGGATTATGGCATGAGGTTTTCAGGGGTTGGGCTTGGCCCCTAATTTCCACTGAAGGGAAATCTTAAGGTGTCAGCATACCAACATATTTTGGACAATTGCATGCTCCCAAGTTTGTGGGAACAGTTTGGGGGTGGCCTCTTCCTGGTCCGACATGACTGTGCACCACTGCACAAAGCAAGGTCCATAAAGACATGTCCTGACCTCAACCCGATAGAACACCTTTGGGCTGACTTAGAGCGGAGACTGCGAGCCAGGCCTTCATGTCCAACATCTGTCCCTGATCTCACAAATGGTAAGAAGGCTGGTGCTGCCTGCGGATGTGCGGGACCAAATTCCTCATGCTGGGATTCTGCTAACACAAACTGGACTGCCTTCTCCTTCCACTTCTATCACTGGTTGCACGGAGGGAGAATCGGAGTGAGTCACTTTCCCCCTGGGCGATGTGATGCCCATAAAAAGGGCTGCAGGAGTGATGACAGGGGAAGAAAACCATCTCACTGGTAGATCCGGAGACCAATGAGCTGCAGGCTGCTGGTCTCTACTCCCTCTCTCTCTCTCCTCTCTCTCCCCCTCGCTATCTCCCCCCACCCCTCAATCCCCCCTCTCTCTCCCCCTCCCCTCTCTCTATATCTCCCCCCTCCTCTCTCTCCCCCTCTCTCTTTCTCTCCTCTCTCTCTCCCCCAATCTCTCTCTCTCCTCTCTCTCTCTCTCCTACCCCCTCTCTCTTTCTCTCATCTCTCTCCTCCCTCTCTTCTCTCTACTCATCTCTCTTTATCTCTCCCCTTCCCCCCTCTCTCCCTTCTCTCTCCCTCCCCCCACTCTCTCCCCCTCGCTCTCTCCTCTGTCTCCCCCTCTATCCCCCTCTCTCTCCCTTCTCTTT
>BLSH010514653.1:30025-56477 GCA_018402905.1 Glandirana rugosa
CTTTTGCACAGGTCTTTATCAATATTATCTTTACTTCTTTATTCGTCAAGTTTTACAAGGTGCCACTTACTTAATATTCACTAGTCACGGGAAATTGGTGAACGGATGACACGTGAAAATGGGGGAAGGACGGGTCATTTTATTTTTTGGGTCGCGAAAGTCGCGACAGTGTGAAACGCACTGTTAACGTACCAATACGTTATAACATTTGTTTGTTTTAACAATAGTAAAAAAAGTGTGTTTATCTCGAAAGAAAACCACCATAAATTGGTGTTGTCATGGACCGTGATTTTGGGGGAAAAAAAAGGACGCAAATTTCATATGGGTACCATGTTGCATGACTGAGTAATTGTCATTCAAAGTGTGATAGCGCTGAAAGCTGAAAAATGGCCTGGACAGGAAGGGGGTTTTAGTGCCAGGTACTGTTGTGGTTAAATACCACCAAAAGAAAGCTCTATTTGTGTGAAAAAAATGATAACAATTTTGTTTGTTTACAATATTGCATAACCATGCAATTGTCACGCAAAGTGTGACAGCGCTGAAAGCGCTGGGTTTTTTATTTTACTGGGCAGGAAGGGGGTAAAAGTGCACAGTAGGCAAGTGGTTAAAGGGCACTGATCACTTATAATTCATTCACCGTGGAACATTTTGAACTGCTTATTTCTTCATTTCTATTATAACTATTTCTGGACACGTTTTCGTTTATGGTTTATATAGCACAACACCTTCTTCTTATTGTGATATATTAGAGAGGATATCCTCTTTTGTGTTTGTTGCTCACTATATTACTTGTGCACAATTTTTTATTACCATCACCTGATATGCACACCTTTTTTTGCATCAGTGGTAGCTGGATCATCTACATAGGACAGTGGTTCTCAACTCCGGTCCTCGGGACCCACTAACAGGCCAGGTTTGCAGGATAACTGAAATGCATCACAGGTGATATAATTTGCTGCTCAGTGATTGCAGTATTCTAGTCTGCATCTCCCCAAGGTAATACTTAAAATCTGGCCTGTTGGTGGGTCCCGAGGACTGGAGTTGAGAACCACTGACGTAGGACAAATATCAACAAGAACAGAACATTTAAACTCCATGTGGATATGCTCCTCATAGGATCTGACATCAGTATCCCATTGCTGCAACACAGTAATGCTGTAACACCAACAAGCTGCTGAAATATTCTGAAGCTGGAATCTCTAAATTACAGGAATTTGTGAATTATATCCTCTAGAGACAGTTCACAGAATAGATATTTCTTGTTTTTTAATAAATGTCTCTTCTAACATGGCTGGAAGAATGGCAGAAAGTTTGGAAGAGATTGTTCCTGGTGATACAAAGATATTCCTGGGTCTTTGTCAGATGATTAGCTAGGAAAATATGCAGGCACACAGCATATTACAGGAAATATGAAGACAAGGAAAATTGTTCTAACAAAGCTGACCAAGGCATATTTGAAAGTTTCTAAAGCACTAATCCTAAATTCACTATTGAGGAGCAGAGTGCATTGGAAGCCTGTGAGACAAGGGAGTGTTGACTTTCTGCCCCCTGGGTGACCAATGGGAAGGTTTATGGGAAAAAACTCCCGTGCCCCGTGTGACATCAATTAAAATGCAGGCTTCCTGTTGGGGCCCAATGTTCACTGAGTGAATCAGCTTCCTATTATACTTCAGCATGTAGAAAATCAGCTAAACTGGCTACAAGTTCTGATTTACAAAATCAGTTTGCTCATCATTATTAACCTAGCACAGCAGAAGAAAACATGATAACCATTGCCATAGGTAGAACAAATAATATTGAAATGTTTGCAAGCTTGCTTATTGTACAATAGAACAGGCCCAAAGTGCTAGACAGGTGCATGTGGTGTTTACCCAATAGATCTATTGATATGGGTCACCTAAAATCAGAGACCTGTGATTATGTGTCTAACGTTATGCCATTCTTTAAAATTGTGGGACAACAACTGTAAACATACTACCCTTAAATCTCCACACTCCCTACTGGCTCCAGTCTTAACAATATGCTTTTCTCACCTGGAAAACCACCCCAGCATTTTGCATGGTGATTGAAAAAAGGTCTATATAAGTGTTAACAATTTTATTAGAGAATCAGGCCTAGTGGATACCACATATCTTTTGAACAAAATGGACATTCCCAGGGGAGAATTGTTCTGCTGATATCTACTGTCAAACTATTTACAAAGCCTAGTCAAAACTGATGAGGAATCCTCTGTTATGCCAGTTTAATGCCATATAGTTCTGTGTGCATTACTGCCAGTTGAACGGCATTTACTTCTGTGTGTGTTACTGCCAGTTTAGCGCCATATAGTTCTAAGTGCGTTACTGCAAGTTTAACGCCATTTACTTGTGTGTGTTACTGCCAGTTTAACGCCATATAGTTCTATCTGCGTTACTGCTAGTTTAACGCCATTTACTTCTGTGTGCCTTACTGCCAGTTTAACGCCATATAGTTCTAAGTACGTAACTCCCAGTTTAAGGCCATATCGTTCTAAGGGCATTGCTGCCAGTTTAATGCCATTTACTTCTGTCTACGTTACTGCAAGTTTAACGCCATATAGTTTTGTGCGTCACTGTACGTTTGGCACATTATATTGCAGTATATTACAGTGTATCCGTGGAGTGTGTCTGTGTAGTGTGAGTACTCAAATTAAAGTGCACCAAACACCACTTCACATTGATTAAAGTGCATCTACATACAGATTTCCACTTTCATAAAAATTAATCAGTCATGGATTACCAGCTATGAAGCCCATGATGCCGATGTCACCGATTGAGTTTTTTGGGATGTGGAATCTCTGCAGGACTTCGAGGCTGCACCAGGCTGGTGCCCTCTTACCATCCTCTCCCTCTATAGTTGTCATTAAATTACCAGGACCTAATCTTTTTTGAGGAGCTGCCTCCATTCACCATACATCAATTTTTTTTTTACCTATTCCAACACACTAGCGCCGTAGCTCCCAATCCAATTCCCTCCTTCTTCGAGGCTGCCTAGCTATGAGGGTGTTCAATAATTTCATTTGGAACAATGTTTTGGTATAGGTTTAATAGGCACAATTAACACCCAAAGAACATTTTTTCAGCACCTGCTTGACAGGTGCATATCATTGCAATTTTTTTGGCTTTCATCAAGGGCACCTCTATAGGGTTACGGTGAGAAGGTGCCACCGACATCCAAAGACCAATTTTTCTGCACTTGTTTGACAGGTGCATATCATTGGAATTTTTTATACAGTAAGGCCAATTCTTGCCTTCATGAAGAGCACCTCTATAGGGTTATGGTGTAAAGGCACCACCGACACCCAAAGCCCAATTTTAAGCACCCGTTACTTCCATCCAAAGTCAAAGTGACACCAGAATTTTTTTAAAAAAATCTCTAATCTTGTTCCCAGTGCACTACATTGTGGCCTCATCATACACACTGGCTCCCCAGCTGTTACTGAGCAAAATAAAGGCAGCTTGCAGGGAAAATGTATTTTTGTTTGGCTTTATAAATGCAATTATTGCTGCGGCAGATTCTAGACATGGTACAGATCTGCCACTTTACAGGTAGACTAAGGGGACCCCCCAGGCACTATATTGGAAGGAATTTTTCATTTTATGCTTTCACTTTAAAAATCCAAAAATCACTGCTAATTTAAAAATGACGTTTTTCAAAAACTTTTTTTTTCATTGATATCCTCCAGGGCAGGGCCCGGACCCCTATAACCATTGTATGCACAATTACTTGCATATAAGCCTTCAAAATGGGTACTTTTGATTTTTGAAGTTCGGGTCCCATTAACGTTAATGGGGATCGTTATTCAGGTCTGAACTTTCGCGGTGTTCGAAAGTTCTGGTGCGAACCGAACAGGGGTCCGTTCGGCCCATCCCTAGTAGCATCTCTGCTTTCACATTCGGTTAGTTGATTCCTCTGTGAGGCTACCTCCCACCATTTGGCATGGGAGCAGGAACTGGGAACTGTTTTAGAATGTATAACAGAATTTTATATACCGTATTTGACGGCGTATAAGGCGACTTTTTCCCCCTGAAAAACATGCCTCCAAGTGGGGGGGTCGTCTTATACGCCGGGTGCGCTCCACTCTATACCACCGCTGCGGAGGTATAGAGCCGCATTAGCCGCTGCTCCGTCTTTAGTGCCGGCTCCCGTGCCGGCGGAGTGATATGCAGCTGCACTCCGCCCTCTCTATCCTCTCCCCACTTTCATTCATCGGCGCCAGTGGAGAGAGAGGTAAGACTGTTCTAGTTGAACACGGGTATTTCAGGATGAGCAGGCAGGGACATGGTGGCACTGGCACATAAAAAAAAGCATTATATGTATTTAATTTAAGCATTATATATATATATACACAAAATGCTTTAATTAAATACATATAATGCTTTTTTTAAAATTGCTCTCACACGTGTTAAAATAACACTTTGATGTCTGATCTGATTTGCTCACAAAGCGTTATTTTAACCACTTGCCGACCGCCAACCGCATTTGAATATAAATAAACATATAAATTAACATGTTGAAATCAAATCTGATGTTCTTTTACGTTTTATTTGGTGTGTGGAAGGTGTGCGGAAGAGGGGGTAGTCTTATATGGCGAGTATATAACAAACTCTATATTTTGAGTGGAAATGTTGGGGGGTTGTCTTATACGCCCAGTCGTCTTATACACCGGCAAATACGGTATGTCCTTGATAAGTACATTTTAAAGTATTCTCTATAACACTTAGGCTACTTTCACACTGAGGCGTTTGAAAAACGCGTGCAAAACATCAAGCGTTATTAGCGCGTTTTTGCAGCGTTTTTCCAGCGTTGGCGCTATAATTAGCGCTAACGCCCAGGCACTTTTAAAGGCCTTTTCAAGTGCTTTTTAAAGCACTTTTGAAGCGCAAGCATTAAATAAATAGCACATCTCTCTACATTACATCCTGTTCACTTCCTGGTATTTTGACCTTTCCACAACCTCTGGGCGTTTTGCTGGCGTTTTAACGCTCTTTTAAAGTGCTTTACATTCATTTCAATGTATATGGGCGTTTTTAATGCGCTATTTTTTGCGCTCAGAATAAGCACAAAAAATCATGCTTGCAGGACTTTTTTAAACGCGGCGCCAGTGCGACGCCCCAGTGTGAATAGGTACATTGAAATTAATGGGCAGCGTTTTAAAAGCGCTTTGGAAGCGCTATTTTTAGCACAAAAACGCTAGGAAAGCGCCTCAGTGTGAAAGGGGTCTTAGTGCCATCTAGATTCCTGACTCCTCTCGCAATTGCTTTTGCAGTGTGGCAAAAGGAGAGATATGTTTTATGTGTGGTGGCAATGTCCATGTGCAGCGGTTCTGAATCTGTATTTTTGAACTCATAACATGATTGCTTGTATAAATATACCTAAAACTACTAAGACTGCTGTCACGGACCACCATCCTAAACAATTTTACAGACCCCCGTACTCAAGAAGAGTCTGTCCGCCGCAAATGCTTCCCTTTTACCAGCACGATCCAAAGTTCCTTAGGCCACCCAGTCACTTGTCGAAGCATCAGTGTAGGGTGGAAAACATAAGGCTGTTTATTCAAACACAGGTACAAAGAGATATACACTCCGGGGACAATCCCCCCTCCCTTTGCATAATGACACAGGGTGGGGGTAAACTTTACCTCCTCGGTAACATGACACACAGGTGTATTCAAATGTCTCATAAGTAGACCATCTTATAAACAGTGAGGGCTGTTGGAGGAATTCCCCCCTCCCTCCACTCGGCCCCCGGTCTGCTAGAAACACAAATACAACCCATAATAGGACAGAAACAATAGAACAATGGAATACAGCTACACCTCAAACGATATAGTAAAAAGTATACAACAGTTTATGAGACGAAGCTCATACAATATTCAAGCAGTCAGAAAGGTGGAATTAATTTATCTTCATATATTTCTGGAGAGAGATTGTTCAGAAATATTAATGTCCCAAGTTAAAGAACCCCTTCATTCTTTCAACACAAACCACACATATAGAACCCAGGATAAGAGGGGTAAAAGGAAAGACTGAGTCCGGTGTGGTTGTACGGTGAGTCTGATTAGTGCAGATCAGACTGGGGTTCTCGGTCGTCCTGTGCCCCTAATAGACTCAGGGTGACTTACACATAGGAGGGGTCGGGGGAGCTGGACAAGGAGTTTTCAGAGCTGTCTACGGTAAGCTGGGTTCCACAAGCCCCCCGCCCAAAGGGACTCCCATCACAACTGCTTTATATCTGTTCCAGATATCGCAAAGACCTCTAAGAGATTCATTTTCTTTATTCTCTTAGCCACCAAGATAGCTATTGCCAAGGCATGTAAAGCCTTCATGATAAGTTAGACATATTCAAAGAATAAATAACACTGGATCATGATCCATGAAAGATTAGCTAGTATAGATAATGACAAGCAAGCTTTGAGAGGATATGGGAACCCTGGAACCACAATATCTAAATAATAAGGCCCTAATGTATAACTAAAAACAAATTTATAGATAAATAGGAGGCCCGCTGCAGAGGAGGAAAGTCCTAAACGAAACACCTGAGTTCCCGTGGGTTGCAGCAATGAGTAAGCACTCGTGAGAAGGGCGTGAAACGCGTTAGCTTTTTTGCTCTATTTTTTGTACTGTATGGACACTCACCTACAATAAAGAAGCATTTTTGGAGTGCGGCTTTCTGGAATTTGTTTTCACTAAAAGCAAATTTACTTTCATTTTGGACAGAGTCAAGTGGGATTAGAATATCTACCAGGTTGCTTTTTCTGCCCTCATTAGGGAGATTCACCCTCTCTATTTGTCCATTTTACCATAGTCACACAGCCTGAACGTGAAAGAAAATACCAAATCTTGAGTTGTTATCAGAACAAGAATAGAGGGGAAATCTTCCAATGGGGGCACTAGTTATGCTGACTCTGATGATAACAAGGGATTTCCTCATTTTGAAGGGCTTTTTCACTCAATTCCTGTTTTGGCTATGAGACATGAATTGAAGAAAAAGTCTCCCCAATGGGACACAGATAATAAAAAAGTTTGCCTTTATTTTAACCCTTACATATCCCCATAGGGTGTTGTATATTATATATAATTTATCATATCATTAAATTGTTACATTTAGACATCAGAAACACTGGTTGTAATATAATTCAAACCTAATAGGCAGTGGCGGCCCGTCCATAGACGGTGTATGTGCGCCACCCCGCCATCCATGCGTCCGGGCCCCCTGAACTATATACAGGGACGTCGGATGCATGTATTCTAATCGGGGGGTGTTTTTTTTAAGCATGTGATTAGAGCTAGAGGCTCTCATAGGCTTCAAAAAAGGGTGGGCTCGGGACACAGAGAACTGTGCTCCGAGCCCACCCAGTTGTGTGACACCAGTGAATGAATATTCGCTATTCTCACACTAATCCTCCTCCCCGGCAATCAGGAAGCAGGTTATGAGACCTGTTTCCCAATTGGCCAAACCACCAGAAGATCCTATTGGATGCTTAGGAGGTTGGAGGAGGAGGAGATAGGAGAGCAGAGAGCACAGCCGGAGGAGAAGACCTGCTGACCCACCTGCCATCATTGAATTGGCTCACCCGCAGCAGTGCAGCAGGGGAGGGAGGGGCGATTGGAGTGAGGAGGTAAGGAGGCCATCCATCTCCCGGGGGGGGGGGGGGGGCATTCCCCGTGTTAATTTCCCCCGGGGAAGGGGGATGGACCGACTTCCCGCAGAGTCCGCCACTGCTAATAGGATCTAAACAGGTCCAAAAAATATGCTTGCCAATAGTCAGAGTTTCCCATCCTCTTCAAAACCACTTTGTTGATAAGTAAGAGTGTGGAATTAAATAATGTGTCTGCAAAGAGTAACACCTGGTAAGGCTAAAACAAAAGGGACTGTCTGAATTTTAATCAATTTTGATCCCTGTTCAAAAGAAGTCAATCCTCCAAGTTATATGCTAGAAAGCTTTTGTCGAACAGCGGCTGCAGCTGCTGATCAGAATATTCTAACAGCGGTGGTTTCCACTGTCAGATTACAATCCTTCTTGTTTGGTTGGATGGAGGAATTTGTTAGGGTTTTTTATACAGTCCACTGGCTGAACAAAAAAGAGAAAAAAAAAAAAAATAGCCGACTATAGCCGACTTTAGAGTCTCAGTAATCAGCCCTCAGAAACAGAGCTGGCTTGACACCACCAATTGTATAATCATATCATACATCAATACAAGCGTGTGTGAGGACAATTGTGCCAAGGAATGTGTTAATACTCAGCTCTGCAAGGCCACAACATTGCAGTGAATAAGCAGAAGGAAGCATTTTCATTGAAAGAGAAATATTTTGAAGCAATTTCTAACAGAAAAAGTGAAAAGAAGATTCGAAGGAGCAGGATGGAAATTTTTTCTCGAATGAACTTCTGTACGAATAATTGTACATATGTTCGCTATGATACAATAGAGGAGGCTCCAAGTGATAAATACGCAGTTACTGATATGTGAGAAATATACAAACAATTAAAATACAAAAACTCTTGACTAAGACCTCAGACACCCTAACCCAGCTGACCTCAGACACCCACCGGTCTTAACCCATATGCGTTGTACACTACACACCTGAGGACTCCACACCCCAGATGGGTCCCCACTGTTTTCCCAATAGCCATAATTAGACCTCCATCAAGGACCCCACTCACCATATAACCTTACCCACAGGACCCCCACACAACCAAATGATTAATTAAGAGGGTGGGAGGGAGGCATGTTCTTCCGTCGGTTCCTTCTTTGCAAGAGAACTAGTACTACCCCTTCCGGGAAACTATAATCCCTGTTAATCCCCATCCCTTTCCAGTGAACCCAGCCTGTACTTGAAATGCTGACCAACCCCCTGACCTACTTAACCCCTTGCTGTCCGGTTTCTTTCCACGCTGTCGTGTGTCGACTGTGTTCCTTCTCAGTTCTAGGCATGTCTTGACAGACAGGGTAGGTAAGAGCTAACCTCAACTGACCTGCCCCTGTGTAACCCCTTATACATAAAATAAACACCCGAAACATCATTGGAGTAAAATGGCCAAAACTCTCCCTTTTATTGAACATACATTTTCTTTACATATCACAATATCATAACATAATCCCGATAGCTAAAAAAAGGTTTGAGGTCCCTGTTGGTGCCATATTACCAAAACGTTTGTGTCAAAACTTCCGGTTCCTGCGCCTCATGGAGTAGCTGCCTCTCTCCTCAGCTCCCGCAGCAGGCCCAAGAATCTGCCTTAAAACCCTCTCCGTGGGCTCCCTCAGCCACCCAGCTTGGTGAATCGGGCTCTTAAAGAATCCGGGAGAAGTTCTATGGACCGATTCGTGGAAAAAACCATCCCCGCTCCTCCACGACGAATCGAGGCCCGGAGGCAGGCGTTCATTCGGACACGCCGGCACGATCGTTGTCTATTCCTTGCAACGAACCTTCGGATCCAACCACGCGGTCGGAATCCTCAGGCCTCATGACACACGGTGGAATGGAAGTAAGTGCAACATCCTCACAGCCATCCTCCTCCTGCAACTGTGACACAGAACTGATAGCAAAAACCGTGGCCGCCCTCCTGGGTCCCACTATAGCCAGCTCAGTAGAACAAGCAGTCCAGGCGGGCCTACGCAACTTCCACAAAGAATTAAAGGAACACACCACATGACTCAATGAGGTAGAGCATCGTATCTCTAATCTAGAAGATGAAGCTTACCAAACCCATAAAGTAGACCAAGATCAGGACAAACAAATCAAATGGATGTCTGAAAAACTAGAAGACCTGGAGAATAGATCCAGGAGGTCTAACCTCCGGTTTATAGGCGTCCCGGAATCCCTCTCCCCCTCGGCTCTCATAAATTTCTGTGGCGTAAGGATTGCTGAGGCTCTCGGACTGTCTAGGCCTTGTATAGTAGAGCGAGCCCACCGTCTTGGCGCACCAAAACCAGACCGGGACTCCCCCAGGCCTATCATTGCAAAATATCTAAATTACGCTGAAAAGCAGGAGATCCTACAAAAATACCGCCAGATGAAATCCTTACGCATAGAAGGTACCAGTATCCTTATCTTTGCTGATTATTCGGCCGATGTCGCTAGGAAAAGAAAAGCCTTTCAACCAATATGTGCGGAACTCTTCAAACGCAACATAAAATTTACCTTGGCATGCAAATGGCATGTGATGGAGGGTGGGGATTTGGTTCCCAGTGGCACAGCTTGATCCCTTTTGGGGTGCCGGGTCCATTCCCCACTTCCGATCAATGGTGCCCCTATAACTCTAATGTTCATGGCTCTGTGTAAAATACAGAGTCAGATTTTGTCTAGGTCATACAGAGGGCCCTGTAATTTCTATAATAGGGACACTTGTTTCTTTTGATTGGTTACTTTCCTCTTACTCGGTGTACATTAATGTATTCAAGCTTATGATGTACTTTTCATTGGTTACACAACCTGTTATCTAATGTAAAATTTTGTTTTTTGCAATAAAAATCATTGAAAGTTAAAATTTACCTTGGCATTCCCAGCTATATTGCGCATGAAGGCCCCGAACGGGGATCAACTATCATTCCATGACCCGTCAGAAGCAGACGATCACCTTCGTTCCCTTCGCCAGGACTCCTACGCTAGAGCAGCATCCAGGGACCCAGCAGCCACACACTCCTCTGATCACAGAAGTCCCTGCAAGGATCACCCTAAACGCTTCAAACCGACAGGAGACCAACTTACTAAACACATGGCTTAAAAGCCTTTTCTTCCCTGGTTCCACCTGTCCACGCCAAGGAGGAATGTTGGACGGGCACAGGAGGCAAGCAAAACACACATTTTCAACCACCAGAAAATCTGTTGCTCCAACTCCCTGCCAGATTCTACAAATCCCACGTAATCTGGAACAGTGACCTTTACCTCTATTGCTCCCACGGACAACCTTTCCTTATCTCTCTCATAGGGCTCCTGCTTCAGGGAACTGTTTGTTGCAGTGAGTACATGTGGAAAAAAAGGAAGTCTCTCATGTTGCTTATGTATTTTCTGTTACTCTTATGTTTTAGTTTCTTTGACGTAATACTTGCAGTATGGTTGTGCACACTTTGTAGCTATATTCCTTTGCCATTTCATAAATACACCGTCCCACCCACTGATATTCTGAAGATTCCTCAAATGCAGCTCAAGTTCTCACGCCAACCAGCTCTCACCAGTACTTATTCCCTTTCTTTCTCCAATCCGCAAACTCATTTTTATGAGAATAGTCTCCTGGAACATAAAAGGACTTAGGTCACCCATAAAGCGAGCTAAAATCCTAAGACACCTAAAAAGGATGCAGGTAGATATCGCCCTACTCCAGGAATCTCATCTACCTAAATCTGATTTTCACCGTATGAAAAAGTTCTGGGTAGGCACTGTAGAAGGCTCTGAAGCCACTGGACGCAAAGGTGGAGTCCTGATTTTAATTCGCAAAAACTTACCACATAAAGTCATCTCAGTAGACACCGATTCCCAGGGTAGTTTCATAACGGTGAAACTCGAATGGGGAGACAAAACCCTTCTGATTTCTAACATCTATGCCCCGAACAATCCGACTAAACATTTCTTTACAACCCTAGTGGCACATCTTCTAAAATATCCCGATCTCCCACACATCATCGGTGGGGATTTCAACTGCCCTATGTACAACTCTGTAGATAGATCCCACCCAAAAAAGACACCAGCCGACCATAACCCTTCGGAACTCACTATCCTGGCTTCCACAATGGAATCTCTAGGTCTACAAGACCTGTGGAGACTCCAACATCCCACGGACAGGGAATTTACATTCTTTTCCGCACCCCACAAGGTCTTCACAAGAATCGATTACATGTTTGGTTCAGAGCCCTGTATCCCACTATTAGAGGAATCCAAAATAGGGGAGATAGCAATATCCGATCACGCCCCAGTCTTGATTTCTCTATCGGACCCCATCCCGATCCTGACCCCTAATCTCTGGCGTTTCCCTTCCCACTTAGCCCAAGTTTCGGACTTCCAGAATTTCTTATCCAAAGCTTGGGAGGAATATTCCCTAGACAATATAAGTCACCTTGACAACCCCAATTTATTTTGGGAAGCAGGTAAAGCCTATCTCAGGGGCCGTATCATTTCATATGCATCGTCGTTTAAAAAACACAACATTGCTAGGTTCAAGGAGGCCAGCCAGAAACTCCAAATAGCGCAGAGGGCCCTCGCGGATGATAACTCAGATGATAATACAGCCAATTGGAAGGCAGCCAAACGGGACTTTGACCATTGGGCGGACACACTGGAACTATCCAAAAAAGCCTGTGCGGACGCCACCTTTTTTAAATTCGGTAACAAACCAGGGAAACTTCTATCGAGACTCTGTAAAGGACCCCACCCTCACACACACATTCGAGCCCTACGCGACCAAGGAGGCACTATCAGATCTAACCCACAGGAACTAGCCAAAGTCATGTATGATTTCTATACCCACTTATATGCCCTGGACGATATAAATTTACCCAAAGCCCAGGAATTTTTAAATACCCTAGACATTCCCCAAATATCCCCTTCAAATCTCACTGTCCTGAACGCTCCAGTAACAGCCCAAGAAATAACAAACACTATCCAAAAATTAGCACCAGCCAAAGCCCCAGGCCCTGATGGGTATACGGGCGAATTTTACAAATCTTTTCAGTCGACAAAAGGTGTACCAGCACATATGGGAGGGAGGCCCTTACCTCGCGACCGGTCAACAAGCCATCATCAAGCTGTTGGAAAAGAAAGGGAAAGACCCATTAGATCCAGGTTCTTATAGGCCCATCTCCCTTCTGAATCTGGACGTTAAGATCCTGTCAAAAATAATTGCCACCCGCTTGGCCAACATTCTCCTCTCACTAATCCATCCTGCCCAATCGGGCTTTGTCAAGGGCAGAACGGCCACTTTGAACATTCGCAAGGTAATGATGGCCCTGGACTATGCCAACTCACACAGGGAAGCCGACCTGGCTATCATTGCCTTGGATGCAGAAAAAGCATTCGATAACGTCAATTTTGAATGGCTGAACCTGGTTCTCACCAAAATGGGATTTGAAGGCCCCTTTTTGCACATGCTCAAAGAAATGTACGCCTCCCCGAAAGCTAAGTTGGTGGTAGCAGGGATCCTCTCCCAAGAGTTTAGGCTATTCAAAGGTACGAGACAAGGATGCCCCTTATCACCCTTACTCTTTAACCTGGCCATGGAACCCCTGTCCAGACACCTAACCTTCAATGCCCCCCTCCACGGCATCCCTTTCGCAGACTGAGAAATCCGCTCGGCCCTTTTCGCGGACGATGTTTTAATTTTTACTGCCAAACCCTCCTCAGATATCCATGTCATTAGAGACATCTTCCAAGAATTCAGGTCATATTCGGGGCTGCGCATTAATTTTCACAAAAGCGAAATCCTCTGCCTAGGGAACCATCGTTTGCCAGGTTGCGCTCACGAATCCCCCTTTGTCATAGCTAAATCTTTTATAACCTACCTTGGAGTTAAAATTGGGAAAATCCCCTCGACTATCTATTCTCTGAATTTTCCCCCTCTGATATCCAAGATCACACATGAACTGGAGGGCTGGATGGACCTCCCCCTCTCGCTCCTGGGGAGATGTTTTCTGTACAAAATGGTCAGTTTTGCCAGACTCCTCTACCCATTGCAAACAATTCCTTTACTCCTCAAACATAAAGACATTCAAATACTTCATAGTGCACTTTCCAAATTTCTTTGGCGAAATAGAAGGGCACGAATCGCCCTACATAAACTACATCTTCCCAGGAGCGCGGGGGGGACAAACCTACCCAATACTAGATTGTATAACCTGGTATGTTTAAACCGTATAGGCCTAGATAGGCTGACTAAGTCCTCTCATTACACATCTTATGACTTGGAGTCAGCGATGGTCCGCCCCTTCTCACTCGAAGGCCTCCTGCACACTAAGCCTAACCTGCTCAGTCAGGATCTGAAACAAAGCCTCCTTTTGATAGACACAATCATTGCCTGGCGAGAAACAAGAAAATGCCTGAAATTACCTGTGGTCATTTCGAAACTTACCCCTATTCAAGGAAACCCTAGTTTCCCAGCGGGATTGGAACATAAGGCCTATTTGGAGTGGGAGAACAAAGGTCTCACCAAGTTTTCCTCCTTATGGAACCCGAACACAGGAGCCATTCTCCCTTTTAAAGAAATTGCGGAAACATTCTCTCTCCCACCTTCCCACCTTATCTATTATGGTCAATGTAGGAGTTTCCTACTATCTGCGGAGAGAGAGAACATATCTCGAGTTAAATCCTCCCCTCTGGAAGACGCTCTGACCAGTGGAAACTACTCCATTTCGGCTCTATACAAACCGGTACTTCTGGCATCGTCGCCCGCATCAGCAACTCAAGCGGCCACCAAGTGGAGCTCAGACTTTCCCGATCCAGAAATACAACACAAAATATTATCAGGATACAACTCGATATTGCGAATCACCCCCTGCGAGACCTGGAGGGAAACACAACTTAAACTGGTACATCATGCTTACATCCCCTACACTAGACTGCTCAACACCCCCAACTCAATGGTATGTCCATTATGTAAACAATCGAAGCCGACGCTAATTCACCGATTCTGGTCTTGTCCGCGAATAGAGACCTTCTGGGAACAGACACTTGCTTTCATTTTTGGCATCACCAAGACAAAACTACCGAGAGACCCCTTTCTCCTTATCTTCGGATATTGGGATAAACAACTCATCACTTGGTCTCCCCCCAACCCCTGGTCACTGACTTATGATAGCTCGCAAATTAATCCTCAAAAACTGGACTTTGACATCCCCCCCAACCATTACCATCCTCAAAAGAGAGCTGACACTCACCATATTCAGGGAAAAACTCTTAACGGATTTCTCACATCCAGCTAGCAACCTCAGATTCTTCAGAAAGTGGCAACCATTCATAGACCACTCCCTATCACGGGATGAACAAAACCTCTTTCAAGGCCCTCTACAATTCAGCTACCAATTCTTAAAAAATCTATATGACTAGGTGTAGTCACACCCGACCTCAACCCTGGGGGCCTACCAACAAACTGTCCAGAGTGCACAACCTTAAACCTGGCATACATAGTTTACAAAAGCCTATATTGGACTCGATGCTTATGTATTCTTTTTTTCTGTTGTCGTTAGCAATTAGACTCAGGCTTGCAACAAGTGTATTTGTTCACTTCACAAATGCATTGCTCAGATCTCTATGGTTTGAATTGGTTCTCCCTAGAAAACCATCCAGCCCTCCACAAGTAGGATGTACATTTCCACTAGGTCTAGCGATCTGCTTAAAGATAGATAAACCTAATCCTAATACGATGTATACAATGTACTTTTTCCTATTTCTGCTGATCTATAATGCCTGTATTATTATCTTGTTCAAAGACAATAAAAAATGTTTTAAAAAAAAAAAAAAACGTTTGTGTCTAAGGCACCAGATAGCTGAGTTGTGACCCCAGCCGTAAAACACTGCCTCAGAGCCTAACCCAGCTGACCTCAGATACCCACCAGTCTTAACTGGCTCTATGCACCACCACAATGGATTTGAAATGCAACAAACAAGATGTGCTTTAACTGCAGACTTTCAGCTTTAATTTGCGGGTATTCATCCAAATCAGGTGAACGGTGTAGGAATTACAACAGTTTTTATATGTGCCTCACACTTTTTAAGGGACCAAAAGTAATGGGACAATTGGCTGCTTAGCTGTTCCATGGCCAGGTGTGTGTTATTCCCTCATTATCCCATTTTCAAGGAGCAGATAAAAGGTCCAGAGTTCATTTCAAGTGTGAAGACATTTAAACGGAGACGAAGCAAAACCAAGTGGCGTAAGAAGCCAACCACCGGAGGAGAGGAGGCAGAAATATTATTGACCACAGACACCACTCCCATATTATCGCAGTGAAAGCGAACCTTTTTATCGCGGAACGCCTCGCCCCAAATCTCGACCACCAATATGATCTGGAAGAGTTCCAAGAGAACCAGGTTTTTTAAGAACCCAGCTGAACGCCAAGTCTCTGGCCACCCTTCCGCACTCCATTGTCCCTGGAAATAGACCCCATAACCCGCAGAATCCATAAACAAGACCAAGTCCGAGTTGCTCACGGGACCCGCCATCCAGAGCGAGTGGCCATTATAGGACTCCAAAAAGACATGCCAAATCTTCAAATCGGCCCTGAGTTTGCCTGTCAACCGGATATAGTGCCATGGGGAGGTAACGCCGCCGTAGCCACAGCCAACCGACAGCTGAAAATCCTGCCCATTGGAATGATCCGGCAAGCAAAATTCAGCTTCCCCAGTAACGATTACAAGTCTCGCAACTGAAGCTTCCAACGTCCATATGCCTCCCAAACCTCCTTCCGCAGCGCCACCAATTTATCCTCCGGCAGAGGGCATTCCATGGCCAAGGAATCAATTGTAATGCCCAGAAAATACAATTCCATCCTCGGTCCTTCTGTCTTGTCTGGTACCAACTGAATACCGAAGCGTTCCGAGATATGTTGCAAGGTCGCCAACAGAATCGCGCAAATCCTAGAATCCGATGGGCCAATGCAAAGAAAGTCATCCAAATAGTGAATGACAGAGTTCACACCGGACACATCCCGCACCACCCATTCCACAAAGGAACTGAAAGTCTCAATCAGGGCACACGAGAACGAACAACCCATCGGTAGGCAGCGATCGACATAATACGAACCCTGCCAGTGACAACCCAGCAAATGAATGCTGTCGGGATGTACCGGAAGCAATCGGAATGTGGATTCAACGTCTGTTTTGGCCAATAGGGAACTGCACCCATATCTATGAACCCAAGAGACAGCCGCATCGAAAGATGTATAGGTCACCGCACAAGCATGCAGATCAATACCATTGTTGACAGAGGCACCTTCCGGGTACGAAAGAGGATGGATCAGCCTAAATTTCCCTGGTTCCTTCTTGGGAACCACCCCCAAGGGCGACGCCACCAACCCCGGAACTGGCGGAGAGGAAAAAGGACCACTCATCCACCCCAGCGAAACCTCTTTAGAAAGTTTCTCTGAGACCACCTCCGGATGGAGCAAAGCTGATCGTAAATTCTTAGCTAACGTGAATGTGAAAACCCTCCCTAAAACCCAATTCCAAGAGATGAGACGCCTCCTGATTGGGGTACCTATTTAGAAACGGGACCATCCTTTCCACTCTCACCGGAGTCCTCCCGCTTTCCAGAAGCATCCCGTTCCGTCCTTTGCCTTGTTTAAAACAACGGGTAAGCGAATGGGTGCCCCCACATCCCGAGCATTTGTGTTTGAAATGGCAGGAGGCGCCAAAGCGGCAGGAACTGTTGTTAAACTGCCAGCATAACCCCTTCTTCCCAGCAGCTGGCGTACCTGAGGTGGAGGTCCCGCCAGCCCCCCCTGAAAAAACAGATTACCTGCCCTGGCAGAAGTCATCAACTTCATCCATAGGCCAATATCCTTGTGGTCCCATCGAATAGAGGACCTAATGGCTTTCCGCTGGAGAAATTGTTAATCATAACGGAGCCAGGCCACCCCGCCGAACACTCTATGTGCCTCACCAATAGCGTTGAGATAACAAAAAAGCGCCAAACAATTCTCCGGAGCTTTTTCCCCAATTACGCTTGCCAAAATCGCAAAGGCCTGCAACCAATTGGCAAATGTAAGTGGGATGAGCCGATATCTCCTCGCTCCTCCTCCTCCTTCTTACTCTCGTCAGGTTTCACCCTATCCAAATTAAATTTTTCTAACGGGTGAAGGGAAAATATTTCCATGTACTCCCCTTTCCAAATCTTGTCACGTACCTCTGCTTTGAGATGCGCTCCTAGCGGTTCCTCAAAGCAAACATACACCTCGCACTTCGCAGAGTCAGCCAACCTTACCTTATCCGCCGAGTTGTCCCCTTCCTTAACGCTGTCCGCCCCCGGCACTAGCGGTCCAGGCTCAGCACCTTCGGTCTGCGTGCCAGCCACAGACACCAATTGCTCCCGAGGAGAGGTGGGGCTACCCATGCCGCCTCCCCCCTCACCGGATCCCACGCTGTCACTGGCGCCATGTCCCTCACCGGGCCTTCCAACCTATCCAGCAGCTCCCTCAGGCTGGCCAGTACCTCACTACTGCTCACCTCTACTGTTTGCGCACTCCCTGACCACTAACCCCAGACCTGCAGGGACAGAACAAGAAAGAACAGGCATCAAAGCATCACCAGGCTGCTCAGGGCCAGGGACCCCTCCAGCCGCAGATCCAGATTCCCTTGCTGCCACACGGCCATCTTCCTCCAGCTCACCGTCCTCTGCGCTGCTCACTTTCCCTTCGGAACGCCCATCTTCAGGGCTGAGCGACACTCCACTTCTGCTAGCCCCGCCATCATGCTCCCCTGTAGCAGACGACCCCTGCCTGGTCGGCTGTCCCCGACTCCGGCTGACGTTACCCCTTAACCCCGCCTCTCTTGCCGCTCTCCCGGGCCCCGGCCGGGACCCGGAGGTGTTCAGTATTGGCTCCTGCGCTTCCTGGGCAGACGTGCTCGTCCTCCCCGCTGCAGCTCCCGTCTAGCAGGAGGGCCGCCGGCCGCCCCAGGAGACTGGCCGGTGCCTGTAGAACGAACTCTCCCACACCGGGCCGCACCACTGACAAGAGCATCGCCATGCTCCGGGATCCGGACGACAGAGGAGGTGACGGTGGCCCTGCCATGGTCAGTGTCACCTCCTCGTGGGCTCCGCCTAGAATGGGGATTCCTCCCAGGGCCACCCCCACCGTAAGCTGACTTACGCTTAGCAGGGGGCCCAGGAGGGTCCAAGCTTGGGCTCCCAAATCAGCGTTGAGCCCTGGGGGTCCGATCAGGACTAAAGAGCTCCAGAGGCCTAGTCCTTCGAGCCCATGTAGCGGCAGGCCCAGGCTGCTGGGGGCTCCGCCGACCCCCTTGAATCGCTGCCGAGACCCATCTCTGTATCCAATCTGGGCCATGTATCACAAGTGCAGCCCTAAGCTGCTCCATCAAGCAATCCAGCTCACTCATCACAAAGGAACGCAGGGGACGGCAAGACAGAGATGTTCTTCCGTCGGTTCCTTCCTTGCAAGAGAACTAGTACCACTCCTTCCGGGAAACTATACTCTCTGTTAATCCCCACCCCTGTCCAGTGAACCCGGCCTGTACTTGAAATGCTGACCAACCCCCTGACCTGCTTAACCCCTTGCTGTCTGGTTTCTTTCCACCCTGTCATGTATGCCCTGCACCGACTGTGTTCCTTCTCGGTTCCAGGCATGTCTTTTGTATAAAGAATGGTTTAATTTGGCAGCGTTGTTGCTGTATCTGTGCAAAAATTAGCATTTCTTTGCAGGCCAGTAGAGATGGTCCGAACACCCGCCAGTTTGGTTTGCGCCAAAACTCAAAAGTGCCCATTTTGAAAGGCTTATATGCAAGTTATTGGCGAAAAAATGGCATGGGGGGCACAGGTACTGCACTGGGGCATGTGTTAATTCAAACATTTTTTTAAAAAAAGATTGTTTTTAAAGGAGCAGTGATTTTATCGATGCTTAAAGTGAAGAAATAAAAATATAAAATTCATTTAAATATAGTGCCTGGGGGGGACCCCTCGCTCTGCCTGTAAAGTGGTGCATCTGTACCATGTATGGAACCTGCTGCAGCAAAACTGACATATATAATAAAAATGCATTCGAAATTTGAAAATTCGGAATTAGAAAATTTGAAAATCCGAAAATTTGGAAATTCGAATATTCGAATGGCTCACCTACAACCTGGACCATCGGAGAGAAAAGAGAGTGCACGGAGGTGAGAGAAAAAGATTGGATGAAAGCTTGTTGATGTATATTTGAGTCCTCCACACATCTCCGGACCCAGTAGACGGGAAGGATATTCTCCTAATACCCTGCAGAGGGTTTTGTCTGCCTGCTTATTCGATAGTGGGTCCATTTTAGTCGGTAAGAGTATTTATTTCACTTACTCTTGCACAAGAGGTGGTTTTCATGCTCTCCGGTGGTGGATTTTTTCAATCAAATTGAAAATTGCCTCTACTACCACTCAGAAAATTTATATGCATTTGGGACTACTTTGGACTTTTCTTGGATTTTATTTGGATCACTTTTATTTGCACATTATATATATTTTTTATTTATATACATCATTTATTTGTTATGAAATGTTCTATATTTTTCACCTGGTATTTACTATTTAGCACAACATAACTTTATTATTGCTTTTATCTGTGTTTATATCGCATGGACTGTTGCTGCTGTATTTTGCACTATACTTTTTCTGTTTTCCAATACTTTTGGTAATATAGTGTATGTGTACATGCACAAAGAGGTGTTTAGAGGCAGAAAAACCCCCAGTGCCAGGATATCCAGGAGCAGCAGTATTGTGCTTGATGCACCTAAATGTATGTAAATGTGTCTAAAATTAAGCACGTTTAGCACTTGACAGTTAATTCATCTCAATGGCCAGAATAAATTTACGCATTTTTGTTCTGCAAGGAGGAAAGGCATCTTGGAGAGATGTCCAAATATTCAATGTGATGAGCCCTTAAATAACACCTGGTTATCCTGCCTTGCAGCCCTTCCTCATTTAGGGTGACAACAGTCTTTTCTTGTCCCCTGAGATCCAGTGTTGTCACCCTGTCATATGCACTCTCAATCGTGACTACAAGTGCCTGTTTTATAGCACATTACACAGGCATGGCACACTGTTGTCACCAAGGCCAGGACAAGGGGTCGGCAGGAGGGCACTGTGGTATCATGTGAGGTCCGCGGGGGGGGGGGGGGGTCACCACAAGGAGATTGGGGGGAAGGGGAAATTTGAGAAGGGGAGTGCTAAAAATGGTGACTTATGGGGATTTGTGTTGGGAGAGGGGAGGATTTGTGCTGGAAAGGGGGGGGGGGGATTTGGGGGAAATTTGTGCTGGGAGGGGGGATTTGAAGTGGGGAAGAGAAAATGTGTACTAGGAGGGGACATTTTAAGGGTAGAGAATTTGTGCTAGGAGGATTGATTTTTTTTTGGGGGGGGCATTTGGGGGCTGGGGGGGCAAAGATTTGTGCTGAGAGGGGAGGATTTCAGCAAGGGGCAGGGGGTAAGGGGCTTAGGGGGTAAGCATGCAGATTAGTGCTCAGTGTTTTTGTGGGGGGATTTATGCTAACACAAAAATCTCATACATTTGTGGGGGGGCACAGTTTGGCATGTTCGCCCTGGAATCTGGATGACCTTGTCCCGGCACTGGTTGTCACCATCAGGAAACCCACCCTGACATAAGCTGCACAGCCATCACCGGAGTGCTGATAGTACATATGAATTGGCTGCAAAGAGGCTGCAGTAGATTAGAGGAACTGCCATGCAAGTATCTTATTATAAAAAATGAAAAAAAAATACAGTGTAACTCCATTTCCCAATTCTACTCTGTAGGCATAGGACACACCCCCTGTCACGCCCCGGAAGGTTTTACCCCCTTCATGACCAGGCCATTTTTTGCGATACGGCCCTGCGTTGCTTAAACTGGTAATTGAGATTTCATGCGACGCTGTACCCAAACAAAATGTATGTCCTTATTTTCCCACAAATATAACTTTCTTTTGGTGGTATTTGGTCACCTCTGCTTTTTATATTTTTTGCGTTATCAACAAAAAAGACCGACAAATTTGAAAAAAAAAAACACTTTTTGATATAAAACACACCCAAAAATATGTAAAAAATCGAATTTATTTATCAATTTAGACCAATTTGTATTCTGCAATATGATTTTGGTAAAAAAATCCCAATAAGCGTATATTGATTGGTTTGCACAAGTTATTGCGTCTACAAATTATGGGATATTTTATGGCATTTTTAATTTTACTAGTAATGGCGGCGATCAGCGACAATGCGGCGGACAAATCTGACACTAAGTGACACTTTTTGGGGGCCAGTGACACCAATACAGTGATCAGTGCTAAAAAAATGCACTCTCACTGTAGGGAAGGGGTTAACATCAGGGGCAATCAAAGGGTTACGTGTGCTCCTAGGGAGTGCTTTCTTACTGTGTAGGGGATGGTTTAACTGGAGGAAGACAGAGATCTGTGTTCCTGATTAGCAGGAACACAAGATCTCTCTCTTCCTCTCTGACAGAACTGCGGTCTGTCTTATTTACATAGACAGACCGCCGTTCTGCCTCTCCTATGAACAATGGGCGGATGGTTGCCGGACCCGCTGATTGGCTCCTGCGCGCCCAAGATCCCAAAAGAAAACAACGTACAGGTATTTTGTTTCGCCTGGTCCAGAAGCAGTTAAAGAAGAATTGTACAAAAAATAATTAGTTAAACCCACAAGTGCTTTTTTGCCACTACTATTCCTTTATATTGACTTTTGGAATTTACAAATGCAGCAATTTAGAAATTAGCTGAAAGGTTTAGCACTGGGAAACATTTTTCGATAGATAAAAAGTGCATTTTATATACAACTATATAGATCAGAGCGCAATGAGGGACAAATGAGAAGGAAAGTGGGACAGAGGGACTTTGTTCCAAATCAGGAACAGTCCCTCCAAATCAGGGACAGTCCCTCCAAATCAGGAACAGTCCCTCCAAATCGGGGACAGTCCCTCCAAATCAGGAACAGTCCCTCCAAATCAGGGACAGTCCCTCCAAATCAGGAACAGTCCCTCCAAATCAGGAACAGTCCCTCCAAATCAGGGACAGTCCCTCCAAATCAGGGACAGTCCCTCCAATTCAGGAACAGTCCCTCCAAATCAGGGACAGTCCCTCCAATTCAGGAACAGTTCCTCCAAATCAGGAACAGTCCCTCCAAATCAGGGACAGCTGGGAGCTATGGGTAAGTAGAAGCTTGAGTGGCACACTTCATATATATTGGAAATGTGTTCTGGTAAGGCAGAGAGAATGAAAAGCATAATTGGGTCACTTGGCCGTACACTCTATGGTCACCCCAGGAGACAACATCAGAGAGACTTTAGCTTTGTATGTGCTCTATTTTGAATTCCAATGTGTTTACAGAGCTTTATTAATGGGTAGTGAGTAACTTTATGTGAAAGCCACATGTTCACAGAACGCATGACACATCGATCCCCTGGGAGACCATAAGCCAGAGGCTGAACTGCACAGTGTTAGTGATGACGAGAAGTGCTCGGTGCCCGGTGCTTTTCTCAATGCTTTCTGGCAATAGGCTACATACAGTATACTCAGTCTTTCATGAGCTATAGAGCAGCTGGTTTCTGTGACCTACACTAGTGGACAGTGGCTGGGCAGTAACCCCTAATTCTTGTACAGGTGCCACAGGGACAGGAAGACAAAATACAGTCAGGTCCATAAATATTGGGACATCGACACAATTCTAATCTTTTTGGCTCTATACACCACCACCACAATGGATTTGAAATGAAACGAACAAGATGTGCTTTAACTGCAGACTTTCAGCTTTAATTTGAGGGTATGTACATCCAAATCAGGTGAACTGTGTATAGAGCCAAAAAGATTATAATTGTGTAGATGTCCAATATTTATGGACCTGACTGTAAGTCTACCCAATGTAGGCATAGACAAAAATAAAACCCTTACCCACTCTATCCAAAAAAATATTTATTGTCACTTTAAAACCACTTGCCCACCGCCTAACTGTAAATATACGTCATGTTTTTTTACACTAACCACCTCGCGACCGCGCCATAGCCGAATGACGGCTAAGGCCCTAAAATGCCGGGAGGCCGTCAATAGACGTCCTCCAATTCAGCTTGCGCTGGGCGCGCTCCTGTTGGCGCAGGTGGCGCGTGCCACCACACAACGCGAGAGCATGCCCGCGGGTCCGGCGGACCCGATGTCCGCCGGAGACCCGCAATCTCCTTACAGAGAGGAGGAACGGGGAACCGCTGAAGTAAACACGGCGGTTCCCCCTTCTGTGAGGGGGGGCATCCCTGTCACTGAGATCAGTTAGATCTGTCATGTCCCTGCCAGCCCGCCCCCCCCCCACACACACACACCCAGGGAACACTTTTAACCCCTTCACTGCCCCCTGCAGGTTAACCCCTTCACTGCCAATGACATTTATACAGTAATCAGTGGACATTTAAATTTCTCATCGCTGTATAAATGTCATTGGTCCCAAAAAAGTGTCAAAAACGTCCGACATGTCCGCCCCGATATCGCAGTACCGATAAAAATCGCAGATCGCCGCCATTACCAGTAAAAAAAAAAATAATAGTAAAAACGCCATAAATCAATGTCCATAGTTTGTAGTCGCTAAAAATTTTGCGCAACCCAATCAATAAATGACGATTGCAATTTTTTTTACCAAAAATATGAGGAAGAATATATATTGGCCAAAACTGATGAATAAATTTGTTTTTTTATTTTTTATTTTTGGATATTTATTATAGCAAAAAGTAAGAAATATTGTTCTTTTTTCAAAATTGTCGCTCTTTTTTTGTTTATAGCGGCGATCAGAAATGACGCAGAGGTGATCAAATACCACCAAAAGAAAGCTCTATTTGTGGGAAAAAAAGGTCCGGGCAGGAGGGGGGTTTAAGTGCCCAGTAAGGAAGTGGTTAAATACCGACATTGAGGCAGTAGCTAGCTGCATAGCCCCAGTATCTTTTTTTTCGTTAAGCGGCCAGCTTTCCGATAAAAGTGATGCCAGCAGTGAAAGATCACTTTTATAGACAGCGGGAGAGGTTACCCCCTCCCGCCGCTTCCCGGGTGCTTCCGAGCTTACTGGAGCTGCCGGTAAACCCGGAACCCATCCGATGTGCCCGATGGCTAGGCAGGAAGTCGAAGGAGGGCAAGATAGCCCCCACTTGGCTCTATGCCCTTGCAACCTCCAACGACACTTCCGGTGTACTGCCCAATTACCAAACTCTGCAGAATACCAAACCCGTGTCACTTCCGGTTGCGTTAAACCATCATAACGTCCTAATCATCATGAATTGTTGTTTATGTTCAGCAATAGGTGATTTTAAAAAACAGTGGCAACGGACTATAGTCCGGTGCATGGTATATGAGCTGAGGTTTATACTCCGCTCAGATACTAACCAAGAAAATGGCCGCTTCCTAGGCGGAGACAAGTTTATATCCGTTACCCGCTGTGTTCCTAACACAGCAACATCTCCCGGTAACGGACTGTAGCCCATTGCCGCTGTTTCTTCCAAACAGAAATTTGTCACAATTAGGAAGTTATGATGCTTTAAAAAAAAAAACGGAAGTGACGCGGGTTTGGCATTCTGCGGAGTTTGCCATATGAGCAGAACCCCGGTGTAAAGGCATGATTTTTATTTTTAAGTCAAAGTGTCCAAATTATTTTTTTTTCTGGGTAAATGAGAGATCTGAGGTCTTTTTGAGCCCAGATCTCTCAATTAAGAGGACATGTCATCCTTATTTGTATTACAAGGGATGTTTGCATTCCTTGTAATAGGAATAAAAGTGATCAGAAAAATAAATAAAGGGACAGTGTAAAAATAAAAAATAAAAAGTAAACTAAAGAAAAAAATAATTTAAATCGCTCCATCCCTCCGTGCTCGCACGCAGAAGCGAACAAATACGTAATTCGTGCCTGCATATGTAAACACTTCACATGTGAGATATCGCCACGTTCATTAGCGTGAGAGCAATAATACTAGTGCAGGAGCTCTACTCTAACTCTAAACTGGTAACCTGTAAAACATTTCAAAGCCTCGTCTATGGCGATTTAAGTAACATAATTTGTCACCATTCCACGAGTGTGCACAATTTTACACCATGACACCTTAGGTATCTATTTACTCAGCGTAACATCATCTTTCACATTATACAAAAAAAATTGGGCTAACTTTACTGTTTTGGTTTTTTTATAATTAAAGTGTGCAAATACAGTGTGACATAAAATATTGCAACAATCGCCATTTTATTCTCTAGGGTCTCTGCTAAAATATATATATATATAAAATGTTTGGGAGTTCCAAGTAATTTTCTAGCAGAAAATACAGATTTTTACTTGTAAACAACAAATGTCAGAAAAAGGCCTGGTCTTTAACCACTTGAATACAGGACGTTTATACCCCCTTCCTGCCCAGACCAATTTTCAGCTTTCAGCGCTCTCACACTTTGAATCTCAATTACTCTCTCATGCTACACTGCACCCAAACAAAATTTGTATCATTTTTTTCACACAAATAGAGCTTTCTTTTGGTGGTATTTAAGAACCTCTGGGTTTTTTATTTTTTGCGACATAATTGAAAAAAGTGCGAAAATTTTGAAAAAAAAACACTTTTTTTTAGTTTCTGTGATAAAATTTTGCAAATAAGTAATTTTTGTCCATAAATTTTGGCCAAAACCTATACTTCTACCTATCTTTGGTAAAAATAACCCAAACAAGTGTATATTATTTGGTCTGTGTGAAAGTTATAGAGTCTACAAGCTATGGTGCAAATCATTGAAAATTGATCACA
>BLSH010514654.1:11900-26026 GCA_018402905.1 Glandirana rugosa
ACTAGTAATGGCGGCGATCTGCGATTTTTAGCGGTACTGAGATATTGCAGCGGACATGTCGGACATTTTTGACACTTTTTTGGGACCAATGACATTTATTCAGCGATCAGAAATTTAAATGTCCACTGATTACTGTATAAATGTCATTGGCAGTGAAGGGGTTAACCTGGGGGGGAGAGCTAGGGGTTAACTGTGTTCCCTGGGTGTGTTCTTACTGTGGGGGGGTTGGGCTAACATGGGCATGAGAGATCTAACTGATCCCAGTGACAGGGATCAGTAGATCTCTCATACCCCACTGACAGGGCGGGGAACCGCCGTGTTTACATCGGCGGTTCCCCGTTCTTTGCCCTGTAGCCGCTCATCGCGGCTCGCCGGCGGACATCGGGTCCGCCCGAGCCGCGGGCACACTCCTCAGGAGTGCGGCGGCGCACGCGCGCCCCCTGGTGGCCAAAATGCAAATCGCCGTATATTTACGGCGATTCGCGCAGGGCTCCCCCACTGCCGCCGTAAAAACACGGCGCGCGGTGGGGAACCGGTTAAATAAGGCAGCCTGGCTCCAATCAATGAAATCACCCTGCACAATAGTTAACCCTTAGTGACCCCTGCGCTGGGTAGCAGATCCATGACAAGCACGCATAGGTGCAGAAAGTTCACTTTAGCCATAGATTCTCTTCCTAACAGGAGAAGAAGGTATTTAATATAGTTGCCTTTTTTGTGTCATTTTTGGGCCATCCTCCCATCATCATCTTTTAAGTGTGCAATGTGCTCTGGTTTTGCCTTTTTATTATTAATATATTTAAAGAATTTCTTTGGGTTTTTTTTACTCTCCTCCGCTATGTGTTTCTCATAATCCTTTTTAACCGCCCTGATTGCATTTTTGCACTTCTTATTACATTCCTTGTAGTTTTGGAATTCAGAAGGTGACCCACCCCCTTTATATTTTTTAAAGGCCAAGTTTTTCTCTTTAATGAGGCTTTTCACATTACTGTTTAACCACCCAGGTTTGACCTTTGCCCTTTTATATTTATTGCCCACTGGAATGCACTGTGCGATACCCTTATTTAATATGCTCCTAAAGCATTCCCATTTTTCTTCCGGATTTTTTCTAGGACTGTGTCCCAATTTATGTCCTGCAGTAATGTCCGCAGCCTTGAAAAATTGGCCCGCTTAAACTTTAGTGTTTTAGTGCTGCCCTCTTGCCTCTTTTTCTTGTGATTTACACTAAATGCTATCATTCTATGGTCACTAGATCCCAAATTATCGCGTATCGCCACTTCTGCGACCAGATTTGGATTGTTCGTAATTAATAGATCTAACAGGGCATTCTTTCTAGTTGGGGAATCCACCAATTGGGACATGAAGTTGTCCTGTAGGACATTCATGAAATTGATTTAAAAACTTTTTTTTTCATTGATACATGTTCCCTAGGGGAGGACCCGGGTCCCCATACACTTTTTAGGGCAATAACATTGCATATAAGCCTTTAAAATGAGCACTTTTGATTTTTAATGTTCCGATCCCATAGACTTTAACGGTGTTCGAATGTTCACGCAAACTTTTTGTCTGTTCGCATGTTCTGGTGCGAACCGAACCAGGGGGTGTTCGGCTCATCCCTAATTAAAAGAGTTGATCAGAGACTGTGCGTACATGTTACAGGAGTTGATCAGAGACTCTGCGTACATGTTACAGGAGTCGATCAGAGACTGTGCGTACATGTTACAGAGTTGATCAGAGACTGTGCATGCATGATACAGGAGTTGATCAGAGACTGTATGTACATGTTACAGGAGCTGATCAGAGAGTGGACGGACATGTTACAGAAGTTGATCAGAGACTGAATGGACATGTTAAGGGAGTTGATGAGAGAGTGGACAGGCATGATACAGGAATTGATCTGAGAGTGGATGGGCATGATGCAGGAGTTGACATGAAACTGTGCATATAGGTTACAGCAGTTGATCAGAGAGTGGATGGACATGTTACAGGAGTTGATCAGAGAGTGGATGTACATGTTACAGGAGTTGATCATTGACTGTGCATACATATTACAGAAGTTGATCAGAGACTGTGAGTACATGTTACAGGAGTTGATCAGAGACTGTGCGCAAATGTTCTACACCTCACAGAGATGCTCCCTTTTCCAGACAGACTAAGGACACCCCTCAGGCACAATATATAAAGGATTTTTTCTTTTTTTTTTTACTTTACTAAGCATTATTAAAATCACTGCTCCTGAAAAAACAATTGATTTAAAAACGTTTTTTTCGTTGATACATGTCCCCTAAAGCAGGACTTTTTAGGGTAATAACATTGCATATAAGACTTTAAAATGAGCACTTTTGATTTTTCATGTTTGGGTCCCATAGACTTTATCGGTGTTCGAATGCTCGCGCAAACTTTTTGTCTGTTCGCATGGTCTGGTGCAAACCGGAGGTTGTTTGGCTCATCCCTAATTAAAAGAGTTGATCAGAGAGTACGTACATGTTACAGGAGTTGATCAGAGACTCTGCATAGATGTTAAAGGAGTTAATCAGAGACTGTGCATGCATGTTACAGGAGCTGATCAGAGAGAGGACGGACATGTTACAGGAGTTGATCATTGACTGTGCATACATGTTACAGGAGTTGATTGGAAACTGTATGGACATGTTAAGGGAGCTGATCAGAGTGTGGACGGGCATGATACAGGAATTGATCTGAGAGTGGAAGGCATGATTCAGGAGTTGATATGAGATTGTGCATATAGGTTACAGCAGCTGATCAGAGAGTGGATGGACATGTTACAGGAGTTGATCAGAGAGTGGACAGACATGTTACAGGAGTTGATCAGAGAGTGGACAGACATGTTACAGGAGTTGAATATTGGTAGGGCGTCATTGTCTTTAACTTTGCTGCTGCATATGCCCCAAAAGTCTCCTCCTGGTCAAGATCCCTCTGAAGGATGGCTGTGGCCTGCCTAAAGAATGTGGATGCGCCCTCATCCACATGATGGCTTTTATCCCAACATGGAGGGGAGGTATTTGGGACTGGCAAAGTCTGGCAAAGGCGTGATGGCCCAGCGGCTTCCTCCTCTGTCACTCTTTCCTGTGTATAAAAAGTGACATTATTTTAATATATGTGTGCGTGTTAGGCCACAACTGTGTTTGGATATTGAAACAAATGTGTTAAGGCTCAAATATTTCCCCAATAAGGTTTAGTTCTTAGCTTTGTATTTTATCTTTACAATATGTTCACCAACACTATACCTGGGTCAAGACGACCTCCTCCACATCCTCATCTTCAGGTCTCTCAGCCATGGCCTCAGCAGAGGTAGAGGGCAGGGTAGATAGTGATGGCCTGGCCTCAGATGGGTTTTTGAGAAAATGCAGGCTGTCAAAGTATCATAGCTTTGGTACGTAGACAGCAGATGCTGCAGCTCCTGACCTTTGCGACTCTTGGATTTTTTTGACCTCCCTCCCATATGTCGTCCTGATGTTGGCAATTTTGTTTCTGACTTATTTGTCTGTAGCATCCGGTGTGATCTGCTTGCAGAGCTCCACCAATTGCTCACAAGCTGCCTGCCTTCAGGTCCGATTAAAGTACTCCTTTGTGTGGGCATTCCACAGACAGGAGAGTTGCCTGTATAAATCAATAAACTGTGGTAGAAATTCATGCGAAAAGAAATTGTCACTCATTATGCCTGCAAGACACAAGACAAAGCATCATGCAACTTTGCCGGCATACCCCTAAGCTCCACCAAATCTAGTCCCCAAGCCAAGCAGTATAGGCCATTAATCCACATCTAGGCCCCAAGCCAAGCAGTATAGGCCATTCATCCACATCTAGGCCCCAAGCCAAGCATTATAGGCCATTCAACCCAGCTATGTCAGAAGTTCCAGTCAAACCTTCGTTTGCACCTAATATTGAGCGGTTTCCCAAACCTTCATTCTCGCACAACGTTCCTACCTACGGCCATTTGCTCGAGCGTTCTTTCGGCTTTCATACACTGTGCATGCGTACAACTCCACTCTCAGGTGTGTTGTGATGCTGGGGTGTGAACGGCTCTCCTCCATGGAATGATCAGAATGAAACATGGCAGATTCTTGAAGCAGCAGCCAGTCCAGCAGTGCTGTATCACACCGAAAAGTGAAAGCCACCCCCATAACCAAGGCTGAGATGGTGGACATGGTGGGCATTATGGAGGCCCACGATTATGACTGCAAGAGAGAGAGTTATGAAAGGCCTAACAAACCTAAAAATTTTTATTTTGGAGCAGGACATAAGCCAGCTGCCTCGCAAACATGGGTTCCAGCGGTCAAAGGATCAGCTCCGCAAACACTGGTCCGACTTCAAGCTTCGGGAGCAAGATCAGCTGCACATGATCCATCGAGTCCTGGAAAAAAGTAAGCAATATTTTTCTGTAAGCAATGTGTAGATGTGTACATTAGGTGTCTGGATCTGTTCTTGGTCAAAGTAGCTAGAGAGAATTATAGGTGATTTTTGGAACTCTTTGTATGCCTTGGGGTTACAAATTTAAATTTCCAACTAAAGCATATGAAGAATAGAATTTTATAGTGTTTTTAGACATTCCTTTAGCTTTTGCACTTATGTTCTTTTTGTATTTTTCAACAGGGAAACAGAAAAAAACAGGGGGCCCACCCCCTCAAGGGATCAAGGGAGTCTCCCACCCCTGGTCCGTCAACGGAGGTGGAATCCAGACCACCTTCACACCCAGAAGGTAAGTGCAAAATGACAACAATACAAATTGAGCCACAGACAGGGCTGCTGCTAGGTGGGCAAAAGAGCAGGGGATTCAGGCCTCAATTAAAGGATAAGTGTCACTTTGCTGGCTGCTGTCTGATTCATCAGTGCCCATTAATACAGCCTTGCTTGGGAGTTCACCAATGTAGGCACTTGTCAAGTGTTTGGCCCGTGGAAAATGGCATCATCGTCCGTTTGTTGTTGTTTTTTAGCAGAAAATCCTCCAGAGTTCCCCAATCCCAGCCGACCAGTTCACCCGAATCACACATCCCAGCCCAATTGCAAGGCAGGTCAACTCAAAAAATCTCAAAAAATGTATGTGTTGAACCTGTAGTGACTTTGGGATGCTTAATGAATGTTTTTTCTTCTTTTTTTAGAAGAAGGAGAATCGCAAGAGCTGCCCCAACATCCGGAGTCCCAAAGGGAAGAAGCTGGTGGTCAGCCTGTCCTTTGCCCTTGTAAGTACTGTTCTAATATTGCTTCTTGTGTATTGACATGTCTATTGGTACATGGGACAGCAGACAGCAGTTCTCAACACAAACACACCTTTTTTCCTTTGGTCTAAAGTATGGCCATGGCCTTTATTATTGTTGGCTTTAAAGTGGTTGTAAAGTTTCCCCCGAAAAAAAAAAAACATGCAAACCAAAGGCATAATGAGCTATTATGCAGCACATACTAGCTCATTCTGAATAGTTACCTTGGAACAAAGCTTTTGCACCGGTCTTGGCACACAGCTGTGACCAGCAACATCCTTCTTCTGGGTCTGTGGCTCCATCCAATCACAGCGCGGTCTCCAGCGCCGTGGTTGGCCTAGGCGCCCTGACGTCACTCCCATGCATACGCACAGGAGCCGTCATTTACGGCACGTCAACAGAAGAAACGGCACCCGGGGTTACCCAGGGTGCCCATTCTCCAGTGCGCATGTGCCGATGACGTCGGCACATGCTGATACAGGGAATATCTCTTAAACCGTACTGTTTTAGGAGATATTTCCCGGACCTACAGGTAAGCCTTATTGTAGACTTACCTGTAGTTTAAAGTGGTTGGCATGAGTTGACAACCACTTGAACAAATATATTACTTTTTTTGTAAAATTTCAAACATGGGTCACAGCTCAGCCACTACGTCTCGAGCTGTATCAACCAAGTAAAGGGTAATCGCTCCAACCTTCATACTAAAACTTCACTAGAAAGACTCTAGATAAAATGCATCTAATACTAATCAATTTAAAGATCTCACTTCCAAAAAACTAAAAAATGACCCCAAATCACTATATTTGTCCTCAGCCTCTTGACCATTATTGCCCTTATACATTTTCCTCTACTTACCAGGTCATGAGGTGCCCCAATGCACCATCGGCAGATTAAGCCAGGAAATTATGTGGTGCTCTGCCGAGCTCCAGGACATCCAAAGGGCATCGAAAGAATTACATCGGAGATTGACGGATGTTGGAGACATGCTAGCAAAATTTTAAACCTTCTTGCAATTGGGCTGGTTTTTGGGGGACCCTGTTTTGTGGACTGTTGCCTGTTTGAAATGGCCTAATTAAAAAGTGTGTAAAGATGTGCTCTATCCCATCAGGGGTTGTCAAGTGTCGTCTTTCTGGGGAGGCATACCCCCCTTCCTCCAAACTGAAGTTTCCTCAGAGAAAGGGGTGTTGTATCTGCGAAACGTGTGAGTTGATACCATCAGGGGTTCTGAGCTGACGCATTTCGAGGGTGCCCCTTTATCCAAGCTACTTGAGTTAGGATAAAGGGACACACTCCCAAAACTCACACGTTTCGCAGATGAGATCAGAGACTGTATGGACATGTTAAGGGAGTTGATCAGAGAGTGGACAGGCATGATACAGGAATTGATCTGAGAGTGGACAGCATGATGAAGGAGCTGATATGAGACTGTGCATAGAGGTTACAGCAGTTGATCAGAGAGTGGATGGACATGTTACATGAGTTGATCATTGACTGTGCATACATGTTACAGGAGTTAATAGGAAACTGTGCGTACATGTTAAAGGAGTTGATCAGAGACTGTGCATACTTGTTACAGGAGTTGATCAGAGACTGTGCGTACATGTTAAAGGAGTTGATCAGAGAGTGGACAGGCATGTTACAGCAGTTCATCAGAGAATGTGCATACATGTTACAGGAGTTAATCAGAGACTGTGCGTACATGTTACAGGAGTTGATCAGAGAGTGGACAGACATGTTACAGGAGTTGATCAGAGACTGTGCGTACATGTTACAGGAGTTGATCAGAGAGTGGATGGGCATGTTACAGCAGTTGATCAGAGACTGTGCGTACATGGTAAAAGTTGATCAGAGACTGCGTACATACTACAGGAGTTGATCAGAGACTGTGCGTACATGTTACAGACGTTGATCAGAGACTGTGTGTACGTGTTACAGGAGTTGATGAGAGAGTGGACAAGCATGTTACAGCAGTTGATCAGAGAATGTGCGTACATGTTACAGGAGTTAATCAGAGACTGTGCGTACATTTTAAAGGAGTTGATCAGAGAGTAGATGGACATGTTACAGGAGTTGATCAGAGACTGTGCGTACATGTTCCAGGAGCTGATCAGAGAATGGATGGGCATGTTACAGCAGTTGATCAGAGACTGTGCGTACATGGTACAAGAGTTGATCAGAGACTGCGTACATATTGCAGGAGTTGATTAGAGACTGTGCGTACATGTTACAGGTGTTGATCAGAGACTGTTTGTACATGTTACAGGAGTTGATGAGAGAGTGGACGGGCATGTTACAGGAGTTGATATGAAACTGTGCGTACATTTTACAGGATTCGATCAGAGATTGTACATACATGTTACAGGAATTGATCAGGGAGTGTGCGTACATGTTACAGGAGTTGATCAGAGACTGGGCGTACATGTTACAGGAATTGAAAGAGAGAGTAGACGGGCATATTAGAGTTGATCAGTGACTGTGCGTACATGTTACAGGAGCTGATCAGAGAGTGGACAGACATGTTACAGGACTGGTCATTGACTGTGCATACATGTTACAGGAGTTGATCATAGACTGAGCGTACATGTTACAGGAGTTGATCAGAGACTGTGCGTACATGTTACAGGAGTTGATATGAGACTATACGTATAGGTTACAGGAGTTGATCAGAGAGTGGATGACATGTTACAGGAGTTGATCAGAGACTGTGCATATATGTTATAGGAGTAGATCAGTGACTGTGTGTACATATTACAGGAGTTGATCAGAGAGTGGACGGGCATGTTACAGGAGTTAATCAGAGATTGTGCGTACATGTTACAGGAGTTGATCAGAGAGTGGACGGGCATGTCACAGCTGTTGATCAGACTGTGCGTACATGTTACAGGAGTTGATCAGAGATTGTGCATACATGTTACAGGAGTTGATCAGAGAGTGTGCATACATGTTACAGAAGTTGATCAGAGTGGACGAGCATGATACAGGAATTGATCTGAGAGTGGACGTACATGATACAGGAATTGATCTGAGAGTGGACGGGCATGATGCAGGAGTTGATCAGAGACTGGACGGACATGTTACACGAGTTGATCTGAGACTGTGCACACATGTTACAGGAGTTGATCAGAGATTGTGCGTACATGTTACAGGAGTTGATCAAAGAGTGGACAGGCATGTTACAGCAGTTGATCAGACTGTGTGTACATGTTACAGGAGTTGATCAGAGACTGTGCGTATATGTTACAGGAGTTGATCAGAGAGTGGACGGACATGTTACAGGAGTTGATCTGAGACTGTGCACACATGTTACAGGAGTTGATCAGAGATTGTGCGTACATGTTACAGGAGTTGATCAAAGAGTGGACAGGCATGTTACAGCAATTGATCAGACTGTGTGTACATGTTACAGGAGTTGATCAGAGACTGTGCATATGTGTTACAGGAGTTTATCAGAGAGTGGACGGACATGTTACAGCAGTTGATCAGAGACTTTGCGTACATGTTACAGGAGTTGATCAGAGAGTGGACGTATATTTTACCACTTTGACCCCAGAAGGATTTCCACCTTTAGGACAAGAGCACTTTTTGTGATTCGGCACTGCTTCGCTTTAACTGACAATTGCACGGTTGTGCGACGTTGTACCCAAACAAAATGTGCGTCCCTTTTTCCTTTTTTTCCCACAAATAGAGCTTTCTTTTGGTGGTATTTGATCACCTCTGCGTCATTTGTGATCAGCACTATAAACAAAAGAAGAGCGACAGTTTTGCAAAAAAAAATATTTCTTACTTTTTGATAAAATACATATCCAAAAAAATACAAAAAAAAAACAATTTTTTCATCGCTTTTAACTGATTTATATTCTTCCTCTGTTTTTGGTAAACAAAATCGCACTCGGCGTACATTGACTGGTTTGCGCAAAAGTTGCCGCATTTATGAATGATGAGAATTCATTTATGGTGTTTTTATTTTTTACTAGTAATGTCGGCGATCTGCAATTTTCAGCGGGACTGCGATATTACGGCAGACATGTCGGACCATTTTGACACTTTTGTGGGACCATTGGCATTTATACAGCCATCAGTGCTATGAAAATGCACTGATTACGGTATAAATGTCACTGGCAGGGAAGGGGTTAACCTGCAGGGGGCGCTCTAAGGTTTAACTGTGTTCCCTATGGGGGCTGGGCTGAGTGGGGGAGGAGAGTGATCGCAGCTTCCATGCACAGGGAGACTGCGATCACATTCCTTCCCCCTGTCACAACGGAGATCTGTGTGTTTACATACATGGACCTCTTTCTGTCACTGCGGGGGAGCAGTTGCCGGTAGCCAGCAGATATCGAGTCTGCCCTGCCCGCTCCCTGGCTCCCCCAGCACGCGGGCTCATGATCCGCTATCTTGCAGCCGCCATCAGGTGATGGGAGTTTGCTATATCGACCCACTTTGCCGCCATCAAATGACGGCGTGCAGTCAGCAAGTGGTTAAAGGAGTTGATCAGAGCCTGTGCGTACGTGTTACAGCAGTTGATCACAGAGTGTGCGTACATGTTACAGCAGTTGATCAGAGAGTGTGCATACATGTTACAGGAGTTGATCAGAGACTGTGCATGCATGTTACAGCAATTAATCAGGGAGTGTGCCTCCATGTTACAGCAGTTGATCAGGGAATGTGCATACATGTTACAGGAGTTGATCAGAGACTGCGCATACAAGTTACAAGAGTTGATCACAGACTGTGCGTGCATGATACAGGAGCTGTCAGAGACTGTGCGTACATGTTACAGGAGCGGATCAGAGAGTGGACAGACATGTTACAGGAGTTGATCATTGACTGTGCATACATGTTACAGGAGTTGATCTGAGACTGTGCATACATGTTACAGGAGTTGATCAGAGACTGTGCGGACATGTTACAGGAGTTGATCAGAGTGTGGACAGGAATGATACAGGAATTGATCTGAGAGAGGACGGGTATGATGCAAGAGTTGATATGAGACTAAGCTTATAGGCTATAGGAGTTGATCAGAGAGTGGACGGACATGTTACATGAGTTGATCAGAGACTGTGCGTACATGTTACAGGAGTTGATCAGAGACTGTGCGTACATATTACAGGAGTTGATCAGAGAGTGGACGGGCATGTTACAGTAGTTGTTCAGAGACTGTGCGTACATGTTACAGGAGTTGATCAGAGACTGAGCATGAATGTTACAGGAGTTGATCACAAACTGTGCGTGCATGATAAAGGAGTTGATCTGAGACTGTGCGTACATGTTACAGGAGCTGATCAGAGAGTGGACGGACATGTTCCAGGAGTTGATCAGAGACTGTGCATACATGTTACAGCAGTTGATTACAGAGTGTGTGTACATGTTAAAGCATTTGATCAGAGAGTGTGCGTACATGTTACAGGAGTTGATCAGAGACTGTGCGTGCATGTTACAGCAATTGATCAGGGAGTGTGTGTACATGTTACAGCAGTTGATCAGGGAGTGTGCATACATGTTGCAGGAATTGATCAGAGACTGTGTGTACAAGTTACAGGAATTGATCACAGACTGTGTGTACATGTTAGAGTAGTTGATCAGAGACTGTGCGTACATGTTACAGGAGTTGATCAAAGACTGCACATACATGTTACAGGAGTTGATCACAGACTGTGTGTGCCTGTTACAGGAATTGATCAGAGACTTGCGTACATGTTACAGGAGTTGATCAGAGGGTTGACGAACATGTTACAGGAGTTCATTAGAGACTGTACGTACATAGTACAAGAGTTGATCAGAGACGGCACGTACATGTTACAGGAGTTGATCAGAGACTGTGCATATATGTTACAGGAGTTGATTAGAGAATGGACGGACATGTTACAGGAGTTGATCAGAGACTGTGTGTCCATGATACAGGAGATGATCAGATAGTGGTTGGACATGTTACAGGAGTCGATCATTGACCGTGCATACATGTTACAGGAGTTGATCAGAGAATGGACGAGCATGATACAGGAATTGATCAGAGACTGTGCATATATGTTACAGGAGTAGATCAGAGACTGTGCGTACATGTTACAGGAGTTGATCAGAGAGTGGACGGCATGTTACAGCAGTTGATCAGAAACTGTGCATACATGTTACAGGAGTTGATCAGAGACTGTGCGTACATATTACAGGAGTTGATCAGAGAGTGGACGGGCATGATACAGGAGTTAATCAGAGACTGTGCGTACATGTTATGCCTCGCACACACGGTGCCAAGGTTCGTATGCAAACAGTAGTACGACCATTTGTTGTACGATCAACCGACCGTTAGTACGCACGATTAGAAGAGCCGACGTATTATGGTCGTACAGCAGAAGTTGGATGAGCAGACTAGAAAACTTTGGTTGTACGACAAGTGTTCGTACAACTGTTGTACTGAGTATACAGAGAAGTTAGTCCAACAAGTTGTACCTACAAAAACACGCATGCTCCGAGTCAGGAACGTCCGGAAAGGTCTGTTCGTTAAAACCTAGTTCCAATTTCACAATGCATATTCGTTTGTCTATCGGCAATTGAATTCAAATAGCGAAATGCAGCTCACATTAGCATCTTTTTCAATGGGATAATAATGGAGATGCATTGCTAGTTGTCCTCACGTTCTGAACGTAATGAAAGACAGTTTTTCTGTAGTGATAGAAATATAATTGACATTATTGTGAATCTCTTTAATTCCATTAAACATTTCACCAATATCATTATCTCTGAAATCTAATTACCAAATTTAAAGTATTATTTTTTCCTTGCTAATTGTTCTAACTTTTCTTTTTAATGTAACTGCCTACTTCAAACCTCTAATTTGACTCCAAAAACATAGGCAAGTATTGCTATTTTCATTATTCTTTATTTTCAAGAATAAAGAACATAAATTAAGTTCTAAATGCATTATTGCTGCAAATTAAATCTAACAGAATAAAGTGCTTAACATCAGCAAAATGTGGTAAATAAAAAACAAAATCAAAGAATAACAACAAAAATGCATGAAATTAAAGGAACCATCAATGGGGGTATTGCCCATAATCCCCAGGCCATGGCTGTTGGTGGGGGCCATGGGGACCATATTGCCACTGGCCAGCATGCTGGTGTGGTGGTTGTGATGGGTGGATAGATGTGTAGGTGGTGGAGGTGGAGGCACATTCTCATGGAGCTCAGTATATTCTGTAATGAGCCCCCTCTCTCCCTTGAAGAGGACTTGAGTCATGAGCTCCTCTGCTCTGCTCCATTGGTAGGGTGACATTGTCTTTAATTTTGATGCTGCATAGGCCCCAAATGTCTCCTCCTGGTCAAGATCCCTCTGAAGGATGGCTGTTCACCAACACTATACCTGCGTCACGACGACCTCCTCCACATCCTCATCTACAGGTCTCTCAGCCATGGCCTCAGCTGAGGTAGAGGGCAGGGTAGATAGTGATGGCCTGGCCTCAGATGGGTTTTTGAGAAAATGCAGGCTGTCAAAATATCATAGCTTTGGTACGTAGACAGCAGATGCTGCAGCTCCTGACCTTTGCGACTCTTAGATTTGTTTAACCTCCCTCCCATATGTCATCCTGATGTTGGCAATTTTTGTTCTGACATATTTGTCTGTAGCATCCAGTTTGATCTGCTTGCAGAGCTCCACCAATTGCTCACAAGCTACCTGCCTTCGGGTTCGATTAAAATACTCCTTTGTGTGGACATTCCACAGACAGGGGAGTTGCCTGTATAAATCGATAAACTGAGGTAGAAATTCATGCGAAAAGATATTGTCGCTCATTATGCCTGCAAGACACAAGACAAAGCATCATGCAACTTTGCCGGCATACCCCTAAGCTCCACCAAATCTAGTCCCCAAGTGAAGCAGTATAGGCCACTCATCCACATCTAGGCCCCAAGCCAAGCAGTATAGGTCATTCATCCACATCTAGGCCCCAAGCCAAGCAGTATAGGCCATTCATCCACATCTAGGCCCCAAACCAAGCAGTATAGGCCATTCATCCACATCTAGGCCCCAGGCATAACAGTATAGGCCACTACCCACCTATGTCACAAGTTCCAGTCGAATGTTCATTTGCACCAAATATTGAGCGGTTTCCCAAACGTTCGTTCTCGTACAACGTTCCTACCTACGGCTGTTTCCTAGAGCGTTCGTTCGGCTTTTATACACTGTGCATGCGTGCAGCTGCACAGGATCAATCGAGTCCTGGAAAAAAAGTAAGCAATATTTTTCTGTAAGCAATATGTAGATGTGTAAATTAGGTGTCTGGATCTGTTCTTGGTAAAAGTAGCTAGAGAGAATTATAGGTGATTTTTGGAACTCTTTGTATGCCTTGGGGTTACAAATTAAAATTTCCAACTAAAGCATATGAAGAATAGAATTTTATAGTGTTTTTAGACATTCCTTTAGCTTTTGCACTTATGTTCTTTTTGTATTTTTCAACAGGGAAACAGAAAAAACAAGGGGCCCACCCCCGCAAGGGATCAAGGGAGTCTCCCACCCCTGGTCCATCAGCAGACCACCTTCACGCCCAGAAGGTAAGTGCAAAATGACAACAATACAAATTGAGCCACAGACAGGGGTGCTGCCATGTGGGCAAAAGGGCGGGGGGATTCAGGCCTAAATTAAAGGATAAGTGTCACTTTGCTAGCTGCTGACTGATTCATCAGTGCCCATTAATACAGCCTTGCTAGTGTAGACATAGGGAGAGGATAGCTCCCAGTGCTGGAAGGCACACAAATGCTTATGATGGATATCAGACAGCCCACATCCCATAGGAGCGAGGGGGGGGGGGGCAGCTGTAGGAGTTGACCAATTTTGGCACTTGTCTAGTGTTTGGCCCATGGAAAATGGCATCATCGTCCGTTTGTTGTTGTTTTTTAGCAGAAAATCCACCAGAGTCTCCCAATCCC
>BLSH010514662.1:0-11187 GCA_018402905.1 Glandirana rugosa
TTTGTTTATAGCGGCGATCAGAAATGACGCAGAGGCGATCAAATACCACCAAAAGAAAGCTCTATTTGTGGGAAAAAAAGGACGCCAATGTTGTTTGGGTACAACGTCGCACGACCGCGCAATTGTCATTCAAAGAGCGACAGCGCTGAAAACTGAAAATGGGTCCGGGCAGGAGGGGGGTTTAAGTGCCCAGTAAGGAAGTGGTTAAGCTGCTTTGTGTCACTTATTTGTTATCCATGATTAAGGCCTGATTGCCAAAACTTCTGCTGTTCACATGCAATAATAAAAGGATGTTTTAGCCGACTTCCATGGCACCAGCCTTTCTCTATCTTTGAAGCATGTTTGGAGCACTTTAAAAAGCGCCTCAAAAATGCCCCTCTCCATTGAAATGAGTGGGAAACGCTTCAAAAGTGCCAGAAAATCTTGTGAAAAGTGACCTGAAGCTGTGGGAAGGTCACATGACTGGAGTGCAGTGTAGGATGCTGGGATATCAGGAAATCCTGTTGAGAGGAGAAGGAGTGGAGAAGACAGCATGGAGGCAGAAAACCAGCATGGCATGCAGGGAGACAGAATGGAGTCAGGCCAGATCAGAGGGTGACAAACTAGCAAGAAGCTCTTGCTTTGAGCCAGAGGAATTCATCCACTCTCTACAAATTCATCCTGAACTGTGGTATCTGAACATCCCCAACTATTCCAACAGGAATAGAAAAAGGAAAGCGTGGGATGAAATAGCTGCCCAGCACATCCCAGACTGGAGTATCCTTCAATGACAGCAAAAAGCCACTAAAAGTAAGTGCAAGGGTATGGGTATAGGATTAGCATAGTTCAAAGATAGGATATTGGGATTAGGGGATCTGGACTAGAGTATTGAGATTAGTCCCAATCCCCTAATCCCAATCTCTTATTCCCTATACTCTAGTCCCAATCCCCTAATCCCAATCCCCTAATCGCAATACTCGAGTCCCAATCTCCTATTCCCAATACTCTAGTCCCAGTCCCCTAATCCCAATACTCTAGTCCCAATCACCTAATCTCAATACTCTAGTCTCAATACCCTAATCCCAATCCCCTAATATCAACACTCTAGTCCCAATCCCCTATTCCCAAAACTCTAGTCCCAATCCCATAGAGAGTATTGAGATTAGGGGATTGAGATTGGGATTTTGGGATTGGGACTAGAGTATTGGGATTAGGGGATTGGCACTACAGTATTTGGATTAGGGGTTGGAATTAGGGGATTGGGACTAGAGTATTGGGATTAGGATTTGGGGATTAGGGGGTTGGGACTAGAGTATTGGGAGTAAGGGATTGGGACTAGAGTATTTAGATTAAGGAATTAGGACTAGAGTATTAAAATTAGGGGATTGGGACAAGAGTATTTGGGATTAGGGTATTGGGACTAGGGTATTTGGATTAAGGGATTGGGACTAGAGTATTGAGATTAGGGGATTAGGACTAGTGTATTGGGACTAGGAGATTGGGACTAGAGCAGGGATATGCAATTAGCGGACCTCCAGCTGTTGCAAAACTACAAGTCCCATCATGCCTCTGCCTCTAAGTGTCATGCTTGTGGCTGTCAAGAGTCTTGCTATGCCTCATGGGACTTGTAGTTCTGCAACAGCTGGAGGTCCGCTAATTGCATATCCCTTGACTAGAGTATTGAGATTAGGGGATTGAGGCTAGAATATTGGGATTAGGGGATTGGGACAAGAGTACTGGGATTAGGGGATTGGGACTAGAGTATTGAGATTAGGGGATTGGAACTAGAGTATTGGGAATAGGGGATTGGGATTAGGGGATTGGGACTAGAGTATTGAGATTAGGGGATTGAGATTAGAGGATTGGGATTATGGGATTGAGATTTGTTTTATCATTTTAATTATTATTGTTAACTTCACTTTAATAAAAGACAGACAAAAATCATATAAAAAAAATGTTACTTCTTATTACATACCTGCTAGCAAATGTATAGCATTTCAAAATATTCAGAATTGGTAAAACAAACAAACTGCAAGTATTGGTCAAAGTATATACAAGAATACACCAACAAAACAAAAATTGTCCAAGAAACTTTATGCTGGGGTAAATTGGATTTGAAAGGATTAAATCATATCGCTTTGCCAATTTAGTGCACCATCGGGGCTCAAAAAATAGTCTGCCAACTGATTTATTGTGAAACCCACTCTTGGACCATGGACATGAGCAAAATCAGCAGGTTCAAAATTGTGTGACAATGTGTCCTCAAAATTCATGCAATCTCTTTCCCGTACCAAATTATGTAGCACACATGCTGTCTTTACTATTTTGCACACATTTTCAATCTTTAGGTTGATTGGTTTCAGGAAAATTTGCCATTTGTTGGCAAGAATGCCAAAATAACATTCTCTTCCGGGGGTCGAGATTCCTCTGTGAGTATGGCTTCATCATTTGCTAATTGATAGCGAATGCCCCATCAGCCACAAAAACAAATAGCATAGCCGGACTTTCTGTTCCGGGTAATGGTCTTTTATCAGGCAAATCGAGTTGATTTGCAGCACAAATTTAGAATTCTGGAAGACAGTAGAGTCTGCACAGCTCCCAAATGCTCCTATATCAACAAAAAGGAATTTATAGTCAGCATCTACCACAGCCATCAGCACAAATTAAAAATATTTTTTGTAGTTAAAATATTGACTTCCGCTGTGACCGGGTATTATTGTGTTTGCCGTCAATTGCTCCTAGGCAGTTTGGAAAGTTGATTTTTGTCCTGAAACGCTGGGCAACTTCATCCTATTTCTCTTAGGCATGAATGCATTCTTTATATTCCAAATAGCATCACAAGTTAGCTTCACAATCTCACTTATGATAGATACTCCTGTGTGAATACCATATGTAGAGATGTGTAGCTATTTCCTGTGGCAAGATATCTGTAAAAAACAAGTAAAAATTAATTTTATCTTACAGTTAAAGCAATTAAAACACGCTGGAAAACCATGTATAACAACAACAGAAGAGGATATAAGAAACAGAAGACCTGTAAAAGTGGTTCAAGCAGGAAAGCATGTAGAATGTAATGCCACTATCAAGACTTGCTGTTTTTGAAGCCTGTCATGAACCTGAGAGATTACGTATAACAACTTGTATAGATCTCAAGGACTTACATTTTTGAATTTTATAAGTAGTTCTTATATTTTTTAGGATTCAAAGCAACATGGACTTTTAACAAGGACCTTGATGAGACACAGATTCCGGAAGAATCACAAGATGTTGAGGAGTCCCAACTACTATTTGAAGATGATGAGGATGACACCCCTGATACAACAGCCCCCGAGCCCGAGTCGACAACAAAACACCAAAAATCCAAGAAGAAAACTGTACACGAGCAGTTCCCAGAATTTGTTGATGTGGTTAAAAAACTATTAGCTACCCAGCAAAGGGACATTGGTGAAAATGCATCATTTGCAAAGAGTTTGATTCCACAAATGGATTGCTTAGATCCATTATTGCTCTGTGAAATGTGAATGGATGCCGTCATGTCATACCAAAACAGATCAGTATCACCATCTGTCAGGCCATCTAATTGTGTATGATGTCTCCAACTCACAATAGCCAGCTAGATTTAATGACTCATCAGTATCACAAGACACCTCATTTCAAAGTAGAAACATGGCGTGCCCTGCTGCTGCTGGGTCAAGCTATAGCCCAGGTTATGCTTTGCCTCCTCAGAATTGCCCTTCATACAACTGTACACGTGTTCAGGGAGGGGTCATTACATCTCTAGTGTGTGCAGCAAACATTAAGCAGGAGGCTCTCCCAGACAGCAGCTCTCTCTCTGGTGATCATCTTTCAGCTCTCCAGTCCAGTCCAGATTTTATTCTTCCTTTTTCTCCTTTCTGCAGGTGTCTGAGCTGCTGCACTTGAAGTCCCATTCAGTCCTTAGCTTGATAGAGAACTTTCACCTGAGGACTACATCCCGGATAGTGCCAGGTGGCTCTCAGCAATCTGTTCCCCCTCTCGCATGCTGCACAGCAGCCAATGGCAGTGTCCTCTGCAAACTGGGGCTGTGGGTCCCACAAAATCCTCATTGCTGTTGCTAGGGGAGGGTCCGACCTCTTGACAGCCAATCAGTGCTCAGTCTTTCCTCTTCTTCCCTGTAGCTGCTAGAAAACCGGGAAGGTGAGAAAAAAGTCCTGCTGCTGTTTATTCTCAGCACCACTGGGTAGGATTTGAAGAGCAAAGCCCGGTGCTGCATAATATTTAACCCCTTCCCGCCACCCGGCCCTTTTTAATAGGTTTTAAGTACCAAGTTTTAACTAAAACTATGTATATACATATTGTGTCTAGAACTTTGCGAATTGCACAACACGCTCTGCCATTTCCAATCCCCTGTGCCCGCCCCCCTGACAACACAGCCTCATTGGGGTATTCAAGTAGACTACAAGTAAGCATAATATGCATTGATATACGCTGATGTATACCTGGATGGCAATGTAGTATACTAACATGTTTGTATCTCCTTTGTTTGGATATATTCTTACATTACGTACTTTTTACCTATAGTCTGCAAGAGAAAGGTCCAGAGGAAGTACAACTGTCAAGAGGCAGGACCCTCCCCTAGCAACAACAATGAGGATTTTGTGTGACCCACAGCCCCAGTTTTCAGAGGACACTGTCATTGGCTGCTGTGCAGCATGCGAGAGGGGAACAGATTGCTGAGAGCCACCTGGCACTATCGGGGATGTAGTCCCCAGGTGAAAGTTCTCTATCAAGCTAAGGACTGAATGGGACTTCAAGTGCAGCAGCTCAGACACCTGCAGAAAGGAGAACAAGGAAGAATAAAATCTGGACTGGACTGGAGAGCTGAAAGGTGATCACTAGAGAGAGAGCTGCTGTCTGGGAGAGCCTCCTGCTTAATGTTTGCTGCACACACTAGAGATTTAATGCCCCTCCCTGAACACGTGTACAGTTGTATGAAGGGCAATTCTGAGGAGGCAAAGCATAACCTGGGCTATAGCTTGACCCAGCAGCAGCAGGGTATGGCATGTTTCTACTTTGAAATGAGGTGTCTTGTGATACTGATGAGTCATTCAATCTAGCTGGCTATTGTGAGTTGGAGACATCATACACCATTAGATGGCCTGACAGATGGTGATACTGATCTGTTTTGGTATGACATGACAACGTCCATTCACATTTCACAGAGCAATAATGGATCTAAGCAATCCATTTGTGGAATCAAACTCTTTGCAAATGACGCATTTTCACCAATGTCCCTTATACTTTCTCAGGTTCATGACAGGTTTCAAAACAGCAATTCTTGATAGTGGCAGTACATTCTACATGCTTTCCTGCTTGAACCACTTTTACTGGTCTTTTGTTTCTTATATTCTCTTCTGTTGTTATACATGGTTTTCCAGCGTGTTTTAATTGCTTTAACTGTAAGATAAAATTAATTTTGACTTGTTTTTTTTACAGATATCTTGCCACAGGAAATAGCTACACATCTCTACATATGAAATTCACACAGGAATATCTGCCATTAGTGAGATTGTGAAGCTAACTTGTGATTCTATCTGGAATATAAAGAATGCATTCATGCCTAAGAGAAATAGGATGAAGTTGCCCAGCGTTTCAGGACGAAAAACAACTTTCCAAACTGCCTAGGAGCAATTGACGGCAAACACAATAATACCCGGTCACAGCGGAAGTCAATATTTTAACTACAAAAAATATTTTTCAGTTGTGCTGATGGCTGTGGTAGATGTATACTATAAATTCCTTTTTGTTGATATAGGAGCATTTGGGAGCTGTGCAGACTCTACTGTCTTCCAGAATTCTAAATTCGTGCTGCAAATCAACTCGATTTGCCTGATAACCGACCATTACCCGGAACAGAAAGTCCGGCTATGCTATTTCTTTTTGTGGCTGATGAGGCATTCGCTATCAATGAACACATAATGAAGCCATACTCGCACAGGAATCTCGACCCCCGGAAGAGAATGTTCTTTTGGCATTCTTGCCAACAAATGGCAAATTTTCCTGAAACCAATCAACCTAAAGATTGAAAATATGTGCAAAGTAGTAAAGACAGCATGTGTGCTACATAATTTGGTACGGGAAAGAGATTGCATGAATTTTGAGGACACATTGTCACACAATTTTGAACCTGCTGATTTTGCTCATGTCCATGGTCCAAGAGTGGGTTTCACAATAAATCAGTTGGCAGACTATTTTTTGAACCCCGATGGTGCACTAAATTGGCAAAGCGATATTATTTAATCATTTCAAATCCAATTTACCCCAGCATAAAGTTTCTTGGACAATTTTTGTTTTGAGGTGTATTCTTGTATATACTTTGACCAATACTTGCAGTTTGTTTGTTTTACCAATTCTGAATATTTTTAAATGCTATACATTTGCTAGCAGTTATGTAATAAGAAGTAAAATTTTTTATATGATTTTTGTCTCTCTTTTATTAAAGTGAATTTAACAATAATAATTAAAATGATAAAACAAATCTCAATCCCCTAATCCCAATACTCTAATCTCAATCCCCTAATCTCAATACTCTAGTCCCAATCCTCTAATCCCAATCCCCTATTCCCAATACTCTAGTTCCAATCCCCTAATCTCAATACTCTATTCCCAATCCCCTAATCCCAGTACTCTAGTCCCAATCCCCTAATCCCAATATTCTAGCCCCAATCCCCTAATCTCAATACTCTAGTCAAGGGATATGCAATTAGCAGACCTCCAGCTGTTGCAGAACTACAAGTCCCATGAGGCATAGCAAGACTCTGACAGCCACATGCATGACACTTAGAGGCAGAGGCATGATGGGACTTGTAGTTTTGCAACAGCTGGAGGTTCGCTAATTGCATATCCCTGCTCTAGTCCCAATCCCCTAATGCCAATACACTAGTCCTAATCCCCTAATCTCAGTACTCTAGTCCCAATCCCTTAATCCAAATACTCTAGTCCCAATACCCTAATCCCAAATACTCTTGTCCCAAAATCCTAATTTTAATACTCTAGTCCTAATTCCCTAATCTAAATACTCTAGTCCCAATCCCTTACTCCCAATACTCTAGTCCCAACCCCCTAATCCCCAACTCCTAATCCCAATACTCTAGTCCCAATCCCCTAATTCCAAACCCCCAATCCAAATACTGTAGTGCCAATCCCCTAATCCCAATACTCTAGTCCCAATCCCAAAATCCCAATCTCAATCCCCTAATCTCAATACTCTCTAGGGGATTGGGACTAAAGTATTGGGAATAGGGGATTGGGACTAGAGTGTTGATATTAGGGGATTGGGATTAGGGTATTGTGACTAGAGTATTGAGATTAGGGGATTGGGACTAGAGTATTGGGATTAGGGGACTGGGACTAGAGTATTGTGATTAGGGGATTGGGACTAGAGTATTGGGAATAAGGGATTGGGATTAGGGGATTGGGACTAATCTCAATACTCTAGTCCAGACACTCTAATCCCAATATCCTACCTTTGAACTATGCTAATTCTATACCCACACCCTTGCACTTACTTTTAGTGGCTTTTTGCTGTCATTGAAGGATACTCCAGTCTGGGATGTGCTGGGCAGCTATTTCATCCCACGCTTTACTTTTTCTGTTCCTGTTGGAATAGTTGGGGTTGTTCAGATACCACAGTTCAGGATGAATTTGTAGAGAGTGGATGAATTCCTCTGGCTCAAAGCAAAAGCTTCTTGCCAGTCTGTCACCCTCTGCTCTGGCCTGACTCGCCATTCTGTCTCCCTGCATGCCATGCTGGGTTTCTGCCTCCATGCTGTCTTCTCCTCTCCTTCTCCTCTCAACGGGATTTCCTGATATCCCAGCATCCTACACTGCACTCCAGTCATGTGACCTTCCCACAGCTTTAGGTCGCTTTTCACAAGATTTTCTGGCACTTTTGAAGCGTTTCCCACTCATTTCAATAGAGAGGGGCGTTTTTGAGGCGCTTTTTAAAGTGCTCCAAACATGCTTCAAAGATAGAGAAAGGCTGGTGCCATGGAAGTCAGCTAAAACATCCTTTTATTATGGCATGTGAACAGCAGAAGTTTTGGCAATCAGGCCTTAATCATGGATAACAAATAAGTGACACAAAGCAGCTTAAATAGTGTAGACTAAATAACATGGTCAACTCCAAGGGTCACATGGCCCAAAAAAAAAAAAATCAAAGGCATGGTGGCAAATATCAAAACATACAAAGGGAGAACACTATAAGCATACAATTGTACATGAATGTATATAAAAACACGTATCACAAAGAAAAAAGGAACAACTTTAAATATATTGAAAAATTATGATGAAAAAGTATATACCTCCAGATATCTGTTTCTATTTAAATTGCTCATTTGTATGTGTTAGATGGTCAACCTGGCTTTTACTTTTCAAAAAGTTTGCCGTTTGTTTGATACCACAAGACACATTTTTTGTTTATCTATTCAGTATAGATTATATGCACTTGTTTAGGGTTAATACATATTTTTATTTTCTCATATGTATGCGTTAGCTGTCAGCCTGGCTTTTACTTTTCAAAAAATTAGTCGTTCGTTCAATACCACAAAACACATTAATTGTTTATCTATTCAGTATTGGTTATATGCACTTGTTTTAGGTTTATTCATGCCTTTATTATATTAGTGTTGTAGACCTTCTGGTGGGCATTTGTTTGTTTCACATTAATACTTTAGGATTGTGCAACGCAGCACTGATTCTAATACTTTATTTCTTAGTGTGGAAACATTTTAAATGCCAGCAGCCTCATTGGCCTTATTGCCTTATCCTTTACACAAATGGGAGTATTAGGAAAACGGGGTTAAACAAATCTAAATATGGGTGTACCAAACAAAATGCTTAAATATGAAGCAAAAACAGCCAAAAGGATATAGATATATATACATATCCATATGCACACATATATACATAAAGATGAACACACATCACTTCAGATACAAGTCCACATCCCATCTATGGTTGAGGCCAAGAGGGATGTGGGTCTGTAATCTCAAAATCCAGTAGACCTCATGCTCTAATAATCTACGGTATCTATCCCCACCACATGTAGCTGGCAACACTCTCTCAATACCATTAAAGCTGAAGGAACTTATATTGCCTTCATGCACATCCCTAAAGTGTTTGGATACGATGGAGATGTTTTTAGCGTTTTCATTTATACTATCACAGTAATGTTCTGATATACGGGAAAGTGGACGAATTGTACAACCAACGTACTGCAAACTACATGCAGTGCATTGGATTAGGTAAACAACATGATCTGTACCACAATTCATATATTCCTGTATTCTGAACTCTTCCTTAGTGTTGGCAGAAACAAAACTCTTGGACACAGTGGGGTTGATTTACTAAAGATGGAGAGTGCAAAAACTGGTGCAGCTTTGCATGCTAGCCAATCAGCTTCCCACCTCAGCTTGTTCAATCAAGCTTTGACAATAAAACCTTGAAGCTGATTGGTTTCTGTTTGGAGCTGCACCAAATTTTGCACCTTCAAGCTTTAGTAAATCAACCCCACTGTGTGTGCGACAATATCTTCAAGTCTTGAGTCCACATTTATACAAACCCGGATATGATAAGCAAGTATTTTTCTTCTTTTTATTATCCAGTGACACAAGACTTGGAGATAAAAAAGGACCTAAGTACTGCTTTTTCATCACTATATTTAATGCTGTTCCTTTTTTTATCTTTGTGATTCATGTTTTTATATATATTTTCATGTATAATTTTATGCTTATAGTGCTCTCCCTTTGTATGTTTTAATATTTGCCACCACCCCTTTAATTTTTTTGACCTTTGGGGTTGACCATGTGATTTAGTCTACACTATTTGAGCTGCTTTGTGTCACTTATTTGTCAGCCATGATTAAGATCTGATGGCCGAAACGCATTGGCTTCTTTGACTGTTGTTCACATGCAATAATAAAAAGATGTTTTCGCCGAATTCCGTGGCACCAGCCTTTCCCTTTTTTGTATGGACTACATGGAAGTTTACACAGACTTCATAGGCTGAGTGCTGGGTTCATGAGGCTCACCAGACATTGCACAGGAGATGGCAGCTCGGATAAAGTAGTTTTCTCACTGCCCCGCCAGCACACCACCCCAGTTTGAAAGCATCCATTGAAATGAATGGGAAGCAGTTTTCAGGCACTTTTTCAGTTGGAAAGTATCTGAAAAGCACCTCAGTGTGAAAGGGGTCTTAATCTTAGTGCTCCATTACCAAGCATTGTTTTAAACCCCCTCAGTACTTGCATGTTACTTCATTTCCAAAAAATCATGGCAAAAAATGAAATGACCTTGGGGTGTCAACAGTCCAAAAACATGTGTCTTGGGGTGTTCTTCCTATTCTGCCATTTATATTTTACCAGAAGTAAGGGAAACATTTTTTTCAAAATGTTTGATCTTTTTATATTAAAAAAAAAAACTGAAGTTAATAAATACCACCAAAACAAAGCTCTGTCTCCAAAAATGATATAAAACTTATTCAAATACAGTGCTGCATTGTGGAATAATCGTCAGTTGTCATCTTCTTGTTGGTGATTCAATTGTAAGAGGTGTTGCTATAGGAAATCATGTGGAAGTGTCAAAGGAAGTTAGGTGTTTGCCTGGTCCTATTGTTAGGAGAGATAAGGGGTGCATTGTAAGAATTGTCAAAAAATCTAGCGAAGAGTGCAATGTTGATGTTTTTGTGCACCTTGGCACAAATGATTTGTCCCAGAATGATGTGCATTATGTGCAGAATGATTTTCAGAATTTGGGCCAGGATCTTCAACAGTTAGGGTGTACTGTCATGTCATGTGCACTAATGCCCCTAGTTTAGGCAACAAGCTTTGTGAACTGACACTTCTAGGACCGGGTTTAAGACTTTTAGTAAGACGTGTATTACGTGTAGTAAGACCCTGTTTAGTAAACACGGTTCCACGTGTTTTTGTAGTTGTAACGTGAGAAGCGATCTAAAAAACTGTTAAGAATGTTACGTGGGGAATAGAGAGGATTGTTATCCTGGTCCGTTTGTGGATTGAAGGAAACTGTGAAGGTGTACTAAAGGATATCGTTGTGGAGAATGTTAACTTAGTGGTTGTTCTTCTACTGAAGAGGAAAATCCTCGGAATAGGTGTTGACTGCTAATAAGGTGTTACGTCGTGACATAAACTTATTCAAAATATAGTAAAAA
>BLSH010514662.1:15037-25449 GCA_018402905.1 Glandirana rugosa
AAGAGTTTCTTGAGGTTACACAAGAGCTTCCAGACTCTAAAGGTAAAATGATGACAGCACTTACCTTACTCATTGGAGTTCTTTGAGAACTTTCTTGTCTTCTGAGTGCTTTCTTCATTCTGATCTGTCTTCTGCCTTTTCCTCTGAAGTCTGGTTCCCAGGCTTCTTTGTCAGCATTATCCAAGCATCTTACTCTTAGCCCTTCTTTTCTTTAATTTCCCAAGAAAAAATTATATTTGTGACCTTCTTTGATGACAGCCTCCCATGGCCCAACCATTGCAGTTTGATCTTAAGTTGACCACCTTGATACATTTACCAAAACTTTGTAATGTTATGGGCTACCTTACTAATCTAATGAAAATGTATCTTTATCCAAAACTTTTCTTTAGCTTTTGACAGAGTAGAGAAGGAGAGAATTACGTTCGCGTTTTTGCCCTGTAGAAACAACAGGAAGTGAGCAGAAAGCTTTCCAAAGTGAGGGGAAATCATCTCTTTAGTTGTTACCGAATCAGGTATCCCCTATGGAAAATATTCTCCCTCTCATGGTCTGAGGAGAAGTCAGAATTGTGGATTTCCCATTTCTTTCTGTAGAGGTGATATTGGCCACTAGGAATAAATGAGCTATAGACCAAAATCCAGACATTTACGTCAACAATATTATTAAAAGTAAAATCGAAATATTAAATATAATGTATAATTAAATGTAATTTATATTTAAACAAAAAAGGGCGCAAAAGCAAATAAAGAAATACCCCAAGGAAATTACATAAAAGACAAAATGTGAAAACGAAATGAACTCCATTATTTTTTTATGGGAGTTTACTATGTTTTTTTTTTTTGCTTTTATTGTTGTTGCTGTTTATGTGAATTATTTGGGTTTTTTTTTACTGTATATTCCCTTTTTTCACATCTAGTTTAGATAGTAAAGTTGGTATAACTGAACAATTGTAAACAGTATATGTAAGGACAGTGCAGCTTATTGCTGTCTGTCCCCAATGGGGAGATTCACTCTACAGAAAATTATGAGAAATCCAAAATTTTACAAGTGAGGCATGGGGGTTGATTTACTAAAGGCAAAGAGACTGTGTGCATTTGCAAGTTCAGTTGCTCCAGAGCTTAGTAAATGAGGTAAAGCTGCACTTTACAAAGAGTACCCAATCGCATGCAAGGAAAATAAGAAAACAACATTTTTGCTTGCACATGATTGGATGATGGAAGTCAGCAGAGCTCTCCAACATTTACTAAGGACTGGAGCAACTGCACTTGCAGAGTGCAACCTCACTTGCAAAAGTGCACAGTTTATTTGCTGTTAGTAAATCAACCCCAAGGTCTTCCAATGTTCAGGTGACAACTGTCCAAGAGAGGAATTCTCCTCACTCTAACAATAAATGTATCTGTAGTCCTTTGGACCTCATTTTTCCATCTCAATGTCATGCCAGTGAAGTGAATCATTCTTTGTAATTTTAACACAACTTTGCTTTAAAAAGTCTTGCCTGTCTAAAGACTACTTTATACTCCCTTTAACTGTGGCCATGACTACAAAACACCCAGTGCTTCTCAGTATGAGGGTGAATGTGATCTCCTCCCATGATATAATGCTTGGCCCTGAATGACTAATCTATAGAGTCAGGGTACTGTAAGGTTGGGGTGACATCATGGCTCCATCAAAGTTTTGGCATTTTGATGGTGGATACCATTGATGAAGGGGTGGTGGGGTAACGCTGGACAGATGAGTGTTAAGTGATCTGGGGGTTGATTTTTTTACTGACATTGCCTCCTAACTCTAAATGGGTATGCTGACAGTGTCCTTGTAAGATGTCTACAAATATCAGAAAATGTTGGCCAATCTGGCAGTTTACAGCTGGATATGGGGATTTTTTTTTTAGCTAGGCACCACCGGGCCTGACATTCGTGGGTAGGTAGTGGATCAGCTGGTTTCTTTTATTGAGAATTATATTATGATATATTACTTATTATAGAACTTAGTGCTGAGCATGTCCATAAAGTTTTCGCTCTGTCTAATGCATATGTGTATGGTTTCCACCTTGGTCTATCCTCTGAAAGATCAATGGGTGACCACATCTTGCAAAGTCCAGTTAAACCCTCGTTTTTTCATTCATAAAGTCAGGTTGTAATTTTTTTTATTTTTATTTTACTATACTATTGTGCTGCAACCTGTATTTAAAAGCATGGTGGAAATTCAGATCACTGCTCAACACATAGTGAAGGAGTTTGGGTCTTCACCGTTTATGCAGCCTGACTGCTTTATAGTATTAGAAATCAAGCAGATCTTTCTAAAAATGTATAGGGAAGTTACATTCTCAGTGGTTTTGTAGGATACACAGATGTGGTTCATTCTGAAATCTAATGAGGAAGCAATTGGTACCATGGTATACTGGCACAAGAACCATCAAATAGTCATATTTCAGGTCAATGACAGATAAAATGTGATTTCTTATTGAATATGCCATACAGCCATGTGAGAAGACTGACTCCATTGTTGTCTCTTTGTCTCCGCAGACATGATTCGTCTACTGCTGCTACTTCTGCTGGGAACAGTTTATGCTCAGGAACCTGGTGAGATGACAATATATATATATATATATATATATATCACAACAGTCTTATATTTTTGTGATCTATTCCTTTTTTATTGCTCTTGTACCATTTACAAGAATATAATTTTTACAACACACTTTTTATACATACTGTGTTACATTTTTATAATCGTTTTCATGAACACTTTGCGAGTGCATCTCCCAGTGGCCATCTTTATGTTAGATAGGCAATCAGCAGTAATACATACAGCTCTGTGCAAAATTTTAGGCAGGTGTGAAAAAATGCTGTAAATGAAGAATGCTTTCAGAAATGTGTTGTGTTCATAGTTTATTTTTAACAAAATGGAAAGTAAATGGACAGAAGAGAAATCCAAATTAAATCAATATTATAAATGATATCAAAACAGCATCAATTCTTCTATGTACACCTGCACACTTATAGAACTAACCACACATCTTCTGTGGATGTAGGCTGCCTCAAATCCTTCTGTTTTTTCATATAATCCCATACAGACACCATGATGTTGAGATCAGGGCTCTGTGGGGGCCAAACAATCACTCCCAGGACACCTTGCACTTCCTTACACTGAAGATAGTTCTTAATGACATTGGCTGCATATTTTCAGTCATTGTACTGCTGCAGAATACATTTGGGGCCAATTACACACCTTCCTGATGGTTTGGCATGATGGATAGGTATCTATCTGCATTTCTCAGCATTGAGGACACCATTGATCCTGACCAAATCTCCAACTCTATTTGCAGAAATGCAGCCCCAAACTTGCAAGGAACCTCCACTATGCATCACTCATTATTGTACTGCTCTCCCACACTTCAGCAAGCAAACTGCTTCCTGCTACAGCCAAATATTTCACATTTTGACTCATCAGTTCAGAGCAGCAATCACTGATCAGTAAACCGCGGACCACTGATGGTCCATGAGACAATTTTGGTGGGTGGTCCCCAGGGTTTCTGCCCTAAATCAACATTGTATGATGTATACCACTCAAAGTTGTTTCCAGTGTTGTTCTCAATACTTGCTGACAGCCTTGATGCCCCATGCCTCCTCTGTAGTACCGGCTCCTGTGAACTCAGAGGGAGGTGCTGGGAGAAGTGCAGAGAGAAGGAGGTGACTTCCAATGGCAGCACTGATCACAGACTGTGGGAGGGAGCATGAAGCTCGAGCACATGGCTGGATAAGAAGGTGAGATCCAGTAATGAGTCTGTGTAAGGCAGCAGTGTGATGCAAAATGGGGGGGGGGGGGGGCAGACAGCCGGAGCATATTGTGTATAACCGTGGGATTCAAAATTGTGAGTTTAGTAGTCCATGAGGTCCAAAAGGTTGGAGACCACTGATCCAGAGCACCTGCTGCCATTCTTCTGCACCCCAGTTCCTATGTTTTACCAAATAGTTGAGTTGATTAGCCATGTCTCCATGAAAACATAGGAACTGGGCTGCATAAAAATGGCAACCGGTGTTCTGGACTGATGATACAGGTAAAGGATTTACAAAAATGAATAAAAGCTGATGTGAATGTAAGCGTCCATTTTAAATGGTTTGTCTCAACCCTCTAACTGCCACTTTTGCTGAAACGTTTTGTCCAGCAAAGGAAGTTAAAAAATAACAGACTTACTGGCCAGATCACCATGTGAAAATAAAGGAAATAATTAAATAAAGCAGGACGTATGCAGTTACCAAATCTAAGAAAAGTTAAGCTGCCATATAATACATTTGTTTTTTAGTTTAATATTAATATATTTCATTTTAAAATGAGTTAAATATATTTTAGAGGCCTCAAAACAAAAGCTGTGCAAAGCTCTACAGTTTGTTTTCTTTAGAAATCCGCCACAGTCTGAGTAGAAAAGCCTGTCCCATGTCAGCAGGTTGCAGAGAAGGACCCTTGCTCTTTTTTTGGAAGACTCTCTGCAGTGGTCCGGCACATCCCTTACCGAGTAAAAGCCATAGCATTCCAATCAGCACCGATCATTAGTTTTGCTTATTGCAGAGCTATAGGTCTGACTCAGCTAGGGGAATGTTGGGCTTCTACAGAGGGACCAATGCTGCCCCAGAGTTGGGAAGTTAGATTCTGAGAATTGGTTAAAAAATTCTTGAGATCTGAAATTCTGGTGTTATCCATTTCCACCCAAAAATATTATATCAATTTTATATCAATCTTCCATGTAGTAACTCAGAGATCAATTGGCATATCAAGATCTTGGTGGTTTGGCACCAAATGAATTCATAATTTTAAAACATTTTTTCAGAAAATTTTGAAAATGGCGTTGATGAACTAGTTGATCCAAGCAGCCAGGAGAATGATGACATGCCAGAGGACCTAGAGGAAACTAATGGCATGCCCGAGGAAACTGATAACATGCCCGAGGACCTAGAGGAAACTGATCTTAATGACCTCGAGTTAGAGATGAGCCACAATACCTCACTGGAATGTGACTCAGAAGCCACCTGCCATTACAGGCTGTATACCCGTGGACAGAATTTCAAAACTGCTCAGGTGCGTAAACATGATGGAATGTACTCTGTTTAGGAATGCAGATATGACACGAGAAAGAGGGGCTAGTGGAGAAATGGGCAGAGAGTAGCCAATCAGATCCCAGCTGTCATTTGCAACCCTTAAAAGACATCTGAAAACTACAGACACCATTTTTATTTTTCAGTGGAGCCACAGTCACTTGTATTTTTTTATATACTGTTGTAGGATAGAGTGAGGACCATTCTATCATCCTCCAAAAAGAAAGCATTCTTATTGCTATCTGTGTCCCCAGAACTTTTTTCCCACTTCTTGTTTAATTGAATGCCTGTCACCAGAGCAAGAAGTTTTTTCCCCACACTTCCTGTTCCATGAATATTTCACAACTGTCACTTGGACGACAGGGGTCCCTAGTGGTAGATTTCCCCTGTCCTCCTGTACTGGTCACACCTCTTCAATTTTTGATTTTCTGTCACTTTCAGTCCTAGCCCAGAAGCAAGGACCACCGTAACAAATAGAGAGAATTTGCACAATCAATTGTGACTTTATGAACACCCACCTAATACTGAGCAGGTCCCCCTTTTGTCACCAAAACAGCTCTAACCCATTGAGGCATGAACTCTACTATACCTCTGAAGGTGTGCTGTGGTACTTGGCAACAATCCTTTAGTAGTGGATCTTTTAAGTCCTATAGGTTGCGAAGTGGGGCCTGAACTTGTTTTTCCAGCACATCCCACAGATGCTCAGTTGGATTGAGATATGGAACATGCGGAGGCCAAGTCAGCACCTCAAGTTCATTGTTGTGTTCCGCAAACCGTTCTTGAACCATTTTTGCAGTGTAGCAAAGTGCATTATCCCACTGAAAGAGGCCACTGCCATCAGAGAATACCATTTCCATGAAGGGGTTTACTTAATCACTAACAATGTTTAGGTAGGTGGTTTGTGTCAGGTGACATCCACATGAATAGCAGGACACAAAGTTCCCCAACAGAACATTGCTCATTGATCACACTGCCTCTGCCAGCTTGCCTTCCTCCCATATGGCATCCTGGTGTCATCTCTTCCCCATCTAAGCAACACATATGCACCTGGCCACATGATATAAAAGAAAACATGGTTCATCAGACCAGGCCACATTCTTCTATTGCTCCGTGGTCATTGATCACACTGCCTCTGCCAGCTTGCCTTCCTCCCATATGGCATCCTGGTGTCACCTTCTTCTGTTGCTCCATGGTCCAGTTCAGATGCTCAAGTCCCCATTATTGGGGCTTTTGGCTGTGGACACGGGTCAGCATGGGCACCCTGACCAGCCTGCCGCTACACAGCCCCATACACAACAATCTACAATGCCTATTTTTTTTTTGTTTTTAAAACATCAACTTCAAGGACAATATTTTTACTTGCTGCCTAATATATCCCAATAACTTTCAGGTGCCATTGTGACGAGATAATCAATGTTATTGACTTTATCTGTCAGTGGTCATAAAGCTATGGCTGATCGGTGTATCTCCTCCATAGTGATACAGTTAACAACAAAGATCTGATAGAGGCTACCTCACTAATTGCTCTTTTATGTGTTCTCATTAAAGATTATATAACAGGGATTTCACCCAGAGGAGAATGCCAACATCCCTGTAACTTGCAACATACAACTTAAAAATTCTGTGGGGCTTTTTAGACATTCATTTTGTGCATACACATATCATAAAACTAATATTTTTTTTCTATATTAAAAGCTAATATTCTTTTGGTTTCATACATCTGAGCATAAAACCAAAAAGGCTGACAATGTCTACATTCAAACAAATTGTCACTCTCCAATGCATACAAAAATGCCTAACATAGTTACATACTTAGTCAGGTTGAAAAAAGACACAAATCCATCTAGTTCAACCAATAATATAAAGGCAAAAAAAAAATACCCAATCCTATACCCACATTTGGTCCAGAGGAAGGCAAAAAAACCCAGCAAAGCATGATCCAATTTGCTCCAGCAATGCATTTACTATAGTTACACCCACATCTAGAGAACATAACATTTTAACATGTCAACCATAAAAACAAGTTCCAGGAATTTATTAGGCTTAGAGTTTTTTTCAGTTGTATGTGTCCTTATTGAAAAGATTCTCCTCACTTCCTGTCCTAGTGATCACACAGGAGATAAGTTCTTAGGCGTCTACTGAGGAGTGCCTGAAAAAAATTTGTTTCACTTTAAGGCCCTAATACACACGGACGTTTTTTGACGCCGACGTTTTCTGGCATTTTTTGTAGCTCTCCATGTTAGTCAATGGCCCCATAAAAGCACTGACGTTTTTGAGCTGTACAAGGCGTCGGCGTTAGTGAGCTGAAACTGGAACCATGGGCAGCGCGTTCTTAGGCTGTAACGTTTTGGCATTTTTTGAAGCCGAAGTCGCAAAACGCTCACTAACGCCCACTGACGCCTTACCAGCGTTAACCAGCGTGTTTGACGCTGACGTATTTAGGTTGAAAAATAGCAGAGGATTTTTTTTTTTTTTTAAAAACGCCTATTGACGCCGATGTTCACTAACGCTCACTAATGCTCGCTAATGCCGATGCATAACGTCGAAAAACGCAGCCTTTTTTCCCTGACGTCGGGCCCAACATTTTCCTTATTTTCTAAGATACACCTGTGTGTATGAGGCCTAAGGCTTCATGCACACAGGACTTTAAAAAAACAGCCAAAAACGTCAGTAGCTTATCAGCGATGTTTTCAGCTTTTACCAGCGTTATATTACCACTGTTTTTTTGCGTTTTTTCACTTTTTTAAAGGGCCAGCGCTTTTGTTTTTTTTTCAATTGGTCTAAAATGTCCAAAAACGTTGGGGATTCACGTTTTTGAGCATTTTTGCACATTTTTAAGCGTTTGAACGTTTTTACAGCTGAAAAAAGCCCAAAAAACCCTCAGGTCTTGTTTTTTTTTACAGCTCAAAAACCTTACTGCTAAAAACAGTTGATAACAGCCTGTGTGTGCATGAACACATAGGATAACATGATGGAGGGTTTAATAACTGTAGAAAAAAATGTCTGCAGCTAAAAACAAGTGCTGTAAAACAGTCAAAAAACGTCCTGTGTGCATGAGGCCTAAAGCTCTTTTGAAATATTTAATGGTTAAGAGCATCAAATAAGCCAAATACATTTCGGATTAAGGCTTCATGCACACAGGACGTGATTTCTTCAGCTTTTTTTAGCGTTTTTGTGCCGGCGTTAATGGGCGTTAGTGAGCATTAATGAGCGTTTTTTAGCGTTGGCGTCAATGGGCGTTTTTTTTTTATTCTTGTTTCAATGGACACAAAACGTCCAAAAACATTGGTGAGTGGCGTTAGTGGGCATTAGTGAGCGTTTTTGGGAGTCAGAGCATTTTTTACAGCTGAAAAACATCCAAAAGAACCCTCTGGTCTTGGGTTTTTTTTACTCAAAAACGTCACTGCTAAAAACAGTTGATAACAGCCTGTGTGTGCATGAACACATAGGATAACATGATTGAGGGTTTAATGACTGTAGAAAAAAAATGTCTGCAGCTGAAAACAGCAGCTGTAAAAACGTAAAAAAACGTCCTGTGTGCATGAGGCCTAAAATAGCCTTTCCCCTTCGTCAAGGCTTAATCAGTTGATATTAACCCCTTCACGCCGATATTTGTGCCTCACAAAGAGCCCCGGACCCGTACTAATGATCAGGACACGGCACTCTCGATTCTGGGTCACCTGATCGGTGTGAGAGCCTCTGATTGGTCACTGTGAAGCCCACTTCCATGTTTTTTCTCTGTGAATGGAGGAGAGAGATCCATCTTATCTCTCTTTCCTTGCAGAGTAAAAAAAAAAAAATGTGTGTAAAAAATAAAAAAAATAATATTAATAAAAAATAAAATAAAAAGATACAAAAAAAGAAATACCTAGATCAATAGTTTGATCTAGGCCAGTGCCAGGGTTAGTGTTTGGGTCAAGGTCAGGTCAATGGTCAGGGTCAGTATTTTTTTGAACAGAATTTTTTTTTTTAATTAGTGTCAGTGTCAGTCAGTGTGTTTTAGGTAGGATAGAAAAAAAGCAAAATGCACACTATTGTTTATGGGCTGTAGTACGGATACATACAACAACTAACATACACATATGTGGTATCACTGCCGTCATCAGGAGGCTGGAGAATTTATTTTGGTGGAAGGTTATGGTAGCAGCAAGAAATATACAGCTAAGTTAAAAAAATGATTTTTATTTATTTTTATTATTTTGGGTCAGTTTTCCTTTGATAATAAAAAAGCAGGAGATATCCATTACAATTTATCACCAAATGAAAGCCCAATTTGTCCTGACATTAAAAGCAGCTGGATGCCCAGATATTTCAAAGCTGAGCAATGCCTACCTCTGGAGGTTAAGAATTAACCAACATCCTCCGGGAGCATATTGTAAGAGATATGTTGTGTTCCAGATGCTGGGCAGATTGCTCCCTGAGCACCAGTACCCCAGAATAGGCAACCCTATGAAAAAGGAATAAAATGGTGGCTCTCGGGTCCAATCACCTGTAGGTGGCACATAACCCTATGAGTCAAAAATAATATGGTGGCTCTGTGTTCTGTGATGTATGGTAAAGAAATAAACTTTTGTGTTCTCTCCCCAGAGTGTGTGTAAACATCACAGAGGAAATCTGTGTTCTATAAAAAATTCCTATGTCAACAATCGACTGAGAGCTTTTGTCCGGCGCTATAATCAGAAGCTTGCATGGATCGGTGTCTGGAAACCACTTGTAAGTATCAGTTTACTCATCGTTTTATTTTCAGTCCTTGAACCACTAATGCAGAAAAATGATTGTGATTTCCAGAAAGTCCCTTCCATTTACCTTCAAACTGAGTTTCAAGTAAATAATTGCAAACAGATTTAGCTGACTTTTCAAAGTGCTTTTGGAAAGGACTGCAGCATCTTGTCACTTGTCCAGAGAACAATGCTTCCATCCTAGAAACTAAAGGTTCAATACTTTCATCTGCTTGTTGTGAGTCACATTTATTTGTGAAGTGAAGTGCTATACTGTAGAAGTGAAGTGTTTATTTACACTGAGTGTTGTTCGTCTACTTTCATAACTTGGAAATCAAAGATCCTACCTTCGTAACAAGAGACCTGTTCACTGTTCTACGACGTCAGGAAAGGTTTTCGTGAAACTTTTCAGTCGATTTAGACAAACGTTAATAAATGAACTTTGAGTCAAACTTCCATTTACCTTCCCTGAAAGACCTTTAGTGTTAGTAAAAAGACGTAATCACCAAGTTCCTGACTTTTATTTTGCTACTCATTTGACTATGAATGTTCACCAAAGGTCTGTGGCTAGGTACGTTCGAAGACTAATATCGCGGCCTGTTTTCG
>BLSH010514662.1:49960-73113 GCA_018402905.1 Glandirana rugosa
CTTCTTTTTACATTAAAATATGCCACTATATACCTTTTTGGCTGATCTGTATACCACGGTCCCATGATAAAATGCAGGGTCTGTCCAGTGCTGAGAGTTCAGGTAGGAGGATATTTCCACCATAGCCTGTATACACGTGCACAGGTGTGATGTCAATATCATGTGACCTGGCTATCACAGAGGATTAGGAAATGTTCTCTCCAGCAATAGACACCAAACTGAGTATGTGCAGCTGTTCTACCCACACTGTGTATTATCTGGCCTTGCCAAGAGAGACCCTGCAGGAGGAGGAGGATTCTGTCCATACATGATCAAACAAACAAAATAGTTTTTTTGGGGACTTTATATGAGGTCTCTGACAGGTGGGTCAGAAGTACTTCCATCCTTAATCTACAAAATGAACAAAAGAAGGTTTGGGACTTTAAATGAGGCATGCAATTTGGAAAGCAAAAGACATAGTAGTCTGTATAATGTATTATTGCGCCTGTCGGTAGACAGAAGTCAAGTAACCATACACATCAAAAATAAATACAAAAATGATTTCATATATATACATACATGCATGCATGAAAGAGCACAATGTTACACAGTAACTGTAAAAAAATATAATATATAAATTTATCATGATAACTGTCAGCATACCCAAAGGATAATCATAGTAAATTGCATATAAAATAATCAAACACCCATGATGGTATAAGTGAATGAATTTGTTGTGATGCATGATAGTAGAGTCAAAGGCTCAACGCGTTTCGTGGCCATACTGCCACTCATCAGGACCCAGGTGCCAACAGAGTATCTAAAAGGCATGCAAATAAACAATGGGTCAAACTGAGTACAAAATAATAAAGAGGAAGGGAGGGTTTGTTTTTTGGGGACACTCACCCATACTTACAGATGAACTATGACTATGGAATGTGACAGTAGTTGTTCTCCTATATCTACATCCTTCATGGGTGTTTAGTCTCTCACACTACACCATAGCTATTCATAGCTTGGAAACACTATTTAACCACTTCACCCCCGGAAGGATTACCCACTTTAGGACCAGAGCACTTTTTGCGATTCGGCACTGCGTTGCTTTAACTGACAATTGTGCGGTCGTGCGACGTTGTACCCAAACTAAATTTGCGTCCTTTTTTTCCCCACAAATAGAGCTTTCTTGGTGGTATTTGATCACCTCTGTGTCATTTCTGATCGCCGCTATAAATAAAAGAAGAGTGACAATTGTGCAAAAAAATATTTTTTACTTTTTGCCATAATACATATCCAAAAAAATATATAAAAAAAACAATTTTTTTCATCAGTTTTGGCCGATTTATATTCTTCCTCATATTTTTGGTAAAAAATATTGCAATCGTCGATTATTGATTGGTTTGCGCAAAAGTTGCCGCGTTTACTAATGATGAGAATTCATTTACGGGGTTTTTATTTTTTTTTTATTTTTTACTAGTAATGGTGGCAAACTGTGATTTTTATCAGGACTGTGATATTGCAGCAGACATGTAGGACCATTTTTTTGAGACCAATGGCATTTATACAGCGATTATTGCTATGAAAATGCACTAATTAATGTGTAAATGCCATTGGCAATGAAGGGGTTAACCTGCAGGGGGGCGCTCTAAGGGTTAACTGTGTTCCCTGTGTGTGTTGTAACTGTATGGGGGCTGGGCTGGCTAGGGGGGGAGAGCGATCGCGGCTCTCATATACAGGAAGCCTGCGATCACATCCCTTCCCCTTCTGTCAGAACGGAGATCCGTGTTTAGTTACACGGATCCCCGTTCTGTCACTCCAGGGGGACAATCGCGAGTAGCCGGTGGACATCCAGTCCGCCCTACCCACTCGATGGCTCCCCCGGAACACAGTGAGGTCGGCAACTGGTTAAGTAGTCAATTTTATTCATTATTCCATCTGCTTTTATCTTTCATTTTTCCTCTCTTTTTTCTTTTTCACCATCATATCACTCTCCATCCTTCACATCAATATTTGTTGGCACAAACACTGCTTTACGTTTCTTCCTCTGTGACACTTCCTACTATTTTGCAGAGATGCACATAGCCATTACCCTTATATATATACGTTATTTACAGATGCCTTGGGTGATTAATGCTACATCCCCTTGGACCCTTCGGTAGGGAACATCATTTCCAGCCATATTTCTTTTTTTTTTAAACAGTAATATGTTTATTCAAAAGAAAAGCAGGTTTTGTGTACAAATTATTGTTTCAATAAACAGTCAAGCATATGAAGCAGATGCATATCGTAAAGATCTATGTGTTTTGCAATTCACAATAAATGTCTATATTTTCTTGATCATGTAACAACATATGCAATATCATCACTTTTCTTCAACTTCAAATCTTCCAAATAACAATAAAGTAAAAGATGTTAGAATATGAAAAACTAAAGGACCTAGATAGGTGAAAGACACAGAGACATAAAAGAATTCATGGCATCTATAGAGCACAGAGCAGCCACCCTGTTTGCCTGTATTATGTCATTTCAGGTCCATGAGGACCTGGAAACTATCCGTATATCTGAATATAACCCAAGGTCTCCACAACTTATTAAACTTTTCTGTTTCCTCCGCCGCAACTGCCTTAATTTCTTCCATGTGGTATATGTTCTGTATGTGCTGAAGCCATTCCCGTGTGGTAGGCACCTTAGATCATCTCCAATATTTCGGAATAAATCTTTAGCTGCTGTGAGGAGAAACCTTACTATGGAATTTTTGTAACGTTTCATTGTACCATTTGATATATGGAGGAGACAACAAGAAGCATCTAACTTTATATTAGTTTCTGTTATTTGTTTAATGATCTTGCATATCTGAGTCCAAAACGTGCGTATCGTGTTGCATCCCCACCATATATGCAACAGGTCACCTTCTTTTCCACATCTCCAGCAGAGATTGGAAATGAGTGGGAACCACTTGTGAATTTTTGTCGGGGTATTATACCAGTTTGTTAGTATTTTATAGGAGGTCTCCTGACTACGTGTGTTGATAGAGCTTTTGTGTGCGAACATGCATGCATGTAACCACTGGTCGTCCGTAAGTGTGATGTTTAATGCTTACTCCCAGAAGTGTCTATTTTTGTCTTGGGCCTGGTGTATTTCTGATTGGCGCCATGTATACAAGAAATACGCCCCCCTCACGTCTTCACCCGCCAAACACAGCTGTTCTAGTGGGGATGGCGTCCCGTTGAACTGTTTGCGCCTCATCGTGTTGCTAAGGAAGTTGTGAATCTGCTGATATTCCCATTGTGATAGAGATTTACACCCCTCTACCTGATTAAGTTCAGCTAGTGTTTTAATTCTGCCACCTGTAAAACCATGAGTTGCCAGAAAGTGCTTTTTATTCCCCCCCTCCACTCCCCAGAAGAGTCGTGTACCCATTCCCGGTGTGAATTCCGGGTTAAAGCTTAGTGGGGTTAAAGGACCTGGTGTCGCAATTAGCTTCGCCTTCTTACTCAATTTATGTGCTATGTGTAGCGTAGTTCCTATAATCGGGTGGTTTTTTAGTTGGTCAGGACAATGTTCTTTTAATATCCACGGTACAAAGGTGATGGGTATGGATCCTATGTCATTCTCCATGCCCACCCAATCCTTATTTCCCCCATGGCAATTCCAGTCCACAATACGGCTTAAATGTGTAGCCATATAGTAATGTCTGAAATTAGGGAAGCCCATACCTCCATTTTGTTTCGTTTTAGTCAAAAGTAGCAAGCTTATTCGGGGGTGTCCCAGTGCCCATAGAAAACGCCTGGTCAAAGAATTCAGTTTTTGAAAGAATATTGAAGGTATCATGACATGCAGTGTTTGGAAAAAATATAAAATATAAAAAAGTCATCTTGATTATAGCCGCCCTTCCAAACCATGAAAAATATTTTAATGACTACTTTTCCAAATCCTTCTGTATGTTATAAAGTAAAGGTTTAAAATTTGCAGCATGTATTGCATTTAGTTTTGGGTTGAGCCAAATTCCAAGATATTTGATTGCTTTTTCCCCCCACCTAAATGTGCAGTTGGCCTTTACATGTTGCAACTCCTTTTAAGGTAGCGTCAAATTCAAGGCCTCAGATTTTTTGTAGTTTATCTTAAAGTTAGATAGGTATCCATATGTTTTGAACGTTTTCATTAGGTTGGGTATTGTAACATGTGGCTGTGATCCAAATATTAACAGGTCATCTGCATAGGCTGCAATCTTGATATTATTTTGGCTCTCCCCAAACCCATGTATAGAAGGGTTATTGTTTATTGTTCTGATCAGTGGTTCCAGGGTGAGGATGAACAGCAACGGTGACAACGGACAACCTTGCCTTGTGCCATTTCGGATATTCACTGTATCCGTTAGGCCTCATACACATGGGCGTTTTTTAACTCCACGTTTTTGGGCGTTTTTTGCAGCTCTCCATTTTATTCAATGGCCCTATAAAAACGCTGAGGTTTTTGAGCAGTAGAGGGCGTCGACGTTAGTGAGCTGTATCTAGAACGTGGGACCAGTGCATTCTGAAGCTGCAGCGTCATGGCGTTTTTGACGCCCAGCCGGCAAAACGCTCAATAACGTTGCTTAACGTTGTATACACAGCGTTAAGCCTCGTCAGGCATTCTATTCAAAATCAGTGGTTCCCAATGGAACAAAGGAAGAAGAGAGGGGAGAAGATGTCGGAGCTGATTCAATAAATTATTTTAAAAAACTGGGCAGTGTTTTTTTTGTACACTTTTTCCCCCCAGGTAAATGGGTAGGGGTACGATGTACCCCATACTAATTTACATAGGGTGGGGCTGCCAGCATCTGGGGGCCCCCTTATTAAAGGGTCTTCCAGATTCCGATAATCCCCCGCCCGCAGACCCCGACAACCAACGGCCATATGAGTACATGTCGCTTGGAGAAAGTCCCATGACACTCGATCAAAGGCCTTTTCTGCATCTATGGAGAGTATCATACCCTCCAGGTCCTCGGAGTAGGTTTTATGAATCAGGTGCAGGACCTTTGTGGCATTGTCGCTGGCCTCTCGCCCAGGCATGAAGCCCACCTGCTCTGGTCCAATCAGCTGCTGCAAGAATGGCCTCAGCCGGTTAGCCAGAACTTTCGCAAATAGTTTCAGGTCAAGATTCAAAAGCGAGATTGGCCTATAATTGGCGCAATCTGTTGGATCTTTGTCAGGTTTAGGCAACACAGTAATATGGGCCCTCAGGAAATCCTCTGGAACCTCCCCAGGGTCCTTTAAGGAGTTCAGAGCCTTTGATAAGTGAGACACCAAAAGTGTAGCGTAGGTTTTGTAATACAGCGCTGTATAGCCATCCGGCCCTGGGCTCTTTCCAGGTTTGAGAGCCTTAATTGCCTGTGTGAGTTCATCCTCCGTAATAGGAGTCTCCATTTGTTCAATAACATCATCAGGTAAAATGGGTAAACCACTCTTCCTGAGAAATTGTGAAATCAGTTGTGGTATGGGGCCCTCCAGATCTCCCGGTTTATGCATCTGCGGGATGTTATACAGCGCTGTATAGTAATCATGAAACATTTGGGCAATTTTATCTGTATTGTGTGTTAATGGTTTGGTGTCCGTTTTCATAGATGTTATGTTGGAAGATAGTAACGTGTCTTGAGGAGTCCGGGCAAGAAACTTTCCTGACTTGTCCCCATTTTCATAAAAGAATCCCTTCTTAAGAAACAAAATTCTTTTAGCCTTTAAATCTAGAGTGGATTGCAGTTGTTTTTAAGCTCCGCTAATTCCATTGCTGTCTCCGTTGCCAGAGATTGTTTATGTTACTCCTCTAGAATTCTTATTTTATCTACCAAGTTTTCTATTTCTTGTGTGACCTCCCGTTTTTTCTTAGCCCCCATCCTAATGAGCTCCCCCCTAATCACGCACTTGTGTGCCGCCCATATCGTCATAGGTGATGTCTCTGTCGATATGTTCTCCCGGAAATATGATTGAATTGTCTGTTTGATATGTAATTGATTAGCAGAGTCAGTCAGTAACATTGGATTCAGTCGCCATGTAGGGTTTTTGGAGTTGCATTCCGTGGTTTTAGGATTATCGATATCGGTGCATGGTCAGAAAATGATTTGGTCCAAAATGGGCAAATCTCTCTGTGACAAGAATATGTAATCTATTAGTGTATACTTGCCATGTAATGTCAAAAAGTATGAGAATTTTTTTCCCGTGGGGTGGCATGTCCGCCATGTGTCTACCAGTGTAAGGGAGCTCAACATTTGTTTAATCATTTTAAGCTGTCTATAGGGTATACTTGTTTTGCCGTCCGATGTATCCTGAAGGGGATTCAACGCCATGTTAAAATCCCCTCCAAGTATGAGGCAGCCGTTTGAAAAACGTTTTAGTTTTTCCACAACCCATCAGCAAAACGTAATCTGGGCTGTATTAGGGAAATAGAAATTTGCCAACGTAACCGGTGTCCCTTCCCAATTTCCTTTCACAAACAGATAGCATCCATGTGGGTCCGCCAACTGCTGAGAAACTTCGAAATTAGCATGTTAATGTATCATTATGGAGACCCCTTTGGATTTAGAATCTGAGTTTGTGGCGTGATAAACCTGTGGATAATGTCTATCATGTATCCTCTGTATAGCTCCAGTTCTAAAATGAGTTTCCTGTAAAAAGACAATTTTTGGCCCTACCTTTTTAAGTTCCTTCAATAATATGGTTTGTTTTTCAGGAGTATTTAAACCCCTTACATTATGAGAAATCACCGTGGGGTGCTTACCTAGCTGGGAGTAGGCCATTCCGGTACATTCTTGTAGTTCTCGTTAATAAGTTTGAGGAAGATTTATCAAAAACCAGGTGGCTGCTCTCATCCTGTGTGAAAGTGAGAAGGAAAGAAGGAAAGCAAAGAACAAGTGGAACGAAAGAAAAGGTAACAGATGACAAAATGACATTGAACCTGTATAACTTTGGTTTCTTTGTCAATCGAAGTAGTAATCTAATCTCAATAGAGGGAGATTAGGAGCAGACGAATTAGTAGTAATCGTCTCCCAGAGAAGGAAAGAATAAGTCCTCTCTTAGGAGATAACTATAGGATTCCAATTCCGGTCATGCCCGCAGGGGAAACCGTTTTTGCAGGCAGTGGGAGGTGATCCACTGGAATTGCCTCTTATTATGCAGCCCTTGCTGGGAGAAAATAAAACCTCGAAAGGTATATGTGGTATTTAAAAAAAAAAAAAATCACTTGCAAACGTATGCCATTCACCGGCCTGAAAAATATATTGCTAGTAAAATTGTCTCATGAGACTCTCACAACCAAATAATTCTGACCATAATGGTCAAAAACTGAAGTAAAGCAAAATCTTTAACATTCTATATGATCCGACCGTGAATAAGATGTTCAAATTCAGAAGTCTAAGGTAGTTTCAGCTTTCTTATTCAATCCGGCTATGGGGGTTCAAAAACCATTTAACCCAGCCGAGAATTTCCTATCCTTGGCCAGCCCAATCCAGCCCAGGATGTCCACAAAGCACACATCCTAGACTGCAGTAGACCACCGAGATCATGTGAGTATAGCAAAAACAGATAACAAATGTATACTCTTCAACCTATTGATATTTAATTCAAAATGGTGTATTAGATTCTTAGTTCTGTAAATATTCAGACTGCAAAAATATGAGCCTAATATCAAAGAGGAGAGAACAACCAATAGCCCCCTTCATTCGCTCTATTTGTTAGCATTCTCATCCCTCATATCTATTCCCTATAGATTGATTAATCAAGGAGTCCATATTCATGGAAGTTATTTGAAACATTTCAATATCACCATAAAAACTTCCATAGTCTGGGATATAGCCCGCTATCATCGTGTGTTCTTAGGGTAAATATGTATCCTCTTCAAAACATATTGTTCCGGGAAACAGAAAAGAACTTTCGTTTAACCAGTAACTGTTCAGAGTTGTATGAAAGGATTACCAACTCCAATTCCTAAAAAGGTCACTAGATGTCCCCACAGGACAATAAATGAGTATTGGCTTCCTCTTTCCCAGGTTTTTGTGTTCCTATAACATATGTTGTTCAGCCATCTCAAGTTGCGGTGCTGAAACAAAATAATCCCCATACTATATTCAAACTGTTAACAGTTTAAGAGTATAGGCATACTATGGCAATCCACTCGATAATTTGTCTGTTTTGTGTCTGATATGTTCATAGCATGTTGTTGAATAAGGAGAAGGGAGAAGAAAAACGAAAAAATAAAGTAAAATTCCTGATTACATCTCTCAAGTAACTTCTTGATGCTTAGGAGCTTTGGTAGACTGGGAGGGTTTGCCATATAACGGTACTGGGCGTTTGGTGTATTTGGATTTTTTAACCGAGGGAGGCTTGGAGGGGGGAGGAGATTGGGATGGGGTTACAGACTGTATTGGCTCCAGAAATGTATGGTACCGTTCAGGTAAAGTGATAGGGGGTAATCCCAGTTGTTCACAAAAGGAGGGTAGTTCGTCTGGAATGCGTAAGTAAAATTGTTTGCCCTTATAAGTGGCATTCAAAGCAAATGAGAAGCACCATGTATAAGGTATTTCCTTCTCCCTTAGTACCAACAGAAGGGGCCTCAGTGCAAGCCTGTTTTTCAGGGTAATAGGGGAGGGATCCTGATATAGGGATATTGAGCATTCATTGATGAAAATTTGTTCGTTCCGTCTTGCCTTTGTCAGAATATCCTCCTTAAGAGGAAAGCAACATATAATGTCCCATGGAGGTGCAGTATCCGCCGGGCGCATAGTTAGTGCCCTGTGTGCTCTCACAAATTCAATGGCTTCCTCCCTGGGCCGTTCCAGCACTTAGTTGAAGACAGTCTGTAATGTGGATGCAATCTGTGGTGCCCCCACTGTCTCAGGGATCCCCCTAACCCGAATATTCTGTCTCCTCCCGCGATTCTCCAGATCCTCCAAATGTCTATTCATCTGAATTAAATGTAGGGTATGTGTGGAAATCGTGTCTGTATATGTTCTATGGCTCTGTCCCTTTTATATACTGCTCGTCCCGTGGTGGCCATGCACTCTGAAAGGGAGAGTATGTCAGCCTTTAGGTCTGTTATGGCCGAGAAAAAAGTATTTTTGATGTCAGTAGCTATCCGGTTCATCTCTGATAGCTGTAAAGGGTGATCTGTGTCATCTGGTGTGCTTACCAGTTCCTCAGAAGCCGACATGGAGTCCTCGCTGTGCTCTGGCTCGTGGCAGGCCGCCGCCATTTTGGAGCCTGTGCGGCCTCTGGTCTGAGGTGATTGGAGGTGAAATAAGTCCGAAATTCTTTTGATTCCTGGGTACTGAGAGGGAGCGGCGTGAAGTGGGTGCTTTGGCTGCTTTGTCCCGCTTTCCCATAGCCGGATCGGTCGGTGCTGTGGGGTTGTGAGAGGCTTTATCAGCCACGGGTGTGTGGAGTTCCTTCACTCTGCTTCCATTCCTGCCATAAGCCAAGCCACACCCCCCATTCCCAGCCATATTTCTACTCATAATGTGCCATTATATTGTACCGCCTCAGCTCCCATGCTGGAAAATGCACCTCAGCCTTCCTCAGCATCCATTGTCACATTCCATAGTCATAGTTCATCTGTAAGTATAGGTGAGTGTCCCAAAAAAAACTCCCTCCCTTCCTCTTTATTATTTTGTACTCAGTTTGACCCATTGTTTATTTGCATACCTTTTAGATACTCTGTTGACACCTGGCTCCTGATGAGTGGCAATATGACCACGAAACGCATCAAGCCTTTGACTCTACTATCATGCATCACAACACATTTATTCACTTATACCATCATGGGTGTTTGATTATTTTATATGCAATTTACTATGATTATCCTATGGGTATGCTGACAGTTATCATGATAAAGTTATATATTATATTTTTTACAGTTACTGTGTAACATTGTGCTCTTTCATGCATGCATATATGTATAGAGTACCTCCCAAAAGTGAGTACACCACTCACATTTTTGTAAATATTTTATTATATCTTTTCATGTGACGGCACTGAAGAAATTACACTTTTCTACAATGTAAAGTAGTGAATTTACAGCTTGTATAGCAGTGTAAATTTGCTGTCAGAATAACTCAACACACTGCCATTAATGTCTAAACTGCTGGCAACAAAGGTGAGTACACCCCTAAGTGAAAATATCCAAATTGGGCCCAAAGTGTCAATATTTTGCGTGGCCACCATTATTTTCCAGCACTGCCTTAACGCTCTTGGGTATGGAGCTCACCAGAGCTTCACAGGTTGCTACTGGAGTTCTCTTCTACTCCTCCATGACAACATTATGGAGCTGCTGGATATTTGAGACCTTGCACTCCTCCACCTTCCGTTTCAGGATGCCCCACAGATGCTCAATAGGGTTTAGGTTTGGAGAAATGCTTGGCCAATCTATCACCTTTACCCTCAGCTTCCTTAGCAAGGCAGTGGTCGTCTTGGAGGTGTTTGGGGTCATTATCATGTTGGAATACTGCCCTGTGGCCCAGTCTCAGAAGGGAGGGGATCATGCTCTGCTTCAGTATGTCACAGTACATGTTGGCATTCATGGTTCCTTTAATGAACTGTAGCTCCCCAGTGCCGGCAGCACTCATGCAGCCCCAGACCATGACACTCCCACCACAATGCTTGACTGTAGGCAAGACACACTTGTCTTTGTACTCCTCACCTGGTTGCCGCCACACACGCTTGACACCATCTGAACCAAATAAGTTTATCTTGGTCTCATCAGACCACAGGACATGGTTCCAGTAATTCATGTCCTTAGTCTGCTTGTCTTCAGCAAACTGTTTCCGGACTTTCTTGTGCATCATCTTTAGAAGAGGCTTCCTTCTGGGATGACAGCCATGCAGACCAACGCGATGCAGTGTGTGGCGTATGGTCTGAGCACTGACATGCTGACCCCCCCACCCCTTCCACCTCTGCAGCAATGCTAGCAGCACTTATATGTCTATTTCCCACAGACAACCTCTGCATATGACGGTGAGCACGTGCACTTAACTCCTTTGGTCAGCCATGGTGAGGCCTGTTCTAAGTGGAACCTGTGCTCTTAAACCGCAGTATGGTCTTGGCCACAGTGCTGCAGCTCAGTTTCAAGGTCTTAGCAATCTTCTTATAGCCTAGGCAATCTTTATGTAAAGCAACAATTCTTTTTTCAGATCCTCAGAGAGTTCTTTGCCATGAGGTACCATGTTGAACTTCCAGTGATCAGTTTGAGAGAGTGACAGCGATAACACCAAAATTAACACACCTGCTCCCCATGCACACCTGAGACCTTGTTACACTAACGGGTCACATGACACCGGGGAGGGAAAATGGCTAATTGGGCCCAATTTGGACATTTTTCCTTAGGCGTGTACTCACTTTTGTTGCCAGCAGTTTAGATATTAATGGCAGTGTGTTGAGTTATTTTGTGGGGACAGCAAATTTACACTGTTATACAATCTGTACACTCACTACTTTACATTGTAGCAAAGTGTCATTTCTTCAGTGTTGTCACATGAAAAGATATAATAAAATATTTACAAAAATGTGTGAGGTGTACTCACTTTTGTGAGATACTGTATATATTAAATAATTTTTGTATGTATTTTTGATGTGTATGTTTACTTGACTTCTGTCTACCGACAGGTGCCATTACACATTATTTCTTTTGCTTTCCAAATTGCATGCCTCATTTAAAGTCCCAAACCTTCTTTCATACAGGATCAAACAGCCTTTTTACACAATGCAGAGGATTAACCCCTTAGGTTCTACAGTGAGAATAACAAGCATGCTTTACTGCATATACAGAGAGATTTTACTGTTGTGGGGTTATTAATCCTTTAATTTATGTCCATTTTCACCCAATTTAGCCACATCCATTTCCCCCCATCCTAAAATGTCCCACTTTCTCAAGTTCAATAGTTGGTAGACATGTGAATATACATATTTACTTTGTGACCTTCATCTGCAGGGTGAATCCATCTTTATAAAGTAGTTTTAAAATACTGAGATTCTGGAAAAAACCTAAAAAAAAAAAAATGTTTTATGAAATTTTAGTAAATGGGAAAAACATTTTAAAATTGAATACCTACTGATAGTCATACAATACATTAATGTGGTCAGACTATCCAACAGACCTTCTAGTGGCCACAGTCTAAAGAAACAGAGGAACTGATGATGTGCTGCTTTATTAATATGTCCTTTATTAATGTATCCAGCCTGCAGTAACAAATTAATCACACCCGATAGCTTAATGTCAGGTAATAGTGGGTAAACACACAGCCACTTGATTGTACACAGGAGATTTGTAGTTTTTATTGATGTAAGCGCAATTTGGTTTTTTAAATAAATGATCAGTTTTAATAATGCACTATGAAAAGCCCCTGTTTTTTATATCTCCCTGATTGTCTGCGACTTGGAGTGTAGAGTTGGGAGCGGAGACATTGTGCTTCTTCGCAGTTATTTACATCTGATGAGCTGATTATAATCAGATTTCTGGTGAGCCTCAGTTTTTTTGGATGTTCCCTGCACTATTATCACCGGTGAAGGAAATTTTGTTGGCATTGGATGTTTTGCAATCACTTTCACACAATCAGATTGTTCATGTCATGATGGACGATGGACTTTTGAAAACAAATTTTTGCGCTTGCACTTTATGATTTGATTTAATAATGCGCTGCTGTGAATAGTTTTATTTGTTTTCACCCATAGAAAGGAATATAACATTCCAGGTTGTGCCACCATCCTAATGTATAGAGAGGTACCGAAATATGGATTCCATATATACGAACAAGTGGATTTTACCGGCACATATAAGACTGATGGATTTAAAATTTAAACATTTATTAAATTCATTAAATACAAAATTGTACATTAAAAACACAACAAAGCCAAGATTTCCCTCTGGGGGACTCTTAGTAAACTGCAAGTAGAACAGTTCCACATATGACAATAGGATGATACATAATACCAGTACATAAACGTGGAACAGGGGGTCGACCTGTTTCGCAACAATTGTGCTTCCTCTGGACCTTTCTCTTACAGACTATAGGTAAAAAGTACATAATGTAAGAATATATCCAAATATAGGAGATACAAACATGTTAGTAGGGTTGTCCCGATACCACTTTTTTAAGACCGAGTACAAGTACCGATACTTTTTTTTAAGTACTCGCCGATACCGATTGCCGATACTTTTTTTAATGTCATATGACAGTGGCACGAATATTTTATTCTATTTTTTTTTTTTACAATTTTATTTTTTTATTATTTTTTACAATTTATTTACCTATTTATTTATTTTACAATGCTTTCTTTTTTTTTTGGGGGGGGGGGGGGTGGACGACCTTTTTATTACAATTCTTTTATTTATTTATTTTATCAGATCTGTTAGGGGGGGGCTTTGGTGAGATATAAGGGGGTCTTAAAAGACCCCTGACATCTCTCTTTTGAGACAGGGAGAAGGGGGCTGAGGATAGAGATTCCCCAGTCCCTTTCTCAGAAGCCTCAGCTGCATTGAAGATGAATGGAGGGGAGACAGCGGCTCCTCCCCATTCATAAACTGAAGCATCGTAAGCACACTTTACGATGCTCAGTGACATTTATGAATGGACAGTCAGTGATCACTGACTGTCCGTTCAGAAAAGGAAAGAGCCGATAAATTACTGATTTACCGGCTCTTTCCTCCGCTCTCCATCCTGACAGATAGAGGACAAGGGGGACTGGAGGAGGATACAGGGACAGTTATCTGACCACATGCTTACAGCATCTGAAATGTCTCTTTTGTCATGGGGCTTAACCTTCACCATCTACAGATCCTAACCCTTTTACTCTATTTTTAGATTTAAACAGGTTTGTCCGAAACCTTACCGTTAAACGCTTCTACAACATCCAAGCCATTAAGAACAGTCAACGTCCTGATCCTCCAGCCACCTTAGGGGGGCCTTGCAATCAAGATGTATCTTTTAATACATCGGTTGGATCTCATTCCTCTGATGCCGCTGCGTTATCTATCTTAGAAGACCTCTACACAGATGATTCAGATGTATATATCCAGTGGCTGACACAGCATCTACCTACTTCACCTTCCTTCCAACATACACCCTTTCGCCCTAAGTCTATTTTTAATCCTACATACTCCAAAGGTCCTTTTATCCAAAGCTTTTATGAGTTAGTGTACAGGGAATTACGCCTAATGTGTGATTCTGCCAAACCCCCACACTCTTTCCGCAATCTCACTGGTTGTGAGTCTTCTGCCGTTAAACATTTAACACGCAATCATGACCTGATTATCAGGTCTGCGGATAAGGGTGGTGGGATAGTAGTTCAAAACAGGTCTGATTATCTCTTAGAGTCCAATAGATTGTTGTCCGATGCTTCCACTTACGAGAAACTCCCCTGTGACCCGTTACCTAAATTCATACTTGAGGCTCATAGTCTTATCGATAAAGCTTCCTCGGATGGGATCATCACTAAAATGAAAGCTTAATTTCTTAAACATGACTACTACCCACGGCCTTATTTTTATCATCTTCCAAAGATCCATAAGGATCCTGTGCGTCCCCCAGGTAGGCCCATTGTAGCTGCAATGCAGAGAGTTAGCAGTTATTTTTCAATCTACGTAGATCATTTTCTCCAACCTATAGTTCAAAACCTTCCGTCTTATATTAAAGACAGTATTCATTTACTTGAACAGCTTAAAGAGTATCGTTGGGAGGCCTCGTACTGCTGCTTATCTCTGGATGTGTCATCTCTTCACACCTCCATACCCCATGACATTGGATTGTAGGCGGTCAAATTCTATTTAGACCAGGACTCTGGGTTACATCCCCGCCAGGCCGATTTTTTGTTGGAGGCTATAAGATTTTGCCTCACTCATAATTATTTTGAGCATAATGGAGAGTTCTTTATTCAAAAGAAAGGCACGGCTATGGGAGCTAATTTTGCTCCCAGTTATGCCACTTTAACTATGGGCCACTGGGAACATTGTTACATTCTGCACAACAACCCATATGCCAAGAACATCATTTTTTATGGGCGATATATAGATGATGTGGTTATTATTTGGGATGGTCCAGATAGTGCCATTCCATCTTTTGTCAAATACTGCAATGACAACACTATGGGTCTTGGGCTTACTCATGTGACAGATCCTCATAAACTAGCGTTTCTTGACCTAGAACTTTATCATCTTGAGGATAGTATCTGTGCCCAAAATTACCCCAAGCCCACAGCAGGCAACTCCTATTTGCATTATAGGAGTTGCCACCATCCACGGTGGATCAGGAATATCCCTAAAAGCCAGTTCTGCCGCCTCAGGCATAACTGTGCACGCGAGCCGGATTATCGTGTTCACGGTGAACTGATGCGGCAGAAGTTTTTGGATAAAGGTTATCCAGAGGCTTTAATAGATGAAGCTTTTAACCAGTACCTTCCATCTAAAGCTATTATTAGTTGTCCAAAAAGACGGCCGTCTGACCGTACCTACAATGTAAAGGGACAGACTATATGGCAAGAATTGGTCAAATACAAAGTGGTAGCCAAAGCATGGGCTTGTATTTACCCTTCTGTCGTTTGCACACCGCTCCCTCCACATGCCGTTTCCACCACCTGGACCGTCCATAAATGGCGTCTGGCTTTTATCCCCCATTGTGCTGCGCCGTCTCTGCCTCACATAGTGGGCGGCGATAGGCGTCACTGGACCGTGACGTCACGCGCGCGACGCAACGTGCGCTTCAACACACGCCGCATGCCCAGGGAGAAGGTGCGCCGTCTGTAAATAGAATCGGACCGGTGGGCAGGACAAATGGGGGGTGGGAGGAGAACACTCCCAATCCTCCCACACCTGCCTATCTCTGCCTATATCATTATGACATGTAGGCAGGTGGTAGAGCAAGTCCCCTGTAAGGTGCCTCTTACCCTGAGAGAAGGTTGGGGGTTTAGGGAGGACCAGTGATAAAGGTGGGGCAGGCTGCAGAGAAAGGAGAAAAGGCAACATCTAGCAGCTATGTTCCTGCTCTTCCCCTTTTGGGGGTTAGGCAGGGTGTTCCAGAGTTCACCATCAAAGCCCTGAGAGAACAGAAGAGACAGTTACAGCAGGTCAGTGCAGGCTCAGGGGAGGACTTTGTAAATTGGTCTACACTTGTTTCCTTCCCTTCTTAGGCCAGATAGAGTAACAGGCCTACAGGGAGGAGTGAGTGCTCTTCTGCATGGACCATGAGTCAGTGGGGAGAGTCATTGGGCAAGGTGTAGTAGTACCCTGACGTTCACCTTAGATGGGGATGGCCCGGCTGCTCGCTATGGCCACATCTGTTGGCATCCTGCTACCTACCAACAGACATATACCTCTAGAAAAAAAAATGGTCCCACTGGAAAAGATCGCTGCCTAGAGAATACTGACCGATACTGCCCAAAGGAGACAAATGTCCCTAAGAAATGCCATACAGCCATTGATGGAGTGAGTGCATTTAGATTCAAAGTTGCAGAAAGGAAGCTGCAGGAGATCAGTAGCACTTAGATGTAACAAAGGATGAAAAAAAAGGTGAAAATATCTCCAGTTAGGGTTTGCATCTATTATTTTTTAATTAAGGGTAATTATAAGTCATTACTGTATGTATTATTACCTGACATTAAGCTATCGGGTGTGATTAATTTGTTACTGTAGGCTGGATACATTAATAAAGGACATATTAATAAAGCAGCACATCATCAGTTCCTCTGTTTCTTTAGACTGTGGCCACTAGAAGATCTGTTGGATAGTCTGACCACATTAATGTACTGTATGACTATCAGTAGGTATTCAATTTTAAAATGTTTTTCCCATTTATTAACATTTCATAAAACATTTTTTTTTAGGTTTTTCCAGAATCTCAGTATTTTAAAACTACTTTATGAAGATGGATTCACCCTGCAGATGAAGGTCACAAAGTAAATATGTATCTTCACATGTCTACCAACTTTTGAACTTGAGAAAGTGGGACATTTTAGGATGGGGGGAAATGGATGTGACTAAATTGGTTGAAAATGGACATAAATTAAAGGGTTAATAACCCCACAACAGTAAAATCTCTCTGTATATGCAGTAAAGCATGCTTGTTATTCTCACTGTAGAACCTAAGGGGTTAATCCTCTGCATTGTGTAAAAAGGCTGTTTGATCCTGTATGAAAGAAGGTTTGGGACTTTAAACGAGGCATGCAATTTGGAAAGCAAAAGAAATAATAGTCTGTATAATGTTTTATTGCACCTGTCGGTAGACAGAAGTCAAGTAAACATACACATCAAACATACATACAAAAATTATTTAATATATACAGTATCTCACAAAAGTGAGTACACCCCTCACATTTTTGTAAATATTTTATTATATCTTTTCATGTGACAACACTGAAGAAATGACACTTTGCTACAATGTAAAGTAGTGAGTGCACAGCTTGTATAACAGTGTAAATTTGCTGTCCCCTCAAAATAACTCAACACAATGCCATTAATATCTAAACCGCTGGCAACAAAAGTGAGTACACTCATAAGGAAAAATGTCCAAATTGGGCCCAGTTAGCCATTTTCCCTCCCCGGTGTCATGTGACCCGTTAGTGTTACAAGGTCTCAGGTTTGAATGGCCAGCAGGTGTGTTAAATTTGGTGTTATCGCTGTCACTCTCTCATACTGGTCACTGGAAGTTCAACATGGTACCTCATGGCAAATAACTGTCTGAGGGTCTGAAAAAAAGAATTGTTGCTCTACATAAAGATTGCCTAGGCTATAAGAAGATTGCTAAGACCTTGAAACTGAGCTGCAGCACTGTGGCCAAGACCATACTGCGGTTTAAGAGCACAGGTTCCACTTAGAACAGGCCTCACCATGGCTGACCAAAGGAGTTAAGTGCACATGCTCACCGTCATATCCAGAGGTTGTCTGTGGGAAATAGACACATGAGTGCTGCTAGCATTGTTGCAGAGGTGGAAGGGGTGGGGGGTCAGCCTGTCAGTGCTCAGACCATACGCCACACACTGCATCAAATTGGTCTGCATGGCTGTCATCCCAGAAGGAAGCCTATTTTAAAATGCACGAGAAAGTCCGAAAACAGTTTGCTGAAGACAAGCAGACTAAGGACATGAATTACTGGAACCATGTCCTGTGGTCTGATGAGACCAAGATAAACTTATTTGGTTCAGATGGTGTCAAGCGTGTGTGGCGGCAACCAGGTGAGGAGTACAAAGACAAGTGTGTCTTGCCTACAGTCAAGCATTGTGGTGGGAGTGTCATGGTCTGGGGCTGCATGAGTGCTGCCCGCACTGGGGAGCTACAGTTCATTGAAGGAACCATGAATGCCAACATGTGCTGTGACATACTGAAGCAGAGCATGATCCCCTCCCTTCGGAGACTGGGCCGCAGGGCAGTATTCCAACATGATAACGACCCCAAACACCTCCAAGATGACCACTGCCTTGCTAAGGAAGCTGCGGGTAAAGGTGATAGACTGGCCAAGCATTTCTCCAAGACCTAAACCCTATTGAGCATCTGTGGGGCATCCTGAAACGGAAGGTGGAGGAGCGCAAGGTCTCAAATATCCACCAGCTCCATAATGTTGTAATGGAGGAGTGGAAGAGGACTCCAGTGGCAACCTGTGAAGCTCTGGTGAGCTCCATACCCAAGAGCGTTAAGGCAGTGCTGGAAAATATTGGTGGCCACACAAAATATTGACACTTTGGGCCCAATTTGGACATTTTCACTTAGGGGTGTACTCACCTTTGTTGCCAGCAGTTTAGACATTAATGGCTGTGTGTTGAGTTATTCTGACAGCAAATTTACACTGCTATACAAGCTGTACATTCACTACTTTACATTGTAGAAAAGTGTCATTTCTTCAGTGCCATCACATGAAAAGATATAAGAAAATATTTACAAAAATGTGAGCGGTGTACTCACTTTTGGGAGGTACTGTATACATATAGGCATGCATGAAAGAGCACAATGTTACATAGTAACTGTAAAAAAATATAATATATAACTTTATCATGATAACTGTCAGCATACCCATAGGATAATCATAGTAAATTGCATATAAAAAAATCAAACACCCATGATGGTATAAGTGAATAAGAAATTAAAATTGAATAAAAGCTATGCTTTACGGGATATTTTGGCCTTCGTTGGTCTTAGATGTTTATTTTCAGTTTTGTAGCTTGGACTGTGTGCATCCTCTGCAACCCCTTACTGCCAGACCCCAATTGGAGGTGAGGCCCTTCACGTTCGAATTGTGGTTGGATGCTCCCTTTGTGTGGGTGAGTATACCATTCGGGATACCCAGGGGGAGCTGGCCTTTGAATGGGATGGGAATACCCTGGATGCATGCCCCTATGGCACCAATTTCGAAAACCAAAAATAAATTTCAAATTTTGAATGTTCACATGCCTGTATGTCAATGTACTAATTATGTGTATATATTTTCAGTGTAAAAAGAAACGATTGTGTATCGGTCAATCAATGTCCCCTGAAGAAGCCTGAGATAGGCGAAACATGTCGGGATTTTGACCTAATTTTTACATAATTGTTTGGAACATGCATAAATATTGTAATGACACCACAAAGTATTGATTTTAATATTGATTGATTTCTTTTCCTTTCCCCTATTTTTTGTCACTATTGGCCTATTTGGCTTAATTTTATGTCTATGGTTAAAATAAAAATGTGATTTTATTCTAAGATATACACTGGTATAGATTTGTCTCTTTGCACTGGATAATCCCACAGGAGAACATTTCCTTTAACCCAATATACCCAATTTAACTATTTGGGATGAGGTGCGCAGTTCTAACACATTAGGAGATAGTTTGGACAGGGGACAATCTGCAATATAAACATTTACCAAGTGTTTTACTACACATTTTGTTCCCCATGGCTCCCCTGCCCTTAACCTCCGCACATGATGATATAATTTAATTTAATATCTTGAGTTTAAAGAGACAAAGGAATGTACATACTGAAAATGATATATGAAAGTTGCAATCTATATTAAGTGGAATGTACAAATAAGAATAATATATTTTTTCTGTTCTATTAGACTGAGTTACTGACGGATGTCGCATTAGAACATCAGAAGTACCTAATCTATTTGCTAGATCTGGGCACTATGGCACTGTTCTGTGGGGAAGCTTGGGAGGGTCTTATGACTCAGATCCAGGATACACAAAACACTTCTGAAATCTCTGAGGAGGACTTGGACAAAGCCTTTGTCCGATTACAGCGTCTCCTTGAGAAAAAAGTCAGAATATTCTGGCATAAAAGATTCTTTGAAAAATATATAGACAACAAGATTGTACCATGGGGATTGAGAATCCAGATTTTCCCAAATTTGCAGAAGGTGGATTACTCTCTCAAGCGTATCTGGGAGCACAACCTTCAGTCATGCTCCTTTGAGATGCTCTCTATACTATGTACCCAATATAACCATGAAATTGAAAAATTGGACCAGCTAATTATTAAATGGTACAGTGATTTTCAATCTATATGTTCAAGTGCCAAATTTATCAAGAAGGAAGATAGTGTAAAAAAACATATTGAAAGATATGCCTGTGACATCATTAAAAACAAAGACAACAAATTTGCTAGGGACTTGCATGCATACAAAAATGAGTATACTTACAAGTGGAATACTACTACTGTCCCCAAACCATCAAAAAAACCTACCTTTCATTTTTCAGCTCCTCAAACCAAAGACACTACTAACCTTTCTTCTTCTTCAGTATCCTCCAGCCAATCTACGACTTATCGGGATTTGTCTGGAGACAGATTCCCTAAAAGGCGAAAATCAGATCCAGAACGGCTTTCTACTGAATCCTTGCAGCGGCACCTTGGTTCCACCCTCACACGGCGACCACAAGTAGTGCGCCCAAAACCTTCACAAGCACGGTCTTTGGCCTTTTCTTCTGTTTCAGCGCACCTTGCACTCTGCACTTCTATGCACAATTCCTCTTGCTCTTCTAAGGCACCTGCTCTGACCCCATTATTAAGTGGGGCACCAAACATTCACAACCAAAAGGTGAGTGATCTTTCTATCTGTGATACACCTCTTACTAACGCACAATCCACTGACCCAAAATTGGCACCTATTTTTTTAGTCAAGAACCAGGAATCCCCAACCAATCCCAGTCAGGGAGCTGCTCCTCAGGCGGGGATGTTGGAGATCAAGAGCTATTAATTAATTATTAATCTATCCAAACACGTACTTTCTGTGGATGAATCTTCGGTCCTGAAACTTGGTTTAACTTTTTGTCCAGAAGCAAAAACAGATGTGTTCCTTACTATTAAGGATATACACCTGTTTGCTAGAAAACTGACTTACAAAACCTTCTACAGCCAGCGTTCTGAGAAGGCGTCTGATTTTGACACCGCATCTCAGCCTGAGCTTGAGGATTATCAGGTTCTGCGAGATCTGATGGAGTTATGGGAGGAGAGCCACGCGGACTCAAATTCCCTGGAGCCTGTGGCTCTGCCAACCATTTCTGTATCAGGTGTTTCATTTCCTCCCCCATCATCCTTCAAACCAAAATCTACAGCTTTTCCTGCCCTTAATATTAATCCAAACATTTGGGCTTTTGTACAACAAACTACCAAGGAACTAGAGAAAATGAAAGTTAATGTCCCCTTTCCCTCAAATATTTTGGCAGCACATAAACAAGCAATAAAATCATTACAATCAAATTCGAATATTGTAATAAAAATGGCTGATAAGGGAGGTAACATAGTTATCATGGATAGAGCAGACTATGAGAAGATGTGTATGAACATTCTGAACAATAGGGAATGGTATCGTCCCATTACGAAATCGGTTATTAATAATTTTGAAACTGAGTATTACAATATTATACTTAAGGCCTTCCACAGGGGAATCATCAATAAAGATACTTGGAATTTCTTAAACAAAAAGGAACCCAAGATCCCCACGTTTTATGCGCTCCCTAAGGTGCATAAATCGACTACCAAACCTCCTGGCCGCCCGATAATTTCGGGTTGTGCTGGATTAACTGAAAATGCTAGAATCTTGATTGATAATTATTTACGTCCTCATGTGACTTCATTATTTTCGTATGTCCAGGACACAATCGGCCTTCTACGGAAGGTGGATGGTGTCCACCTACCCCCCAATGTGTGGCTTGTAACACTGGACATAGAAAGCCTATATAACAGCATTCCACATAATCAAGGACTTAAAGTTATTGAAAAACTCTTGGATGAGAGATGCCCTCTTGCTACAAAATACAACCAGTTCGTTCTGGAACTATTAAAATACATTCTTACTCGGAATGTGTTTATGTTTGCTTCCTCCCACTATCTCCAGGTGCAGGGGGTAGCGATGGGGACTCGCTGTGCCCCATCCTATGCTAACCTGTACCTGGGGGGGTGGGAGAGGAATCTTTTTTCAAATGAAAAATTATCTTCCTTTCTGATACATGTGGCGGCATGGTACCGCTACATAGATCATGTTTTGATCTTTTGGACTGGTTCTGAACAGGACTTTCTCCAGTTCTTTGAGACGATTTCCAAAAATGACTATAATCTGAGATTTACTTTTGACTGTAGTCAACAAACTGTGAATTTTTTGGATGTTCAGCTAACTATTAACGAAGATGGTTGCCTATGCTCCTCACTATATAGAAAACCTTCAGTGGGAAATATTATTCTCCATGCTGAAAGTGCACATCCAAAGTCATTAATACAAAGTATACCTTATAGCTAGAGTTGAGCGAACTTCTAGAAGTCCGGGTTCTGCTGGTTCGGCCGAACTTCGGGACAAAGTCCGGGTTCGGGTCCGGACAGAACCCGAACTTTGTACCGGACCCCAAACAGGGCTTCAAGCCGGCTTGGTCGTCTTGGGCCTGAAGATCTTCAAGCGAGTTGAGATCGATATTCCATATGAAACATAATTACTGAAACCTACACGTGAAAGTCGTACCTCTTATTATAAAGGGTGACTTCCAAAAGATATATCACTCCTCGTATCCGTTGGTAGAAGCAATTATCAATCGACTTGTAGGTTTTTTAAGTGTCAAACAACTGATGTCAGTTTTCATTTAGAGTCTAATATCAGTAAAAACCTTTAGCAGAGTTTCTTGACCTCTTTCAGGACAAGTCTTGGTCAGGTTTTCTAGTTTTGTACTAGATACATCGCCATGGTACGGCGGTGTACATAGTCTTTC
>BLSH010514711.1:2737-22658 GCA_018402905.1 Glandirana rugosa
ATAATTCATACCGTTTCTTGAGGAATTCTCTAAGAAGTAGCGGTGCGGTATCCTCCTCCTACAGCAGTTACATAGACCGGGTTTTCTGTTCAAGTCCAGATAGATCCCGTATCTGCTGTAGGAGGAGGGTAAACCGGTATTTATTTAACCGGTCCGACCCCCGTTTAAATCGGGGGTACCGTTGAGGGAACGCAACACTCATTTTCGTCAACAACATGGTCTTTATTAATACGAGTCATCGTATTTGGTGGTCTGATTACTATTTTAGGAAAACATAAGGCCCATACCACCATAGTGCAAATTCTTTTACCAGTTGTCGGAGATTAGGGTTAAATACGCTATACGATCACATATCCCTTCTCTGTAGGCGGCACCGTGCCCTAGATAGACCTGAACTTGTCTTTTGGGCCAGATACATTGACGACATCCTCCTCCTATGGCGTGGCGATGAAGAATCTCTTAAGGAGTTCTTTGCCATACTTAATACTAATGATAGAGGCATCATCTTAACCCCTGAAAGTAGCCATACCAAGGTACATTTTTTGGATCTGATTATTGACATCAGCCACGGCCAGTTTTCTACTACCACGTTTTTTAAACCCACAGACAGAAACAGCTTTATCCCCACGGACAGCTGTCATCACAGACCATGGCTGAGATCTATCCCCAAGAGCCAGTTCATCAGACTTAGGCGCAACTGTTCTAATATACATAAGTTTGATGAACAAGCCTTGGCCCTCAAAGAGAAATTTCTTGAAAAGGGATACCCTAATGACGATTTAGAAAAGGACTTACAGGCAGCTAGACATATAGACAGATCTACATTACTGGTAGATAAACCGAAAATGGAGAGACATGAAGCTAAGTGGTCCTTTTTTACTGGATACAGCATCCAACACAAACAGGTTAAAAAGCTTATTTCCAAAAATTGGGACGTTTTGCGCAATGATCACGTTCTAGGTCCTTTGCTACCAGCCAGACCACAGATCACCTATAGGGGGGTTCCCTCGCTTAGACACACGATTGCACCCAATGTGACCAATCCACCTAGCAAACCATCTTTCTTTCATGATTTAAAGGGATACTACAAATGTCAGAAATGTCGTGTTTGCAGGCTGAATAAATGTAAAGACAGAAGAATACCAGGTTTTATGTCTACCGTTACAGGCCAAAATTTTGATCTTAAAACTTTTAGCACCTGTGAGACTAAGAATGTCGTGTATTTATTAACATGTCCATGTAACAAACAATACGTTGGAAGGACCACAAGGGCATTTAACGTTCGTGTTAACGAACATATAACTAATATCATAAAAGGAAAAACGAACCATAGTGTCCCTAAACACTACTTAAGGCACCATGATCGCAATCCTGAGGGAACATTGTATCAGGTCATTGATAGGTATGTCCCCCCATGGAGAGGTGGTTGGGTTAAAAGGGGCGTCTCCCAGATGGAGACGTCCTGGATTTATACCCTTAAGAGCTACCACCCCCATGGGATGAACGTTGATTGGGATGTTAATTCTTTCATAAACAAGGCGTGACCCAATTAATTACTAACGTTTTAGGACTAGTTTTTATTACCATCTTTTATCATATTTTTCTTGTCATATTATTCCCTCATTGTCTTAATTGGCCCCTTTTTTGGTCTTATCTAATTTTACTTGCTTTTTATGCTATATTCTACCTTTTATCATCAGGTTCATGCTATTATCCAAGGTCTAGTTCTGCTGTCCCAATGTACTTCTGGCTGTATCTTTATGCCAATATATTTTATGTGGTTCGGACATTTAATACTTATTTATAAACATCTTTTAAGACGTGACATGCGTTTTTAGATATCAATGCGTTTAAAGTTTTTCCTTTTATATTTGGTTTAATGTTTGTGTAAATTCTTTTGGCGGCATGTAATTACCGGGGATCTTCTATGTACTACATTTTTTATACATAGTGTTGGGCGTTGTATTCTATGTATACTGCAAATCATTTTATCCATTTTATGTGTACCGCAAGTCGTTTTTAATTAATCTGGCGTTTTTAGTTTAGTACGGTTTTTAAGACACCTTATAATATTAATCTATCAGATTGTATTTTTTCTACACTTAATTTTCGTTCACTTACACCCTCCCTCCCTCATTTTTTCTAGCAATTGATTTTTTATGTTTTTTAACATGCACATGTCACTTCCTGTGGCACACTACATCCTTTGCTGACACCATTTATCAGACGATTCTATGTCTATTCCGGATCGTTTTTAATATTGTTCCCAACCTGCACATTTTTTAACTCATCAAAACCTTATTCACTTATTTTATTTATACTAGATATTTATTTGACACTCTTCGTTTTTGTCAAAACACTCTGTTCGGTATGAGATGGGTTGTGACCCTTGGTGATGTTAGAAGGACGTACTCCCTCTGCTGACACCCGCTGAACAAAGGAAATGACATTAACACCTTCATTACAAACACCAGACCGGATGGAGCCGGTTTTCAACCACTTCCGGTTTTTTGTTCATTTTATTCGTCCGCATTTGCATAGTAATGCCTATGTTTTTGGTTGGGGTTTCTTTCTTCCTTTTTTTCTTTATAACACAATGGATTATATTCAATAACTTTATCAACTCTGTATAGTTGACTGTTTTGTTCTAATATAACATACGAACTGAAATAGAGGCTTGGAACTCACGCCATCAGACACCATTTTCTTCTTTTTTTGTTGAAATGGGGTTTTCCTTGCCTTGTATACTGAAACACATGGTTATGAGATAGAGGCGTGGAACTCACGCTAATGGACGCCATTTTAACAGAAATGACTTCCGGTTTTAGCCCTGATTGGGCGGTTCTGTTCCATTTGGATTCATTTTATTATATATATGGGTAGTGACAGGAGGGGGGTATACCCCAGATGACGGCTATTGGAGCCGAAACGCGTCGGGTCTCCATACCCCCCCTGTCACGTCTTTTACTTTGAGAGCTCTCTATATTTTATATCTTGTGAGTATAATACAGATTCTTCTAAATAAATTAGAATTTATACAGTATCACACTATTGCGGTTCCTGTCTCCATTCTATTGCAATATACCATCCACCGGTTAACCCTTGGGAGTAATCGCGCTGAAGAGTTGGAGACCACTATCCGTGATGTGATTTTGACCCTTGCTGCTTCCTGGTCTCGACCGTTGATGACTACTGTGAGATTCCAGACCATCACCTCTTGGATATCCGTTGCTTGCTGGTTCTCCACCAGGACCCCGGATGACATCAGAGCACCTACCTATCGGCTCAATTTGACATCTGCGCAAGACCTAAGGGATTCTGGTAAGCATACATCCTTTTATATATTGGATATATCAGAATACCCCCGGTCATTTTTGATCACCCTGATGTTGGTAAGATCACCCTGATTTACTAGGATATAAGGATATAGGAAGATTGAGACTCAGCTCTTTGTCTCCTCCGTTGGGACTATTGTATTTCAATATACTGGGTTATTCATGTGTATTGGTTCCATCTGCATTTTATGAACATTTTTCACATTCTTAAGGCGCTGCAATTTTTCTTTTATATGCTATTAATAAGGTGGCGTAACTGGGAGCGAAGCTCGCACTCATCACAGTGCACTTAGTCTGTAGATAGTATTACTGCTCAAATTCAAAATAGTTGTGATGCAAGATGAATTCAATAGCCTGGAGAATGAAGCTGATCTGGGTGGGATTTAAGGATTCCTCTTTGAGTAGAAAATGACGCGCCACTTGCAGGCCTATATTATGTGGTATGGACCTAAATAATGAAGTGACGTCCAATGATACCCAATGATAGTCAGTGTTCCATACATAGGGCTTTAGGGTGTCTAAAAGGTGACCCGAGTCCCGTATATAGGCAGGAAGTTGTTGGACGATTGGTTGTAGAAAGATATCCAAACAGTCAGAGAGGTGACTGGTAAGGCCCTCAATGACCTCTATGATTGGTCTACCTGGAGGATTTAGGGGGTCCTTGTGAACTTTCGGTAAATAATAAAAATACGGTGTTGAAAAAAAGGCCTGAGTGAGAAAGGATTTTTCACTCGGACTGAGGACGCCATTTTCTTTGGTTGTATCTGGGAGGTTTAGCAGTTCTTTATTGTACTTGGGTAGAGGATTAGGTTTCAGCTTGGTAGACATGTTGTGGTCAGAAAGAAGTCTTCGTGCTTCAGTTAGATATTGGTCCTTATCCAGGATGACTATTCCGCCCCTTTTATCCGCTTGTCGGATGATGATGTTTTTTCTCCAAAGTGCTTCAGTTTCGTGAGGTTATTGTGCGCCAATTTCTGGCTATAGATGGCCTTGAACTCGTTATAGACTGATGTATAGAAGGCTTTGACAAAAGGGCCCCTATCTCGGTAGGGGAAGTCTCTAGAAACTGGTTTTAGACCTGTGTGAATTATGTTTCTGGGATCATCTAGATCAGTGGTTCTCAACTCCGGTCCTCAGGACGCACTAACAGGCCAGATTTTAAGTATTACCTTGGGGAGATGCAAACTAGAATGCTGCAATCACTGAGCAGCAAATGATATCACCTGTGAGGTATTTTAGTTATCTTGCAAACCTGGCCTGTTAGTGGGTCCCGAGGACCGGAGTTGAGAACCACTGATCTAGATGTATCCCTTCTGAGAGGGTGGTGAAAGTGAGTTCTTCTTCAGGCTCTTCACCTGTCCAAAGTTCCTGTAACATCTCCAGAGCATGGTTGTTGGAAGGGCTGAGGGATCCCAGGGGTTCTGTTTAAATCGTTTCTTCTTTAGGAACGAGAACAGATTTTCTCTGGTGTTTGTCCGGATTGTGGTAGAACCTGATGATGGCCAGGGAGCGGACAAATCTGTTAAGGTCCTTGAAGAGATGAAATAGGTTGGGGGGAGATGTTGGAGCAAATTTGAGACCCTTCTGTAAGAGTGTAAGCTCAGATGCTGTGAGGGTATTGGCTGATAAGTTGAAGATTTTTATTGTTGATCTGGAATCGGGGACAAGTCTTGTTTGGGTCTTTTTGTGACCTCCTCTTCAGCCTCGTCTGGTCTTTCTAGTCTTCGTTTTATTTCCATGGAGAGTGGAGTCCCTAAAAAACCTTCCCTGGATGGATTCGTCCTTGGGCGGGCACCTTACGCTATATAGTTGTTCATATCATCACTGGAGTGTGTTGGCTTGGCTTGTGTGTATTTGGTGGGGGGTGAGAGGTTCTGGAGCGCGTGGGTGTAAGTGACTGTTCTGCCCCTCTGTGTAGTCTTGGTTGCTTAGGGTGGGGATGTTTCTTAAATCCGGAGTGGTTTTGAAAGGCCAGCTGAAGAAGGAGGCGAGGCCGTAGCCTCTGAAATGCGTTCTGATTGACCGACAACGCAGACAGGCACTGGTCCAGCATTCGGAGTTCTGACGTGAAGTGGCTTCCCTCTCCCCATCCCTTTGGGTCAAACTACATCAGGGATCCGGTCACGGACTGTCAGCACCTCCAGTGGTTCTGCTAAGCGCCCCTCCAGATAAGCACATATTACCTTGCACCATGTGAGGGCATTTCTTTTTGTTTTTAAATACCCCATTGTTGAAACAAACCCTGCTGCACTAGATACGGTCTGGCGTTTTTTGTTTTCTTCTTTGGTCAGTGAGTTGAGCTGGGAATTTTCCCTGGTTTTGTCTTGTATATACAGTACAGACCAAAAGTTTGGACACACCTTCTCATTCAAAGAGTTTTCTTTATTTTCATGACTATGAAAATTGTAGATTCACACTGAAGGCATCAAAACTATGAATTAACGCATGTGGAATTATCTACATAACAAAAAAGTGTGAAACAACTGAAAATACTGTATGTCATATTCTAGGTTCTTCAAAGTAGCCACCTTTTGCTTTGATTACTGCTTTTCGCACTCTTGGCATTCTCTTGATGAGCTTCAAGAGGTAGTCACCTGAAATGGTCTTCCAACAGTCTTGAAGGAGTTCCCAGAGATGCTTAGCACTTGTTGGCCCTTTTGCCTTCACTCTGTGGTCCAGCTCACCCCAAACCATCTTGATTGGGTTCAGGTCCGGTGACTGTGGAGGCCAGGTCATCTGGCGCAGAACCCCATCACTCTCCTTCTTGGTCAAATAGCCCTTACACAGCCTGGAGGGGTGTTTGCGGTCATTGTCCTGTTGAAAAATAAATGATGGTCCAATTAAACGCAAAACGGATGGAAGAGCATGCCACTGCAAGATGCTGTGGTAGCCATGCTGGTTCAGTATGCCTTCAATTTTGAATAAATCCCCAACATTTATAAGGCAAGAAATCCCACTTATTAAACCTGACAGGGCACACCTGTGAAGTGAAAACCATTTCAGGTGACTTCCTCTTGAACCCCATCAAGAGAATGCCAAGAGTGTGCAAAGCAGTAATCAAAGCAAAAGGTGGCTACTTTGAAGAACCTAGAATATGACAGATTTTCAGTTGTTTCACACTTTTTTGTTATATAGATAATTCCATGTGTGTTAAATTAATTGTTTTGATGCCTTCAGTGTGAATCTACAATTTTCATAGTCATGAAAATAAAGAAAACTCTTTGAATGAGAAGGTGTGTCCAAACTTTTGGTCTGTACTGTATATCTATACACCTACATAAGAAGACCTTTCTCCCCTGACCACCTATGTACTTCAAGAGTGAGTCTGTCACTGTCAGACCCTCCCTCACCCCCCCATGCGATGGCTGGCTGGACTCCCGAGTCCCTCTTCTGTAGTGTAGATCCGGCTGGCGCAGCGCCGACGCCACCCACTCTATTAGGTGGAGTGGAGTCTTCTCCTGTATGGAGTGATATCTGTTGGAGGGACTGGGAGTGTCAGTGCAGCGGCCACCCAGCATGGGAGAACAGCCGAGGAGAAAGCAAGGAAGGAAGGAAGGTGCTGGAGCTGGAATGGATTCTTCTGTTCTGTGCCTGCCTGGCTCCAGCATAAGTAACATGTTGGCTAAAAAAAATATATATATTATATATTCTTTGCAGGGGGAGAGTCTGGAGTGTGGTGAAGGAAAACTTGGGGGATATACAGGTGTAAGAGGAAGAAGGCTAAAGGGGGGTCTATTCTATGGGGGGACCTGGCCTGCTCTAAAGGGGGATCTGTGGGGACCCCCCTGGCCTGCTCTAAAGGGGATCTATGGGGACCATGCTCTAAAGGGGGATCTATAGGGACCCCCCCCCAGCCTGCTCTAAAGGGGTCTCTATGGGGACCCTGCTCTAAAGGGGATCTATGGTGACCCCGGCCTGCTCTAAAGGGGATCTATGGGGACCCTGGCCTGCTCTAAAGGGGGATCTATGGGGATCCTGGTCTGCTCTAAAGGGGGATCTATGGGGACCCTGGCCTGCTCTAAAGTGGGTCATGTTGGCTAAATATATCTATTCTTTGCAGGGAGAGCCTGGAGCACCTGGTGATGCAGGAAAACATGGTAGCACAGGGAATATTGGTGAAAAGGTAAGACTAAAGGGGGATCTATGGGGACCCTGGCCTGCTTTAAAGGGGGACCCTGGCCTGCTTAAAAGGGGGACCTATGGAGGCCCTGGCCTGCTCTAAAGGGGGATCTATGGGGACCATGGCTTGCTCTAAAGTGGGTCATGTTGGCTAAATATATCTATTCTTTGCAGGGAGAGCCTGGAACACCTGGTGATGCAAGAAAACCTGGTAGCACAGGGAATATAGGTGAAAAGGTAGGGCTAAAGGGGGATCTATGGTGACCCTGCTCTAAAGGGGGACCTATGGGGGCCCAGGTTTGCTCTAAAGGGGGATCTATGGGGACCATGGCCTGCTCTAAAGTGGGTCATGTTGGCTAAATATATCTATTCTTTGCAGGGAGAGCTTGGAGCACCTGGTGATGCAGGAAAACCTGGTAGCACAGGGAATATAGGTGAAATGGTAAGACTAAAGGGGGATCTATGGGGACCCTGCTCTAAAGGGGGATCTATAGGGGACCCTGCTCTAAAGGGGGAATATAAATGTTATTTTAAACTTATTTGTACTTGTAGAACTAGGCCAGAGAGTAGACAGTGTTTTTGATGGTTTTAATTTGAAATGTACCTTGGCGTCCTTCACTAAGGTCTGTACTTTGGAAAATGTCCGCCACAGCCTTGGTCCGTGCCTATCCCTGTTCTATACTGACCACCTATACACATATGTAACACCCTCCATGCAAGGTAGGTGTAGTGAGAGATTTTTGTTAGGAGAGGTAAACTTTAGTTAGGCCTGCTCTCACTGACTATGTTGATTCTGGGCTGGGAGTGACTCAGGTAGGACTGGGTGGTTCACAGATGAGGTCACCAGGACCTCACACTTCTTTGCAGAAGCTGGTCGAATTTTCTGGAAAGAGAGCTGGGAGGGGGGTGTAGCCATCTGGGGTGTTCTGGGGAGCCCTGACCAATCTCCAATCTGGGTTGGCAGGGGACAGGCCTCCTCAAATACCCAGGGTCAGTCCACTCAAGGGAGGAGAGAGTTCGGGTGGAAGTCTGGAGATGGAATAGTTTGGGATGTCGTGGTCCAGGGGGAGCTCCCAGTCTGGAGGGGGGTGACCCCAGGCCTGGAGTGCTCGGGTGCAGCCACGAGGAGAGAGATCTTGGTGGCAGGCACAAGGCAGAGCGGAAAGGACAGCAGGAGAGAGCACTATCCAGGGAGAGATCTCCAGCGTGGAACTACAAGTAGCTGGAGCCGGTGAGCAACTTACCCTGGGATGCTATAGAGGCATTCTGGAACAGATTGGGGTGAGAGACAGTCTGGGAAGGATGCAGAAGTCAGTTTGGGATTCCTATGTTGCTGTGGTAGTGAAGAAGACCATCGCAGCTGGAAGAGCTGCCAGGGCCTGGAAGAGGTTGGGCTGGGAGTAGTAGTTCATCAAGCCAGTTAGCACACAGTACTTTGCTACACTTTGGAGGCTATTAGCCTCTGCCTGTAATGGGTGGTCCGGAGGCCTTGCTTCAACTACAGCAGGCCTCACTATGTATTAGCTAGGCCCAAGGAAATGTTTGGAGGCCTGATAAATATCCTTTCAGGTTTCACCAGTGAGATCAAGTGTTGTGCTGGAGTGAGGAAACGAGGAGTGTAACGTGCAGCAAGTGTCAGTGCTGGAGGAAGATGGAGGAGTGTATATACGCAAGTATATAGAGGTCCTATAGACAGAACTGTTCAATTCTTGGGCATCCCATAACCACCCTCACCCTATCCAAGTTTATCCCCTAATAAACAAAGCAAAATTACCGGTCTGTTCCGTGACTCTGGATGCAGTATGGATGTGATTGAGGGCAGTGTGATCAGGTGAACCACAGCAACCAGCCACCCCTAAGGGGGACATTGGCTAAACATATATAAGAAGGCTTTTCCTTACTGAGCTATATATTTTCCCTACTGCTATATACACCTATACACCTACATAATAAAGACCTTGCTCACTGACCACCTCTACACCCCTAGAAGAAGGCTCTTTTTCACTGACCACCTATACACCCCTATAAGAAGGCTCTTTTTCACTGACCACCTATACACCCATAGGCAGTCCCTTCTCCAATAACCACCAATCTAAGGGAGAATTTTACTGACCTTCAATCAAGAAGTTCCTTCTCTTCTGACCATCAGTATAAGTGGGAAAGTCATTGACCACCAATGTAAGGCAGAACTTTTCCAGTCCAGTTTAGGTTGGTATTGCTTCACTGATCATCATGGGAAGGAATACTGCAATTTAAATTGTCTGACCTCATTATTAGTAATTGTTGCATTTTGTTATTACCTCCAAAAATAATGTTGTGGTATAATCAAGCACCCATGTTGTCTGTTTTGGGCACTGCTCTCATTCTCGGTCTTGTTTAGTAGGCGTTCAGTAGGGTTAGCTAAGATGGATCTTTATAACAAGTAACAACAAAATTGATAAACATGTAGTGCCCTCTACTTGGGTAGGAGCTTGTGTTGGGGTTTTTGGTTAGGTAAGGTCAATTTAGCCAGGCTTGATGTGTATACAGGCCTGGTTGTTTTGATTCTGGGCTGGGAGTGGCTCAGTGTAGGACTGGGTGATTCAGAGACGATGTCACCAGGACCCCCCACTTCTTTCCAGAGGCTTCTGGAGCTTTCTGGAAAAAGAGGTGTGTGTGTGGGGAGCCCTGACCAATCCCCAATCTGGATTGGCAAGGGGCAGGCCTCCTAAAATACCCAGGGTTGGCCCAGTCAAGCAGGTATCTGTAAGGGGGTAATGCTTCCCAATGACCACAAGTGTGAGGAGCATTCTTCCCATCAGGGCCGTCTTTAAGGCAGGGCAAAAGGGGCAGCTGCCCTGGGCCCTGTCATTGTTGTGGGGCCCAAAGCAGCTGCCTTATACTTGCCAACTATCTTGGTTTAAATTCCCTTGTCCCTTGAAGTTCTAGTCCCGTGTTGTGTCCCGGTATCTCAGTGTGAAGTGCTGCTACTAATGCCGCCCAGCTCTGCCCTATTGTGTACAGATGACTCACCTGCAGCCCCGTGTTTACATGTAAATAACCGGCAATGATATGTAAATAGTGGTGGTCGGCGGCATTCATATATAAATAAAGGCGGCATTCATATGTATATCATGCCCCCCTGAGGTCATATCCACCATCACCTATACTGAATGCTGCCCACTGGGGAGGTAAAGTGGCATGCTTGAAAGTCCTGCCTGCAACTGTGGTCATTAAGCCTAACATCAGCCTGTGCTGCAAAGGTATGCAAATTGGTAGGGGGAGCGTAGTGTGGGCTGTGCAGAGTTAGGAAGAGAATAAATTACAGTTTGGGGTGCACAGGTGAGCACGGAGGGGATGTATAGAGGTAAGGAAGGCGGGTGCAAAGATGAGCAGAGGAGGCAGGTAGGGTTAAAGGGGGGGGGGGTGGAGAGGAAGGGGGCAGTTTGGGGTGCAGAGGTTAGCAGGGGTTTTAGGAGGCAAATGTGTACCGACAGGGTGGATAAAGATATAGGTCGTGTGTAGGGCAGCCCATTCATTTCAATGGGCTGCTCTATGCGCTACAAATGCAGAAGAAAGACCCTAACCATTTTTCAAAATCAGCAGATGCATGAGGGTGTCATTAACAATTGATGGCACTGCTGTCTATCTGCTGAAGGGCAGCACATTTCTGTGATGTCAGGAGAGAAACTTTGCGTTCTCCTGTCCATAGTGTACAGGCAGTGAGGAGATGGTGTGCTGTAACCTCTAACAACCAATCAGTGAGCTGTAATGATGTGCAGTAACCTCTAGCAACCAATCAGTGAGCAGTATTGATGTACAGTAATCTCTAGCAACCAATCAAAAGGCAGAAATCATGTGCTGCAACTTCTAGCAACTAATCAGTGGGCAGTAATGTGTGCTGTAACCTCTAGCAGCCAGTCAGTAAGCAGTAATGATATGCTGTAACCTCTGGCAACCAATCACAATCACTGCCTGATCTGATTCAATGAACTGATTTTGAGTCTAGCTGCTATTTATTGTCTCAGAGCAGGTGGAGAGCGAAGTTGCATGGGAGGGGGGGGGGGCAAGAAAATGTTTGCCCAGGGTCCAACCCATATTAACCACTTCCCGCCCGGCGTATAGACAAATAACGTCTGGGCGGGTGGTTCATTATCCTGACTGGACGTCTATTGACGTCATCAGGATAATCCGCGATCGCGCGCGCATCGTGGCGATCGGTGGTGCCGTGGGTCAGGCTGACCCACCGCATTACCGACCGAGGTAAAAGGCTTCGATTCGAAGCCTTTTACCAAGTGATCAGCCGTGACCAATCACGGCTGATCACAGTGTAAATAGGAAGAGCCGTTTATCGGCTTTTCCTCTGCTCAGGTCTGCAGATCGGCTGCTCTCCTGACAGGGGGGGCTGCGCTGAATGTTTATCAGCGCAGCCACCCTCAGGATCACCCCACTGGACCACCAGGGAGCCGGATCAGGACCACCAGGGAGTCCCCCCCCCGGACATCACACAGAGGCCGCTCAGGACCACCAGGGAAGGACCACAGAGGCCGCCCAGGACCACCAGGGAGCCCCCACTAGACCACCAGGTAAGGGAATTATTGTGCACTGTAGGGATAGCACTGTGCCCATGTATGATGCCTGCCAGTGCCATCCCTAACAGTGCTTTTTGCACCTGTGCCCACCACTGCCACCTATAAGTGCCCACCTGTGCCCACCTGTGACACCTATCAGTGCCCACCTGTGTCACCTATCAGTGCCTATCTGTGCCATCTAAAAGTGCCCACCTGTGCCACCTAAAAGTGCCACCTATCAGTGCCCATCAGTGCCCAGTGCCACTTATCAGTGCCGCCTATGAGTGTCCATCAGTGCCGCATATCAGTGCCACGTATCAGTGCCCATCAGCGTTGCTTGTCAGTGCCGCTCATCAGTGCTGCATATGTGCCCCATCATCAGTGCAACCTTATCAGTGCCACCTCATCACTGCCAATCTGTACTGCCTCATCAGTGCCCGTCAGTGTAGCCTCATCAGTGCCCGTCAGTGTAGCCTCATCAGTGCCCATCAGTGTAGCCTCATCAGTGCCCATCAGTGTAGCCACATCAGTGCCCGTCAGTGAAGGAGAAAATGTACGTTATACAAACTTTTGTGACAGAAACAAAGAAAAATGTTTTTTTTTTTCAAAATTTTTGGTCTTTTTTTTTTATAGCGCAAAAAATAAAAACCGCAGGGGTGATCAAATACCACCAAAAGAAAGCTCTATTTGTGGGAACAAAATGATAAAAACTTTGTTTGGGTGCAGCGTCGCACGACCGCGCAATTCTCATTCAAATCGCAACAGCACTGAAAGCTGAAAATTGGTGTGGGCGGGAAGTGTTCTAAGTGCCCGGTATTGAAGTGGTTAAAGTCGGCCCTGCTTCCCATTGACCATCACACTAATACATCTAGTTGTGGAGATATAGTCATTTTTAGCAGAGGGTTCCCTGAGATCGGAAATTTATTTCGAGGGTTCCTCCATGTTGAGAAGGTTGAGAAAGGCCGCTCTACACTAAAGCAATCAGAGGTGGATTTGGTGAATTTGTATGAAATCCCTTGTATTTGATATGAAGCAACCTGTGGCTGGAGACATAAAACATATCTGACGTCTTGTTCAGGTGACGGGGAATCTTTGGATGTTGTCGCATGGAGTCAGGATCTTCCCGGTAATATAGGCGAGGACAGTCACTCGTATATTGTTGTCTATGAAGATCGCATCAGATTAGCCACCAGGACAACATCCATGGCCCACATGCGTTTATATGACACGCGTTACTTTTATGGGGTGATTCATTTCAAGGCTCTTTTGAGAATTATATACAAGTGACAGGATCAGTCCAAGCTGTGGGCATATTTGTTAGATCTGGAAAATGAAACACTTTTTTTACAAGATGTTTGTATAACGATGAACATCTGTCTCTTTCTCTGATTTCCCCTCTTCATTTATGGGCTTTGTCCTGGAACACTGCAGATGGAATTAAGTTAACACTTTCCATGCCACTACTGAGACATTATTGTAGTATTTTCCCCATGATCATAGGTGTGTGACCGGTCAATTCCACCAATATAGGAGGTAAAGGTTCCATATTTTCATATACAGCTGTGATCATAAGTTTACATACCCTGGCAGAATTTATGATTTCTTGGCCATTTTTCAGAGAATATGAATGAGAAGACAAAAACTTTTCTTTCACCCATGGTTGGTGTTTGGCTGAAGCCATTTATTATCAATCAATGGTGTTTACTCTTTTTACATCATAATGACAACAGAAACTGCCCCCTTTAACATCAATGACAGCTGGAAGTCTTTTGTGGTATTTGTGAATGATGAGGCTTTTTATCTTCTCAGATGGTAAAGCTGCCCATTCCTTTTGGGCAAAAAGTCTCTCAGTTCCTGGAAATTCTTGGGCTGCCTTGCATGAACTGCATGTTTGAGATCTCCCCAGAGTGGCCCAATGATATTGAGGTCAGGAGACTGAGATGGCCACTCCAGAACCTTCACTTTATTCTGCTGTAGCCAATGACAGGTCGACTTGGCCTTGTGTTTTGGATCATTGTCATGTTGGACATCCAATGCGCAGCTTCCTGGCTGATGAATGCAAATGTTCCTCCAGTATTTTTTGATAACTGCATTCATCTTGCCATCAATTTTGACCAAATTTCCTGTGCCTTTGTAGCTCACACATCCCCAAAACATCAGCGATCCACCGCCGTGTTTCACAGTAGGAATGGTGAACCTTTCATCATAGGCCTTGTTGACTTCTCTCCAAATGTAGAGTTTATGGTTGTGGCCAAAAAGCTCAATTTTGGTCTCATCACTCCAAATGACTTTGTGGCAGAAGGTTTGAGTCTTGTCTCTGTGCTGTTTGCCGTATTGTAAGCAGGATACTTTGTGACATTTGCGTAGTAATGGCTTTCTTCTGGCGACTCGACCATGCAGCCCATCTTTCTTTAAGTGCCTCCTTATTGTGCATCTTGAAACAGCCACACCTCATGTTTTCAGTGAGTCCTGAACTTATTTGTGGGTTTTTCTTTGCATCCCGAACAATTTTCCTGGCAGTTGTGGCTGAAATTTTAGTTGGTCTACCTGACTGTGGTTTGGTTTCAACAGAACCCCTCATTTTCCACTTCTTGATTAGCATTTGAACACTGCTGATTGGCATTCTCAGTTCCTTGGATATCTTTTTATATCCCTTTCCTGTTTTATACGGTTCAACTACCTTTTCCCGCAGATCCTTTGACAATTCTTTTGCTTTCCCCGTGACTCAGAATCCAGAAACATCAGTGCAGCACTGGATGAAAGATGCAAGGGTCTGTCAGAAGTCCAGAAACTCATTGACCTTTTATACACACACACACTAATTACAAGCAAACAGATCACAGGTGAGGATGGTTATCTTTTATAGCCATTCAAACCCCTTTGTGTCAACTTGTGTGCAAGTTATCAGGCCAAAATCACCAGGGTATGTAAACTTTTGATCAGGGTCATTTGGGGAGTTTCTGTTGTCATTATGATATAAAAAGAGTAAACACAGCTGATTGATAATAAATGGCTTCAGCCAAACACCAACCATGAGTGAAAGAAAAGTTTTTGTCTTCTTATTCATATTCTCTGAAAAATGGCCAAGAAATCATAAATTCTGCCAGGGGATGTAAACTTATGAGCAGGAATTGCTGATCGTTCAGTTCTCGGTCTTCAGTGAGCAAAGAGCTGGTGACTCTCAGTTCCCACTCTCTGCTCTGCCCCTCCAGCGATCACTGGAGTAGCAGGCTGTGGAGGGGCGGGAGCAGCTGGCTCAGGCTCTCAGCAGCATGCTGAAAGCCTGAGCCAGCTGCCAGCCAGGCATCTGGGTGAATCCCGATATTATTGTCAGAATCCCTGGAGGGCTTGGAGTGGCTGAGTTAGGTCAGCCAACAGCAGACTTTGGCCCACTGTCGGCTGAATCTGGGTCACAGGAGTACAGAACTATGTCACCCACAGAAGTAGAGTCAAAATAGCTTTGGCCATACTTTTCCTTTAGGTAGCTGAATGTCAGTTCCCCACCCCCAGCACTCTCCTCACTGGTTTTAACTGACAGCAGCGGCAGCCAATGGCAGCCAACACCTCCAGTGAGACCAGGAAGAGGATAGAAGAGCTGCAGCAGACAGGATAGTGATGGATAAAGAATAGACTTAGGTAGGTATTTAAGGGGAGGATGGGGGGGTGCTGGAATTGAAAGTTTTTTTTTTTTTATCCTAAAGCCTCATACACAGGAGCCGATGGTTGGTCAACCGAACGTCCAACTTTTGTCCAAATTGGGTGACGGCGGGTTGGTCTAGCGTACTAACGCGAATCAATTAATCGTCCAACAAAGCCGAACGTAGTGACGTGTTCTGAGTGTATAACGTGGAAGCTCAGATGAATGTGATTTGTGAATTAGGAACACAGGTTACACCACCCAACACTTCCTGGATTCCATGCGTGTTTGCACTTCCAACTTTTGGTTGGTCAACTTCTGAACACACGAGCCAACAATCGGTCAACTCCTTGTTGGCCAACACAAGTGTTCTAGACTTCTGTTGGATGACAATTGGAAATCAGCTGTAAAAACGTGCGTACACACGATGGGATTATCGGCCGACAGGCTGTTGGACGGCCGTCTCTGCATTACGATAAAAACCCTTTGCCTTTAGAAACACTTTAATTAAAAGCAAGTGTTTCAGTGAACCTTTTCAATGCTAGCTACATAGTCTGGACTAAAGTACAACCTTCCCATAGGATATCCTTGTTTTCTCAAAGAAGTTGTTCAGCTAGACCAGGGGTCTCCAAACTCTCTAAGCAAAGCACCCGTTTACTGTCCTTCAGACTTTATTGGGTCCAGGCTGTGATATAAAATACACCAGCATTGGTGGGAAAAGGAATAATCCCCCATCACTGGTATCACTGGGAGGAATAATCCATTGTTATCAGTGGGAGGAATAGTGCCCCATCATTGGTATCAGTGGAAGGAATTGTGCCCCATCATTGGTATCAGTGGGAGGAATAGTGTCCCATCATTGGTGTGTCAGTGGGAGGAATAGTGCCCCATCATTGGTATCAGTGGGAGGAATAGTGTCCCATCATTGGTGTCAGTGGGAGGAATAGTGCCTCATCATTGGTGTCAGTGAGAGGAATAATGCCCCATCATTGGTATCAGTGGGAGGATCCCATCCCCTGGACTGTCGGGTGACATGCCTGCCCCCATACAAGCCATGGCTGGTGATCTCTCTGCCCCTGGTGAGGATGAAAGCTCGGAGGCCATTCGGGAGCGAGTGGTGGCCGGGATTAAAGTCCTGAATAAGGAGAGAGAGAGAAGCTCTACAAGCTTAGAGCAGAATTGAAGCGTCTGCAAAGGCAGCATGAAGGCTTGCACAGCAGCAGCCATGGATCCATGAATGCAGAGATCCAATTAGCCAAAGTTGGGGTGGAACACCAGAAAACCATTCTGTCCATGAGGGAAAACAGAGATGGGCCCTTCAAGGAGAAGTTTTCCAATGACCGTAGGTTTGCAAGAGTGGCAAAGAAGGAGGTGGAGGAAGAGATCCCCAGTCCTGACCCCCTGCCCCCTCAGGGAGAGGTAAGCAGCCCTATGCCATCCCAGGACTCAGGAGGCATGCTAAGGGTCATCCAGGAAATGGAGTCTCCTATATGGGGCGGGGGGGGTCAGCTGGCGTTTCATGATGAGGATATAACTGATGCTGTGCCTGACAAGGTAAAGTCTGCCAAGCCCCAAGTGGTTGATAAAACTGTTTACGTATCATTTAGCACTGCTATTTCTGCTCCTGAATGGGCAGGCATGTTTCGATCTTGGTTTAGGCCTTTTCTACGACTTTGGGAAGAAGGTGTCCAAGTGAAGAATCTCAGGGGTCATCGTGGTCAGCTACCAGCCTATGATGCTCCATGCCTAAAGTTACTGCGGCAGTGGCGATTGTCGGCTGAAGATCTCAGATCCGTTCCTAGAAAAGTCCTTATGACCCGAGTCTTGAGCAAAGTCTTTCATGACCCACTGGCCTTAAGGGATTGCCCAGGCCTAATTTTGAGGGCAGGGTTAAGACCATAGCTTCCAACTGTCCCTGATTTCGAGGGACTGTCCCTGATTTGGAACAATGTCCCACTTTACTCCTCATTCGTCCCTCATTTTGGTCTGATCTATATTATCTGTATATATCTGTATATCCACTTGCCGACCGCCGATCCGCATCTGACGGCGGCAAAGTGGCTCTGTAAGGCAAAACGCCGTCATACGACGGCGGCCGCCAGATCGCGCACAACGAGCCGGAGGCGCGCCCGCGCGCTCTATGTGTCCGGGGAGGGCCAGGGAGCGGGTGCGGCGGCTTCGATTGCTGCCGGCCACCCGCGATGCCCCCCCCCGGAGTGAAGGAACGGAGGTCCGTGTATGTAAACACAGACCTCCGTTCTGTGAAGGGGGAAGGGCTGTGATCACAGCCTTCCTGTATGCAGAGGCTGTGACCACTTCCCTTCCCCAGCTAGTACAGTCCCCATACAGTTAGAACGCCCAGGGAACAGAGTTAACCCTTAGAGCGCCCCCTGCAGGTTAACCCCTTCACTGCCAATGGCATTTACACAGTAATCAGTGCATTTTTATAGCACTGATCGCTGTATAAATGCCAATGGTCCCAAAAAAGTGTCAAAATGGTCCGACATGTCCGCTGAAATATCGCAGTACCGCTAAAAATCGCAGATCGCCGCCATTATTAGTAAAAAATAAAAAAAAAATAAAAACCCCAAAAATGAATTCTCATCATCCGTAAACGCGACCACTTTTGCGCAAACCAATCAATAAACGCTGATTGCGATTTTTTTTATCGCAAATATGATGAAGAATATAAATCGGCCAAAAACGGTGAAAAAAAATGTTTTTTTATATTTTTTTTTTGGATTTGTATTTTAGCAAAAAGTAAGAATTATTTGTTTTTTTTTTGCAAAATTGTCGCTCTTCTTTTGTTTATGGCGGCGATCAGAAATGACGCAGAGGGGATCAAATACCACCAAAAGAAAGCTCTGTTTGTGGGAAAAAAAGGACGCAAATTTCGTTTGGGTACAACGTCGAACGACCGCGCAATTGTCAGTTAAAGCGACGGAGCGCCGAATCGCAAAAAGGGCTCCGGTCCTAAAGCAGGAAATCCTTCCGGGGCTGAAGTGGTTAAGAGAGGTATGGACTCCAGAGAGAGAGACGTCATTTTGCCCCTCTACATAACATTTGTAAGACCTCATCTGGAATATGCAGTTCAGTTTTGGGTACCAGTTCTCAAAAAGGATATCGGGGAACTGGAGAAAGTGCAGAGAAAAAAATACACCGACAGTATATATTGGCTATGGAAACGGCTATTAACAAGCCTTATTAACCAACCTCTAGGACAACACCTAGGTAGAGGCGTGGTTCCTAAGTGCAAACTAATACTGCAAACAAAAGGTGATTGAATATCACCAAGGCACTTATATCATGGAACCAAAAATCCTAAAACATAACTTTTATTGATTAGAAATTACAAAAATAGTACAACCACTGTGGCAGAAAGAGGTTAAAAATTGACAACGTTGTCAAGGTCACAGCCTGGACGCATCCTAGACCCATACACCATCCGCCTCACACATCCTCATGCAACCAGATGGATGTGCTCAACCAACCATCAGCTAAGTACAAGGTAACAATAAAGGCCTCTATGGACAGTAGGAGTAATATCAACAGGTGGTTGAATGATCTGAGTGCAAATGATTCATGAATAGTGAGATGGAAGAGTCATATGAGTCTGCTGAGAAGCTTAACTGGGAGAGGTAGATGCAAGGATGCCGACACTTCACTGACAAATTGCTTTCCAGGCAGTTCCCATACATCAGACACTATGTCAAAGTCAGTTCAATTCAATGTCAGCAATCAAATTGGTCGGTCAGAGGTGGCAAATCAGTCCAAGTGTGCATAGATGTATGCAGGTAAGTAGCCAATATAGTTGTACAGACTCCAGTCACTGGGGCGATTTTACATCACGGGAATTGATTGTCCATTAGAATCAGCCGTGTCAGCTACTCAGTGCTACTCAGTGCTGAGATGTGCCATCCATGGGGCTGTCAACTATGGCTATGACGCTGGGTATGCTCACCGTTCGTTTCCACACAATTGCCTGGAATTGCAGGAGGAATGTGCCTCACATGGCTGTGTAATCTTCTCCTCTCCGCTCACCGCAGCGTATCGCTTCCTCCTACTCTGCAGCCGTGCCAGTCTGGCTCCGGCTCAATCACAGAGTCAGCAACGAAGCACCCACAAGGCGGGGACGGGTCGGGACGCGTCACTGGGGCCGTGGGGTGACGTCCCGCTGACGCATTTCGTCCGTCCAATCACGGACTTCCTCAGAGGCTTCAATTACATTGATTAGCCACCGGAGGTCATGCTAACTGCCCATTCTGACGCTCACCACAATC
>BLSH010514711.1:39011-54382 GCA_018402905.1 Glandirana rugosa
TCTTACGAGAGGTGACGAGGTGGATGTCTTACGGTGGAGAGCATTCTGTAGGTGGAGCAGTGGAGAGCATTCTGGTGGTGGAGCAGTGGAGAGCATTCTGTAGGTGGAGCAGTGGAGAGCATTCTGTAGGTGGAGCAGTGGAGAACATTCTGTAGGTGGAGCAGTGGAGAGCATTCTGTAGGTGGAGCAGTGGAGAGCATTCTGTAGGTGGAGCAGTGGAGAGCATTCTGTAGGTGGAGCAGTGGATCGTTCTGTAGGTGGAGCAGTGGAGAGCATTCTGTAGGTGGAGCAGTGAGGAGCATTCTGTAGAACCTCTTGATCATTGCAGCGCTGGAAATTTGGAGGCAGGAACAGGAAGATGCATCCCTGCATTATAGACTTTTTCAGAATCCAGCTTTTTTTTAGCTATACTTCTGCTTCAACTTATTAACATCCAATGAGAATGGAAATATCCTCTTGGACCCTTTGTTTTTTCTTGTTCACAGTATTTCAAAGTACCAAACCAAAGCACCACTTTGCTATATACATTGAAGTACATTTACCATAGCACTTAAAATTAAGATATGACAAATTTTTGCCTTCATGAGCGGTAATAAACCTCGGCTGTAAAAAGTTTTACAAGCATCATTTCACAAAGAGTGCGCAATCAAGTCACACGGGCGCTATGAAACCCGCAGCTAACTGGCCACATAAATGAATTATCAAAGCAGATTGTTACACAGTTGCTGGTAAAACTAACTGAAGGGATTCTATAGAAAATTTACAGCACTGGATTTATATTCAGATTGTTTTCTGCTTTTGCCTTTGTGATGCCAGAAAGTGGGCTGTTGATAAGGGGCAGCGCATCCAATGTGTAATGAACTAAAAATGTAAAGGATAAAAAAGATGAGGGACTTTTAGGGTACCCAAGAGGAACTTGTAGAAGCTTAGCAGAGTTTAACTGGTCCTTTCCAAAACAACGCAGAGGCCACCATCACACAAGCAACAGTCCATTCCCTTCGACTCCAATAGACAGCCTAGGGGTTGTATCTTTGGAAGTTTATTGCCTGTAGAACTTGGGATGGTAGAGGGGTGAAAGGGGTATGGGAAACTCAATTGTAGCAGGGGGACACTTGACAAGGTTAGGCTTCTCTGAATTGTCTCTCTGCCAGGGCTTCACAGGAATGGCCAGGACTGAGACCCTGTGACAGCACACGGTCTCTTGGATCTTGAGCTCAGGTTTATTCTCGCAATGTCTCTCCAGGATAGCAGGAACCCCCCACTGTTCTTCAGACATCTCTATGCTTCGGGTCAAGTGCTCAGTTCCATTACAATTCCTCAAGACACTTTCCAGTGAATCCTCCAGACCAGATCCTTAGGTGAGATTGCTTGGGTAGCTCTAAGATTAGAAATAGGCCCTCAACTCTGCCACAGCTTAGACCTCAATAAACTGTAGAAAATGGCAGCAAAATCTGCCTCAGAGGGGCAGAACCACTGAGGCTGTTTTTCAATCCACGGTGTGCTGAAGATGAAAAACATTAAATGTAAAAAAATGTGCATTTAAACATACAATGCAGTGCACTTAAGGGTGTGCTTTTGTTCACCCCCCAAAGGGTTAGAACCTTTCTCTGAACCCCCAGGGCACAAGGCTCCTGACAGGGACAAGATTAAGAACCTGGTACAGAATGCTCTCCACTGCTCCATCTACAGAATGCTCCCCACTGCTCCACCTACAGAATGCTCTCCACTGCTCCATCTACAGAGTGCTCCCCACTGCTCCACCTACAGAATGCTCTCCACTGCTCCACCTACAGAATGCTCCCCACTGCTCCACCTACAGAATGCTCTCCACTGCTCCATCTACAGAATGCTCTCCACTGCTCCACCTACAGAATGCTCTCCACTGCTCCACCTACAGAATGCTCTCCACTGCCCCACCTACAGAATGCTCTCCACTGCTCCATCTACAGAATGCTCTCCACTGCTCCATCTACAGAATGCTCTCCACTGCTCCACCTACAGAATGCTCTCCACTGCCCCACCTACAGAATGCTCTCCACTGCTCCATCTACAGAATGCTCTCCACTGCTCCATCTACAGAATGCTCTCCACTGCTCCATCTACAGAATGCTCTCCACTGCCCCACATACAGAATGCTCTACACTGCTCCATCTACAGAATGCTCTCCACTGCCCCACCTACAGAATGCTCTCCGCTGCTCCATCTACAGAATGCTCTCCACTGCTCCACCTACAGAATGCTCTCCACTGCCCCACATACAGAATGCTCTCCGCTGCTCCATCTACAGAATGCTCCCCACTGCTCCACCTACAGAATGCTCTCCACTGCCCCACATACAGAATGCTCTCTGCTGCTCCATCTACAGAATGCTCCCCACTGCTCCACCTACAGAATGTTCTCCACTGCTCCACCTACAGAATGCTCTCCACTGCTCCACCTATAGAATGCTCCCCACTGCTCCACCTACAGAATGTTCTCCACTGCTCCACCTACAGAATGCTCTCCACTTCTCCATCTGAAGAATGTTCTCTGCTGCTCAATCTAAAGAATTCTGTTCACTGTTCCATCTACAAAATGCTCTCAACTGCTCCACCTAAAGAACGTTCTTTACTGCTCCCTCTGCATAAAGCTCTCCATTGCCCCATCTACAGAATGCTCTCAACTGCTTCAGCTACAGAATTCTCTCTGCTACATCTGCATGTAGGTAGGTGCGATCTAGTCTTTCTCCACTGCAGGTGGCACTCTTCTGCAGCGGCATTGCAGTTGGAGAGGAAGTCAAGAGGAGCTTCGTTCCCCTATGGGTTCCTAGGTCACCGGATAAGTGATCCAATTGAATGCTGCCGTCCCATGTGACTCTAGAAGCCAACAGCTCAGGATCAGCTTTTGACAATCAGGAGATGGTAGGATGGACCGATGACATCATTACTGTGCAGCCAATCACAGTAATGCATGATTAGGATCCCGTCATACCATCCTCTGGCGTCATGGCCCACTTAAAGGACCAGTACACAGTGGTAACAAGGGGTTAAGCTCATTTGCCAGTAGAACGTGTCAGTGGGGTGAGAGAAGCCACCTCATTCAATAAAGTTACTCAACAGGAAGGAACATGGTGAGCAGCTTGATTTAGGTCCAGGACTCCATCAGTGATCAGGACTGCTGGCACCTACAAGATATGGGACTGCGGCTGCATCGGTTGGCGTGGGACGGTGCAGTGTTGGGGTTGCGGCGGTGACATCACAGACTCATCTTGAATTAAAATACAAATAAAAGACCATTATTCCTGCTACTATGTTATCAATGACACACCAAGTGGATCATCACAGTAGTATAGATCACTGTGTATATTATTACATATAGAAATCAATGGAAGCTATTGCATTGTGACAGTGATTAATTACCTGCATTGATTACCAGTCATTCACTTCTTTATCACATGGGAACTGAATGTTGAAGATATTGGAGAATACTGGTCTATGAGAATGGGGATTATGAAGAGGAAGCCAGCGATTGCACTTAAATCTGACCTCCAGTCATGATATGTATTGTATATTTATATTGGTCCTGCTTGGCACGATGTAAGTAGTTATATCTCATACCTGAGGGGCCGCTGGGGAAGCTGTGATAGCCACAGTCTCCTAGGACCTGTGCCGAGCGGTTTCCCATCTGCCCCCTGACCACAGGGGGGCACTCACTCAGCACTGCCGTCATTTACAGAACACCTTGTAATTTTTTTCAATCAATACAAGGCATTCTCTGGTTGGATGAGGTGGAGAGGAGGCGTGGTCTCTACCTCATCCAAGCGGAGAATGCCTTGTATTCGTGGAAAATAAAACAAGGTGTTCTGTGATGACCCAAGGACCTGGAAAATTGCAGCTATCATTGTAGTAGTGTTGACTACAGCAATGATTGTCATCTCCACCAGCGGCCCAGCAGATATACATAGTTACATTGTGCCAAGCTGGACCAAGTAACTATAAAATACAGGCCATACATAGACTTTAGCTTTAAAGTGAACCTTACAGAAAATAAATCCAGCCGGCAACTCAGTGTCATGCCAATGTGGTAACTTTTGCTGGCTACATGGTAAATACAAAATAAAACCTCTAATTCATTTTGGCCATTAGACTTTAATTATACCATATGTTATGACTAAGGCCTAATGGTCAAAACACATTGTGCTATGTCTAAGGCCCAATGGCCGAAACCCGTTGTGATAGGGCTAAGACCTTATGGCCGAAATGCGTTATGCTCTGGCTAAGGCCTGACAGACGAAACGCGTTAGTGTTTTTATTCTGTATTTACCATGTTGCTAATTAAAGTTACCACATTGGAATGACACCAAGTTGCGGCTGGACTTTTTTTTTCATAAGTTGAAGCTGCACAAGTATAGAGACACTTAAGCCAGGTCACCAGCTTCCTTAGCTTCTATGTGGGTTATGGTTGAGTGGTCCTGTTCTGTTATTGTTAAAGTGAACCTTACCATTCCACAGCCATGTAAACACAGTAACACCTTCCCAATCCACGTCATCTCTTTCAAACAAATCCCCCCTCCCCCCCAGCTGACTAGAGAGCACCATTACTAATATGCATATGATGACTTTTTGCAAGATGTCAACAGCTAAGCCCTCCCCTTTATCTCTAATCACTCCCCCTTTCTGCTGACATATGCATGCAGCACTGACATGTGATTGACACCGGAAGGGTGGAGGTGTTATTTGAGAGACAAGAGGAGAGCACCTAACTGGGGACTCCGGGACAGACTAGCAGAGTTCTGGATCTCTAATTTCGGTGATATGTTTATAAGCCAAATATTTTATGTATTTCAGAAATCCTCCCACTACAAATTTTTTCATTCTCGTGATTGAAACCAAACGTTGACTTGACCCCCACTAATGATTACAAATTTGAAAAAATGTTCTCACATTGAAAAAAATTGAACATTTTTTTTACCAATGTATGGTCAATTTTACAATTGTATCAAATACTTGACTTCATTTATCTTTCCTGGTGCTAATCCATGGCAGCATACTACCACATGTATGCTGCCATGTTAGAACCAGGAAAATGTAAAATTGTATCAAATTTTTACCTTAATTTTCCTTCCCTGGTGCCAATCCATAGCAGCATATTACCGCATGTATGCTGCTGTGTTGGCACCAGGAAAATGTAAAATTGTATCAAATTTTTACCTTAATTTTCCTTCCCTGGTTCCAATCCATAGCAGCATACTACCACATGTATGCTGCTGTGTTGGCACCAGGAAAATGTAAAATTGTATAAAATTTTTACCTTAATTTTCCTTCCCTGGTTCCAATCCATAGCAGCATACTACCACATGTATGCTGCTGTGTTGGCACCAGGAAAATGTAAAACTGTATCAAATTCTTACCTTAATTTTCCTTCGCTGGTTCCAATCCATAGCAGCATACTACCACATGTATGGTGCTGTGTTGGCACCAGGAAAATGGAAAACTATATTAAATTCTTAGCTAAATTTTCATTTCCTAGTGCCAATTCATGGCAGCATACTACTACATGTATTCTGCAGTGTTGGCGCCAGGAAAATGGAAAACAGTATCAAATACTTACCTTCGTTTTCCTTTCTTGGTGCCAATTCATAGCAGCATACTACCACATGTATGCTGCCGTGTTGGCACAAGGAAAATGGAAAACTGTATCAAACTCTTACCCTAATTTTCCTTCCCTGGTGCCAATCCATAGCAGCATAATAACACATATCTTCTCCTCTATGGTCTCATCACCCATTCATTGAACCTTCTTTGATATTGAAGCCCTATCTTTTATTGTTGTCTATCTATGCTCTTCCTTTGAAGTGTCTTCTGCATGCAGTGTGTTAATCATTGAAGTCTCCAGAAGAAGCCATAGCCTGGTGAAACATGTCGAGAAAACATGAAAACTACTGCATGGTTATTGTATGCATTCACTTCAATGGTGATGTTAAAATGGTTTTATATTTTTGTAATACATTTTTGAAGATTTTTATGAAAAAACCTTTGGAAAAAAATATTTTTGTTGTTGCACCATCAAAATCCCATTGTTTCTATTCTTGTCCTTGTAATAAATTCTTATCTTAATTTTCCTTTCTTGGTGCCAATCTATAACAGCATACTACCACATGTATGCTGCCATCATGGCACCAGGAAAATGGAAAACTATATTAAATTCTTACCTAAATTTTCTTTTCCTGGTGCCAATCCATGGCAGCATACTACTACATGTATGCTGCAGTGTTGGCACGAGGAAAATGGAAAACTGTATCAAATACTTACCTTAGTTTTCCTTTCCTGGTGCCAATCCATAGCAGCATACTACTACATGTATGTGGTCATGTTGGCACAAGGTAAATGGAAAACTGTATCAAGTTCCTACCTTAATTTTCCTTCCCTGGTTCCAATCCATAGCAGCATAATACCAGATGTATGCTGCCGTGTTGGCACCAGGAAAAAGGAAAACTATATTCAATTCTTACCTAAATTTTCCTTTCCTGGTGCCAATCCATGGCAGCATAATACTACCACATGTATGCTGCATTGTTAGCACCAGGAAAACTGAAAGTTGTTTCAAATACTTACCATAATTTTCCATTTCCTGGCAAGGAAAACGTTATAATTGGGTGCTAATCCCTGTAGTTGTACCTGCCCTACCAAATACAGAAATTCATCATATTTTCTGAACTTTTGGGTGCTTACAAGAAGCTACATTTGACCAAACAGATTTTTAGATCTCCAAACTAGAAAGCTTACTTTTAAAATTTAACACTAAAAAAATTAAACCTGTTGTTTGAACCCGGAGAACGTTTCCTTTGTTTCAGTCTTTGCTGAGCCTTGTTCTTTCCTCTAATCCTCGGTGTTTCTGAAATGTTCCTTTGAAAAATCAAAGCTGGAGATTGTCCAGGATTTTGACATCCCCCTGGCCTGACATTCAGTGTCCTCCACCCCTTTCTACCAATCCCTCCACTGGTCTCCATTTAGTGTCCTCCACCCCTCCCTACCAATCTCTCCACTGGCCTCCATTCAGTGTCCTCCACCCCTCCCTACCAATCTCTCCACTGGCCTCCATTCAGTGTCCTCCACCCCTCTCTACCAATCTCTCCACTGGCTTACGCTCACCCACCAAATTCACTTCAGAATACTTGCAATAACTTTGCATACAAGAAGCTACATTTGACCAGACAGATTTTTAGATCTCCAAACTAGAAAGCTTACTTTTAAAATTTAACACTAAAAAAATTAAACCAGTTTTTTGAACCCGGAGAACGGTTCCTTTGTTTCAGTCTTTGCTGAGCCTTGTTCTTTCTCCTAATCCTCGGTGTTTCTGAAATGCTCCTTTGAAAAATCAAAGCCGGAGATTGTCCAGGATTTTGACATCCCCCTGGCCTGACATTCAGTGTCCTCCACCCCTTTGTACCAATCCCTCCACTGGTCTCCATTCAGTGTCCTCCACCCCTCTCTACCAATCTCTCTACTGGCCTCCATTCAGTGTCCTCCACCCCTCTCTACCAATCTCTCCACTGGTCTCCATTCAGTGTCCTCCACCCCTTTCTACCAATCCCTCCACTGGTCTCCATTCAGTGTCTTCCACCCCTCTCTACCAATCTCTCCACTGGCCTCCATTTAGTGTCCTCCACCCCTCCCTACCAATCTCTCCACTGGCTTCCATTCAGTGTCCTCCATCCCTTTCTACCAATCCCTCCACTGGTCTCCATTCAGTGTCTTCCACTCCTCTCTACCAATCTCTCCACTGGCTTCCATTCAGTGTCCTCCACCCCTTTCTACCAATCCCTCCACTGGCCTCCATTCAGTGTCCTCCACCCCTTTCTACCAATCCCTCCACTGGCCTCCATTCAGTGTCTTCCACCCCTCTCTACCAATCCCTCCACTGGCCTCCATTCAGTGTCCTCCACCCCTTTCTACCAATCCCTCCACTGGCCTCCATTCAGTGTCTTCCACCCCTCTCTACCAATCCCTCCACTGGCTTCCATTCAGTGTCCTCCACCCCTTTCTACCAATCCCTCCACTGGTCTCCATTCAGTGTCTTCCACCCCTCTCTACCAATCCCTCCACTGGCTTACGCTCACCCACCAAATTCACTTCAGAATACTTGCAATAACTTTGCATACAAGAAGCTACATTTGACCAAACAGATTTTTAGATCTCCAAACTAGAAAGCTTACTTTTAAAATTTAACACTAAAAAAATTAAACCAGTTTTTTTGAACCTGGAGAACGTTTACTTTGTTTCAGTCTTTGCTGAGCCTTGTTCTTTCCCCTAATCCTCGGTGTTCCTGAAATGTTCCTTTGAAAAATCAAAGCCGGAGATTGTCCAGGATTTTGACATCCCCCCGGCCTGACATTCAGTATCCTCCACCCCTCTCTACCAATCCCTCCACTGGTCTCCATTCAGTGTCCTCCACCCCTCTCTACCAATCCCTCCACTGGTCTCCATTCAGTGTCCTCCACCCCTCTCTGCCAATCCCTCTACCAATCTCTCCACTGGCCTCCATTCAGTGTCCTCCACCCCTCTCTACCAATCTCTCCACTGGCTTACGCTCACCCACCAAATTCACTTCAGAATACTTGCAATAACTTAAAAAGATTTCCACAACGCGGCCCCCAGCTACATCACTAACCTAATCTTAAAATACCAACCAAATCATCCTCTTCGTTCCTCTCAAGACCTCCTGCTCTCCCTGGTTCCAATCCATAGCAGCATAATACCACATGTATGCTGCCGTGTTGGCACCAGGAAAATGGAAAACTATATTAAATTCTTACCTAAATTTTCCTTTCCTGGTGCCAATCCATGGCAGCATACTATTACATCTATGCTGCACTGTTGGCACCAGGAAAATGGAAAACTGTATCAAATACTTACCCAAGTTTTCCTTTCTTGGTGCCAATCCATGGCAGCATAATACTACCACATGTATGCTGCAGTTAGCACTGGGAAAACAGAAAGTTGTTTCAAATACTTACCATAATTTTTCATTTCTGGCGAGGAAAACGTTATAATTGGGTGCTAATCCCAGTAGTTGTACCTGCCCTACCAAATACAGAAATTCATCATATTTTCTGAACTTTTGGGTGCTTACAAGAAGCTACATTTGACCAAACAGATTTTTAGATCTCCAAATTAGAAAGCTTACTTTTAAAATTTAACACTAAAAAAATTAAACCAGTTTTTTTGAACCCGGAGAACGTTTCCTTTGTTTCAGTCTTTGCTGAGCCTTGTTCTTTCTCCTAATCCTCGGTGTTCCTGAAATGTTCCTTTGAAAAATCAAAGCCGGAGATTGTCCAGGATTTTGACATCCCCCTGGCCTGACCTGTCTGCGCTTCCCATGACGTCACGGGGGGTCTGTTCCTCGTCTTCTGGTGTTATTTCCAGGCCTGACTCTTTAACTCTGACTATGATTTATGGCTTCTCTTATCCTCCCATACATTTTGTCCGCCATCAGTATGTTTAACACTTGTCACAGATGTTTTTAAGTGTGATAGAGCCTCCTCCTTCTGCCAAGAAATAAGTGGGAGCTGAGCTGGGGTTCTTCTGCTCAAGCTGATTGGACAAAAAAGAACATTCCAGTTTGAAGGACTGCAGACTGCTAATTGCTTTCCATTCCTGGTAACCGGTTATCTGTTACCGGCCAAGGCAGTAAGGACTTGTGCGCCCATCCATCCATTACTCCTTCTTTGGCATCCCTTCCAAATAAAGATAGTGAGAGGTGATTCATATTCCTTGCAAAGACAATTATTGGCCCTGCTGGAGGAGCCAAGGAATGAGTAATTGGAGGAAGCTAAGAACTCTTTTACTTGCTATTTAAACATTCATGCCTGCCCTTGCTAAACAGTTAACGGTGTTTGAATGCGTCTCTGCGTGGCGCAGGAGGTGCGCTGGTTTCATTGGATCTGGGTTCTTCTCCCGTGGCTTCACAGCTCATTGACTAATAGGCCTGCTAGTTCGCACCCTTGAAAGTAGCAGTCGTAAAGCTGTTCTAGACCAGGTGCCATTGTTGGCCCTGCCAGTTGCTGGACGTGCAATGTGTTTTGCAGATGAAGCAGCCAAGCCCAGGTGTGCACGGCGGGCACCTGTGCGCGGATGAGTGTAAGGCTCATCCATAACTCTTGACGGTACCCGAGCCGTACACTGAAATGATACACATGAGATGCTGCCATGTACGCAGGGTGACCATATGGTGCTGGCTCTGCTTGTGAAAGACTGCAAAATAGTATCTACGGATATTATCTTATATGGCATTGGAGTGCAAGTCTATGGCACCATCTATATGTGGAACACAGGTGCCCATCGGGTGCACTGTACAATGGAGGGTACTGACACAAGGAAGGATAGCGTGATATTTATGTCTTATACCTTACAGCAAGGAGCCTGAAACATGCATCTTTACATCACAATTCATTCCTCCTTCATTTCTTCTACAGGATTTATAGGGCGCCAACAGTTGGCGCAGCGCTTTACAACGTTAGGGCAGGCGGTACAGCTACAATACAATTCAATACAGGAGGAATCAGAGGGCTCTGCTCGTTAGAGCTTACAATCTGCATGGGAGGGTCAAGAGGTGCAAAAGGTAATAACTGTGGGGGGTGGGCTGATGCAGAAAATAAAAGTACAGTTGTTAGGTGGGGGCTGGCTAGGCTTCTCTGAAGAGAAAAATTTATCAGGGATCGCCTAAAAGTGGACAGAATAGGAGATAGTCAGACAGATTGGGGTAGGGAGTTCCAGAGGATGGGAGCGGCATGAGAGAAGTCCAGAAGGCAAGCATGGGAGGAGGGGACAAGGGAGCTAGAGAGCAGGAGGTCTTCTGAGTAAGGAAGAGAATGATTTGGTTGGTATTTTAAGATTAGGTTAGTGATGTAGCTGGGGGCCGCGTTGCGGAAAACTTTTTAGGTTATTGCAAGTATTCTGAAGTGAATTTGTTGGGTGAGCGTAAGCCAGTGGAGGGATTGGTAGAGAGGAGTGGAGGACACTGAATGGAGACCAGTGGAGGGATTGGTAGAGAGGGGGAGCGTGCACTGCCTGTGATTGGACACAGTGGGAGCCAATCAGCGGGTTTGGCGGACGCGACGTCCGCTGAGACCTGCCGATCGTTCAGGAGAAAGGCAAAGCAGCGTGTTCCCCCAGTCAAAGCCTCCCCCACACAGTTAGCAAGCACTCCCAGGGAACACAGTTAACCCTTTGATCGCCGCTTATGTTAGCCACTTCATTAGTACAGTGACAGTGCATATTTTTTTTTAGCACTGATCACTCTATTGGTGTCACTGGTTCCCAAAAAGTCTCAAAAGTGTCACTTAGGCTCGGTTCCCGCCTAGGCGATCCGACTTCGCTAGGCGATTTGAAAGAGATTCGAATGCGATTTGAAAGAGACTTCAGAGCTACCTCTGGCATTACAACACGACCTGAAGTGACCTCCATGCCAGGCGACTTTGCCTGTGGCCAATCAGAGAAGAGAGGGAGGGGGAGTTGCCTTAAAAAAATATTTTCTTTTTCCTGTAAAGTCGCTTCAAAGTCGCTTCTTCATAGACAGTGATCCGACTTGGAAGCGACGTCCATTGACTTCTATGGGCTCGAATCGCTTTGAAATAGTGCAGGAACCTTTTTTGAAATCGCCTTGGAGTCGGAGCGACTTGAGTAGTGCATATTAAGACGGCCCCCATTCATTCCAATGGGATTTCTGATGTCAGGCGATTTGAGGCCAATTGGGGCGACACAAGTCGGATCGCAAATCGCCTAGGTGTGAAGCGGCCCTTAGTGTCCGATTTGTCTGCCGCAATATCGCATCGCCGATATAAGTCGCTGATTGCCGTCATTATTAGTATAAAAATAAATAAGTCCCATAGATTGTAGAAGCGATAACTTTTGAGCAAACCAATCAATATTCGCTTATTGGGATTTTTTTTTCACCAAAGACACGGAGCAGAATAAATATCGCTCTAAATTGGTGAAGAAATTAGATTTTTTTACATTTTTTTATTGGATGTTTTATAGCAGAAATTAAAAAACATTGTTTTTTCTTTTTCAAATTTGTCGCTTTTTTTGTATATAGCGCAAAAAAATTAAAAGGACGCAAATTTAGTTTGGGTACAACGTCGCACGACCGCGCAATTGTCAGTTAAAGCGACGCAGTGCCGAATCGCAAAAAGTGCTCTGGTCCTAAAGGGGAGAAATCCTTCTGGGGCTGAAGTGGTTAAGAGTCAGAAAATGATCCCTTATATCAGGGGTAAGCAATTAGCGGACCTCCAGCGGTTGCAAAACTACAAGTCCCATCATGCCTCTGCCTCTGGGTGCCATGCTTGTGGCTGTCAGAGTCTTGCTATGCTTCATGGGATTTGTAGTTCTGCAACATCTGGAGGTCCGCTAATTGCATATCTCTGCTCTATATCATGGGTGCTCAACCTGTGGCCCCCCCAGCTGTTGCAAAACTACAAGTCCCATCATGCCTCTGCCTCTGGGTGTCATGCTTGTGGCTGTCAGAGTCTTGCTATGCCTCATGGGACTTGTAGTTCTACAACAGCTGGAGGTCCCCTAATTGCATATCCCTGCCTTATAGCGATAGCCCTCCATAATTAGTAGTTTGGTGACCCCACTGGTGGCCCCCCGTACCTCTGTGGCCCCTGTGTTCACAAACTTTCTCAGCCCCCCCCTGATATTTCTTTTCTGTTCTGTTTCAGAAGACAGATTTCCAGTGAGATCATTGGAGGGTCAGATCACTAAAAACGTAAGGCTTGTGGTATTTTAATTTCTGTGCCGTCATTTTTTTTTTTGCGTGGAAATGATGAGGAGATTGCCGTGTGATAAAATAATGAAGACGGATGAACGCGGCTCGGTGACCCTACGGTGGCCGGCTTAGTATTGAAGGTCCGGCCGCAGTCAATGTGTGGATTCAGTTTTAGAGTTGCAGGTTTGTTCTTAAAGAGAATTTATTGTTTTTGCTGAGAATCCATTATTGTAATGTCTGGCTTAACCACTTCAGCTCTGGAGGATTTACCCCTCTTCATGACCAGGCCATTTCTTGCGATTCGGCGCTGCGTCGCTTTAACTGACAATTGCGCGGTCGTGCGGCGTTGCACCCAAACAAACTTGGCGTCCTTTTTTCCCCAAAAATAGAGATTTCTTTTGGTGGTATTTGATCCCCTCTGCGTCATTTCTGATCGCCGCTATAAACAAAAAAAGAGCAACAATTTTGAAAAAAACCCCCCCCAATATTTTTTACTTTTTGATAAAATACAAACCCCAAAAAAATATAACAAAAGAAATTTATTCATCGGTTTTGGCCGATTTATATTCTTCCTCATATTTGTGGTAAAAAAAAAAAAAAACGCGATTGGCGTTTATTGATTGGTTTGCGCAAAAGTTGCCGCGTTTACAAACCATGAGAATTCATTTCTGGCGTTATTACAATTTTTTTTCTGGTAATGGCGGTGATCTGCGATTTTTATCAGTACTGCGATATTGCGGCGGACATGTTGGACATTTTTGACACTTTTTTGGGACCAATGACATTTATACAGCGATCAGAAATTTCAATATCCACTGATTACTGTATAAATGTCATTGGCAGTGAAGAGGTTAACCTGCAGGGGGCGCTCTAGGGGGTAACTGTGTACCCTAGGCGTGTTCTAACTGTGAGGGGGCTGACCGGCTTTTTTTCTTTTCAATCTGTCAGCATGAAGAAAATGTCCCTCTGCTGGAGGGAAATTGGCCCCTTAAGTGCCAACCAGTGCCATCTGTCAGTGTCCTCCAGTGCTGTAAATCCGTGCCCACCAGTGTCAGCTATCAGTGCCCTCCAGTGCTGCAAATCCGTGCCCACCAGTGCCATCTATCAGTGTCTTCCAGTGCTGCAAATCTGTGCCATTCAAAGTGTGACAGCGCTGAGAGCTGAAAAATTGGCCTGGGCAGGAAGAGGGTGAAAGCTTCCTTTAAGCAAGTGGTTAACCACTTGCCGACTGCCCGCCATTGTCTGATGGCGGAAAAGTGGCTCAATATCGCAAACCGCCATCACTTCCACCTACACGGCGGCTGCAAGATTGCGGATTATGAGCGTGCGCGCTGCTGGAGGTGCACTTGCTATGTTCCGGGGGGCCAGGGAGCGGGTAGGGGGGACTCGATGTCTGCCGGCTACCCGCGATGGCCCCCCACAGTGAGAAAACGGAGGTCGGTGTAGGTAAACCCGGATCTCCGTTCTGACAGAGGGGGAAGGGCTGTGATCGTAGGATTCCTGTATATGGGAGCAGCGATCACTCCCCTCCCCGCCCAGCCCCCATACAGTTAGAACACACTGAGGGAACACAATTAACCCTTAGAGTGCCCCCTCAAGGTTAACCCCTTCACTGCCAGTGACATATACACAGTAATCAATGCATTTTTATAGCACTGATCGCTGTATAAATGTCAATGGTCCCAAAAAAGTGTCAAAATGGTACGACATGTCCGCCGCAATATCGCAGTACCGCTAAAAATCGCAGATCGCCGCCATTACTAGTAAAATATAAAAAAATAAATAAAAACCCCAGAAATGAATTCTCATCATCCGTAAACGCGGCAACTTTTGCGCATTTTTACCAAAAATATGAGGAAGAATATAAATCGGCCAAAACCGATGAAAAAAAAATGTTTTTTAATATTTTTTTGGATTTGTATTTTAGCAAAAAGTAAGAAATTTTTTTTTTTGCAAAATTGACGCTCTTTTTTTGTTTATAGCGGCGATCAGAAATGACGCAGAGGGGATCAAATACCACCAAAATAAAGCTCTATTTGTGGGAAAGAAAGGAGGCAAATTTAGTTTGGGGACAACGCCGCACGACCGCGCAATTGTCAGTGAAAGCGACGCAGCGCCGAATCGCAAAAAGTGCTCCGGTCCTAAAGGGGGGAAAAAAATATAAAAGAAACTTTTTTTTTCATCGGTTTTGGCCGATTTATATTCTTCCTCATATTTTTGGTAGAAAAAAATCACAATCGGCGTTTATTGATTGGTTTGCGCAAAAATTGCTGCGTTTACGAATGATGAGAATTAACTTTTTTAAAAAATATATTTTACTAGTAATGGCGGCGATCTGCGATTTTTAGCGGTACTGCAATATTGCGGCGGACATGTCGGACCATTTTGACACTTTTTTGGGACCATTGGCATTTATACAGCGATCAGTGCTATAAAAATTACTGTAAATGCCATTGGCAGTGGAGGGGTTAACCTGGAGGGGGCGCTCTAAGGGTTAACTGTGTTCCCTCAGTGTGTTCTAACTGTATGGGGGCTGGGCTGGCAGGGGCTTCCCCCTCTGTCAGAACAGAGATCCGGGTTTACATACACTGACCTCCATTCTCTCACTGCGGGGGGGGGGGGGG
>BLSH010514733.1:11093-21426 GCA_018402905.1 Glandirana rugosa
TTACAACCCGGACACATACACCGGTCCGACACATTTTCAGAGTGTGTACACGATAACGGTATGAGTCCTCCGTCTTACATAAAACCCCACAGTAAAAACGATACATGTACGTTACACAACCTTTATAGAATATTTACCTGTTGAAATACAATTTTTTTACGTAAAAGTAAAAAGGGTGTAAAAGGTTCTTGAATACCTTTTTTTACTTGGAAAGTTTTCTGAGTAATACGGAGTATCTAATATGTAATCCCATAAACGAAAGGTTTTACCCCAGTACAACACCCATCTCAACTCGCTTGGAGACCTTCAAGCCCAAGACGACCAGGCAGGCTTGAAGCCCTGTTTCAGGCCTCCGTGCGATCGTTCGGGTTCCGTCCGGACCCGGACCCGGACTTTGTCCCGAAGTTCGGACGGACCAGCAGAACCCGAACTTCCAGAGGTTCGCTCAACTCTACCCACAACATGACCCCATTTTGGAAAGCAAATACCCTAATGTATAATCTATGAGGCATAATGAGTCTTTTGAAAGGTTCATTTTTTTCCATAAGTTCTTGGAAAATGTGGGAAAAATGAAAATGCATTTTTTTAACATAAAGTTGTCCATTTATAAGATATTTCCAACACATTGCATGTACATAGCAAAAATGACACCCCAAAATACATTCTGCCTCCTGAGTATGGCAATAGCACATGTGTGAGACTTTTACACAGCCTGGCCACATACACAGGCCCAACATTGAAGTAGCACCTTTAGACAGGTACTAGGGTACTCAGATGGGCTAGTGACAAGTACTCAGATGGACTTGTGACAGGTACTTGGGTACTCTGATGGGGTGGTGACAGGTACACGGATGGGCTGGTGACAGATACTCGGGTACTCTGATCGGCTGGTGACAGGTACTCGTGTACTCAGAAGGGTTGTTAATCGAATACTCTGATGGGTTGGTGATAGGTACTCGGGTACTCTGATGATATGGTGACAGGTGCTCGGGTACTTTGATGTATTGGTGACAGGTAATCGGGTACTCTGATGGGCTGGCGGCAGGTACTTGAGTACTCAGATGGGCTGGTGACAGGTACTAGGGTACTCTTATGGGCTGGTGACAAGTACTCGGTTACTCTCATGGGCTGGTGACAGGTACTCGGGTACTCAGATGGGTTGATGACAGGTACACGGGTACTGTGATGGGCTGGTGACAGGTACTCTGGTACTCATATGGGCTGGTGACAGGTACTCGGGTACTCTGATGGGTTGATGACAGGTACTCGGGTACTCATATGGGCTGGTGACAGGTACTTGGGTACTCTGATGGGGTGGTGACAGGTACACGGATGGGCTGGTGACAGATACTCGGGTACTCTGATCGGCTGGTGACAGGTACTCGTGTACTCAGAAGGGTTGTTAATCGAATACTCTGATGGGTTGGTGATAGGTACTCGGGTACTCTGATGAGATGGTGACAGGTGCTCGGGTACTTTGATGTATTGGTGGCAGGTAATCGGGTACTCTGATGGGCTGGCGGCAGGTACTTGAGTACTCAGATGGGCTGGTGACAGGTACTAGGGTACTCTTATGGGCTGATGACAAGTACTCGGTTACTCTCATGGGCTGGTGACAGGTACTCGGGTACTCAGATGGGTTGATGACAGGTACACGGGTACTGTGATGGGCTGGTGACAGGTACTCGGGTACTCATATGGGCTGGTGACAGGTACTCGGGTACTCTGATGGATTGATGACAGGTACTCGGGTACTCATATGGGCTGGTGACAGGTACTTGGGTACTCTGATGGGCTGGGGACAGGCACTCGGGTACTCTGATGGGCTTGTGACAGGTACTCGGGTACTCAGATGGGTTGATGACCGGTACTTAAGTACTGTGATGTGCTGGTGACAGGTACTCAGATGGGTTGGTGACAGGTACTCGGGTACTCAGATGGGCTGGTGACAGGTACTCGGGTACTCAGATGGGCTGGTTACAAGTACACCTGTACTCAGGTGGGCTGGTGACAGGTACTTGGGTACTCTAAAGGGCTGGTGACAAGTACTCTGGTACTTTCATGGGCTTTTGACAGGTACTTGGGTACTCAGATGGGTTGGTGACAGGTACTCAGATGTTCTGGAGACAGGTACTCGGGTAATCTGATGTGTTGATGACAGGTACTCGGGTACTCTGATGTGCTGGTGACAGGTACTCGGGTACTCTGGTGTATTGGTGACAGGTACTCGGGTACTCTGATGGGTTGGTGGCAGGTACTCGGGTACTCTGATGGGCTGGTGACAGGTACTCGGGTACTCAGATGGGTTGATGACAGGTACCCAGGTACTGTGAAGGGCTGGTCACAGGTACTCGGGTACTCAGATGGGCTGGTGACAGGTAGTCCGGTACTCTGATGGGTTGAAGATAGGTACTCGGGTACTCATATGCGCTGGTGACAGGTACTCGGCTACTCAGATGAGCTGGTGACAAGTACTCAAGTACTCTGATGGGCTTGTGAAAGGTACTCGGGTACTCTGATGGGCTGGTGACAGGTACTTGGGTACTCTGATGGGCTAGTGACAAGTACTTAGGTACTCTCATGGGCTGGTGACAGGTACTCGGGTACTCAGATGGGCTGGTGACAAGTACTCGGGCACTCTGATGGGTTGGTGACAGGTACTTGGGTACTTTGAAGGGCTGGTGACAAGTACTCGGCTACTCAGCTGGGTTGATGACAGGTACTCAGGTACTGTGATGTGCTGGTGACAGGTACTCGGGTACTCAGATGGGTTGGTGACAGGTAATCAAATGGGCTGGTGACAGGTACTCGGGTACTCTGGTGGGTTGATGATAGGTACTCGGGTACTCTGACAGGCTGGTGACAGGTACTCGGGTACTGAGATGGGCTGGTGACAGGTACTCGGGTACTCAGATGGGCTGGTGACAAGTATTCCTGTACTCAGATGGGCTGGTGACTGGTACTTGGGTACTCATATGCGCTGGTGACAGGTACTCAGCTACTCAGATGGGCTGGTGACAAGTACTCGGGTACTCTGATGGGCTGGTGACAGGTACTCGGGTACTCTGATGGGCTGGGGACAGGTACTTGGGTACTCTGATGGGCTATTGACAAGTAATTAGGTACTCTCATGGGCTGGTGACAGGTACTCGTGTACTCAGATGGGCTGGTGACAAGTACTCGGGTACTCTGATGGGCTGGTGTTAGGTACTTGGGTACTCTGAAGGGCTCGTGACAAGTACTCGGGTACTCAGATGGGTTGATGACAGGTACTCAGGTACTGTGATGTGCTGATGACAGGTACTCGGGTACTCTGGTGGGTTGATGATAGGTACTCGGGTACTCTGATGGGCTGGTGACAGATACTCGGGTACTGAGATGAGCTGGTGGCAGGTATTCCTGTACTCTGATGGGCTGGTGACAGGTACTTGGGTACTGAGATGGGCTGGTGACAGGTACTTGGGTACTCTGATGGGCTGGTGACAGGTACTCGGGTACTGAGACGGGCTGGTGACAAGTAGTCCTGTACTCAGATGGGCTGGTAACAGGTCCTTGGTTATTCTGAAGGACTGGGGAGAAGTACTCGGGTACTTTCATGGGCTGGTGACAGGTACTTGGGTACTCAGATGGGTTGGTGACAGGTACTCAGATGTTCTGGTGACAGGTATTCGGGTAATCTGATGGGTTGATGACAGGTACTAGGGTACTCTGATGTGCTGGTGACAGGTACTTGGGTACTCTGATGTATTGGTGACAGGTACTCAGGTACTCTGATGGGTTGGTGGCAGGTACTCGGGTACTCTGATGGGCTGGTGACAGGGACTCTGATGGGTTGATGACAGGTACTCGGGTACTGTGATGGGCTGGTCACAGGAACTCAGGTACTCAGATGGGCTGGTGAAAGGTAGTCCGGTACTCTGATGGGTTGATGACAGGTACTCGGGTACTCATATGCGCTGGTGACCGGTACTAGGCTACTCAGAAGGGCTGGTGACAAGTACTCAGGTACTCTGATGGGCTGGTGACAGGTACTCGGGTACTCTGATGGGTTGGTGACAGGTACTTGGTTACTCTGATGGGCTATTGACAAGTACTTAGGTACTCTCATGGGCTGGTGACAGGTACTCGGGTACTCAGATGGGCTGGGGACAAGTACTCGGGTACTCTGATGGGCTGGTGACAGGTACTTGGGTACTCTGAAGGGCTTGTGACAAGTATTTGGGTACTCAGATGTTTTGATGACAGGTACTCAGGTACTGTGATGTGCTGGTGACAGGTACTCGGGTACTCAGATGGGTTGGTGACAGGTACTCAGATTGTCTGGTGACAGGTACTCGGTACTCTGGTGGCTTGATGATAGGTAATCGGGTACTATGATGTGCTGGTGACATATACTTGGGTACTGAGATGGGCTGGTGACAGGTACTTGGGTACTCATATGGGCTGGTGACAAATACTCCTGTACTCAGATGGGCTGGTGACAGGTACTTGGGTACTCTGAAGGGCTGGTGACAAGTACTTGGTTACTCTGATGGGCTGGTGACAAGTACTCAGGTACTCAGATGGGCTGGTGACAGGTAGTCCGGTACTCTGATGGATTGATGACAGGTACTCGGGTACTCTTATGGGCTGGTGACAGGTACTCGGGTACTCTTATGGGCTGGTGACAGGTACTCAGGTACTCTGATGGGCTGGTGACAGGAACTCAGGTACTGAGATGGGCTGGTGACAAGTACTCCTGTACTCATATGGGCTGGTGACAGGTACTTGGGTACTCAGAGGGGTTGGTGACAGGTACACAGGTAATCTGATGGGTTGATGACAGGTACTCGGGTACTCTGATGTGCAGGTGACAGGTACTCGGATACTAAGATGGGTTGATGACAGGTACTCAGGTACTCAGATGGTGTGGTGACATGTACTCGGGTACTCTGATGGGCTGGTGATATGTACTCGGGTACTCAGATGGGCTGGTGACAGGTACTCGGGTACTCTGATGGGTTGATGGCAGGTACTCGGGTACTCAGATGGGTTGATGACATGTACTCTGGTACTTTGATGGGCTGGTGACAAGTACTCGGGTAATCTGATGGGTTGGCGACAGGTACTCACGTACTCAGATGGGTTGATGACAGGTACTCGGGTACTGTGATGGGCTGGTGACAGGTATTTGGGTACAATGATGTGTTGGTGACAGGTACTCAGGTACACAGATGGGCAGGTGACAGGTACTTGGGTACTCTGATGGGCTGGTGACAGGTACTCGGGTACTTTGATGGGCAGGTGAAAGGTACTCGGGTACTCTTATGGGTTGGTGACAGATACTCGGGTACTCTGATGTGCTGGTGACAGGTACTCAGGTATTTTGATGGGCAGGTGACAGGTACTAGGGTACTTTGATGGGCAGGTGACAGGTACTCTGATGGGCTGTGACAGGTACTTTGATGGGGTGGTGACAGGTACTTCTACTACTTCTACTTTACTACTGGGGGGGCAATCAGTGTGATTGGTGCACACAGTAAGCGGTAATGAGCTGTTACCGCTATCTCCTCCTCACACACGTTCGGTGTGTGAAGAGGAGAACTCGGTAACAGCTCGTTACTGCGGTTTGTTATCATTCTGTGACCGGCTGTGATTGGACACAGCCGGTCACGTGGTAAAGAGCCAATTTGATTGGCTCTTTACCCTGATCGGGGTTTTGCTTTTTCCGAGGGACAAGCCTGAACCCCGATCGCCACGATGCATGCCCCCGGGGGTGCTCACGAGCGGCGTGCATGCTGCCGCTTTGTTATGATCGGAAATGACCGGCTGTGATAGGACACAGCCGATCATGTGGTAAAGAGCCAATTTCATTGGCTCTTTACCCCGATCATAGAAAGCTGGAGTCCCGAGGGACACTCCTTACCCCCGAATGCCATGATGGGGGCCCTGGGGGCCCGCAGAGCGGCGAGAACGGGAGGACGTCATATGACGTCCACCCAGGATGGGGAATGCACCTTGCCGGCGTATTATTACTATACGCCGGTAAGGAAGGTGTTAATACATTCCTCTAGTGCTGACTTAATTGCCAAGAGCTCTCTATCCCCCACTTCGTAGTTCCTTTCTGGTGCTCATAGTTTACATGAAAAGAATGCTAACAGTGTGTAACAGTGCCCTGGGGCTCTGTCTTTGAGAGAGAACTGCCCCAAATGCAGTTTTTGAGGCATCCACTTTGAAGACATAGGGCAGGACTGGATCGGGGTGTCTCAAAACAGGTGCAGAGGTGAACAATGTGTCGAAAGCCATCTGTGCTTTGGTTGTCCAGCGGAATTGGGTGTTCTGTTTAATAATTGGGTAATTGGTGAAATGATGGCCGAGAACCCTTTTATGAATTTATGGTAAAAGTTGGCTAAGCCAACAAAGTTTTGGACCCCTCTATTGTCCTCTGGCTCAGTCCACTCTAAGATAGTGGAGGCCTTATGTGGGTCCATAGTGATGCCGGTCACTGATACAACTAATCCAAGGAATGTAATGCTGGAATGTTCAAAGTCGCACTTCTCAGCTTTGGCATAGAGCCCATGCTGCCGAAAATGACTTGGGACACTTGTAAGGTGCTTACGATGTTCAGCCAGTGTGTTGCAGAAGATTATGTCCAGTTAGATGATTACGAACAGATCCAGGTAATCTCTAAAAATGTCATTCACAAAGTGTTGAAAAGTGGCTGGGGCATTGCAAAGTCCGAAGGGCATGACCAGGTATTCAAAGTGCCTGAAGTGGGTACGGAAGGCGGTTTTGCATTCATCGCCCTCCTGTATACGGATCAGATTATGCGCCCCTTGAAGATCCAACTTAATGAACATGGTTGCAGACCCTAATCTCTGGAAGAGCTCAGGCACCAGAGGCAGAGGTTAGCGGTTCTTCACCATGATCTTGTTGAGCTCCCAGTAGTCGTTGCAGGGTCGCAGAGTGTGGTTCTTTTTTTCCCACAAAGAATATACCTGCTACTGCTGGAGATGTGGAAGGACGAATAGAGCCCTTTTTTAGGTTGTTGTCCAGGTAAGTCTTAAGGGCAGTTAACTCAAGTTCAGATAATGGGTAAATCCATCCGAAGGGAACTTCTGCCCCGGGGAGTTCCATTCGACAGTCATAGGGTCTGTGGGGTGGCAGACACTGAGCCCCTATTTTACTGAAAACGTATAAAAAGGCATAGTTAAGGGAACAGACTGCCGAGTCTCCGGATCAGGGTCAGTGTCCAGACATAACAAGGGGAAGACGGTTTCAGGGGCTTTCCACCAACAGCTTTGGAGGCAGTATGGTGATGGAAACTGAACTTCTCTGGTGACCCAGTAAATGCTGGGATTGTGGGCCTGTAGCCATGGTAGGCTGAGGATAATGGGAAGCAAAGGAGAGGCAATGGCATCCAGGTGCAGGAATTATTGGTGGCCCTCAGCTATAGTGACAGGTAGTGGAACAGTTTAATGCTTGATAAACCCTGATTTAATGGTAGATCCATCGGCTAAGTGTACTACCTTTCTATGCGACTTAGGCTGCAGTGGGATTTGGTGCAGGGCCATGAAGGATTGGTCCATGAAACAACTGCAGGCCCTAGAATCAAAAATTGCGTGGAAGGTGATACTCCCTCCGGGAAGCTGCAGAGAAGTGGGAAGAGCAAGGTGAGAAGCGACACTGGGAACAGTTGGAGTGGTGGCAGAGGTAGTGATAAGGCACTTACGGAACTTGGCAGGGCAGGGTTCCTACAAAATGTTCGGGTTCCCAGGAGTAGAGTTTTGGCTCTGCAACCTTGTCTCTCTTTGGGGGTCGTAGCATGGTGATGGTCGTAGCATGCCAAGTTTCATGGGTTCAGTCATTTCTGGAGGAGAGAGGAGAGTCATGGGAGCAGGTGGAACTGGACTGGGGTAACTGGGAACTTAAGGTAGCATCCAGGTAGGCCGAGATGACCCAAAGGATCTCTCAGGTCTGTGCTTCCTTAGGTGCCGATCGATCTGAATGGATAAGTTGATTAAAGCATTCAGGGTACGGGGCACACAGACAAATGCAAATTCATCTTTTAGGGCCTCTGAAAGACCCAGACAGAACTGGTAGCAAAGGGCTGCATCATTCCAGTCCGTATCAGCACTCTAGCTGAAATCTTGAAATCTGAGACGTAGTCCTCCGCTGTACGTTGGCCTTGCTGGAGGCCGTGTAGTGCGGCTTCGGCCATAGCTGCCTGATGCAGGTCTTCGTAAAGCTGAGCCATGGCCTGGAAAAATAGTGCAAGGCTTGAGACTTCTGGTGCCTTTTGTTCCAGCAGGCAATGGGCCCAGGACTGTGGTTTCCCCAGCTGGAGGGAGATCACCAGACCCACCTTCATGGCCTCTAAAGAGAAGGTATGGGGCTGGAGGGAAAAGTAACGTTTGTAGGCATTGCGAAACGCCCGGAATTTAGTACGATCCCCAGAGAAGCGTTCTGGCATGGGCAACTTGGACTCGAAGGTAGGGCGACTATGGTACGGCCCGTAGGCTGGCTGGCCCCTGATGCGGTAAGTGCAAAGAGCTCTTGGACCCACTCTTCTAGGCAAGTGTAACCTTCTTGCAGGCTCTTCACCGCTCGGGTGAGACCGGGCAGGTGTAGACTTTAGTCCATGGGAGAGGGCCCCTGTGCAGACTCAGACATGGCTGTCCGTTGCTGTCACGTACCTGGTGGTTTAGTCTGACTTGTGCAGCGGGCAACCTCTCTTACAACCCTGATTCAGGAACCCCTGGTAGAGAGGACAGATGGTTCGGGAGTGCAGGATGGCATGAGGGCTGAGATGAATCACTGACATGAAATGGGTAGTCATTCTAAGCTCGTGCAATGTGGCAGGATAGTCGTACAGGCTTGGTCAGCAATGGTCGGGCAATGCAGTGTTGAAGGAGCAGGCAGAAAGAGTAGTTGGGTACAGGCAGGGTTGATAACAGGCTGGCAGTAGCGGCACACAAGGATCAGGCAGAAGGATGGTTGAGGACAAGCCGGGGTCGGTGCAGGCAGAGATCCGAGAATAGTCAAGGGTAAGCCAGGTCACAGGAAACAGGAAACTCAGGAAATCAGGTCACAGGAGTCACAGTAAATGCTGTAGAATGGACAGCACCAGCTGCTTGGTGCTGTCATGTTCAAATAGGCTGGCTCTCTTTTTCTGTTTATATCGGTGATCAGAAGTGACGCAGAGGTGATCAAATACCACCAAAAGAAAGCTCTATTTGTGGGGAAAAAAGACACAAATTTTGTTTAGGTAGAATGATGCATGACGGCGCAATTGTCAGTTAAAGTGACGCAGTGCCGAATCTCAAAAAGTGCTCTGGTCCTAAAGTGGGAATTCCTTCCAAGGCTGAACTGGTTAAGGATAGAATGCCTTCACTCCCCAGTGTCAAATCTATTCTGGAGTGTGTGAAGTATGTGAAGAACAACATGAGAAAGTTTACGGTTTTGGGTACGCTCTCTCCAAATGTCCCTCATTCCTGACTCGTTAAATACTTTACACAAAGGGGTATCCAACTTTCTTCCCCAAGGGAAATCTATCTAACTGTGTAATCAACACCATATTCAACAATTAGTTAAAATGGCTATTTTTTTAGCTGGGGCTCCTAGTCCCCTCACATTCCAAGAACAGACAGGTACTAATGAAAAATATATATACTTCAGCACCAACAGATAAGAATAATATATAAATATGTAACATGGATCAGCTGCAGTGCTGAACTTGCTAGTATGGCAAATACAATAATTTCTAAAGAAATAACACCACACTAGTATGTCATTAAGAGATGGTTAATATTCATGAATATCAAAGTCCATAAACACAGTCCCAGGTGAAGGTGAATAAGGTGTTCAATATATATGCATTAAAAGGTGCCATAGACGTGCTCAGAGAGGGTGCCTGTTAGAAGATGGTTGCTAAGGGTTAATATCATTTGGTTCTTCCTGTATCTGTGACCCGGCTTGCCTGACCTCTGATTGAACTCTGCCTGCACCGACCCTTTGCCTGCCTACGACCACGTCTCTGCCTAACCCTCTGGTACCTCAGCCGCCCGCCTCTTTACGACCCTGCCTGCACCCGACGTTCCGCTTGCCTGTTCCTTTGTACCGCACTAGCCTGCCTAATTCCGACCCGGCCTGCATCACCACTCTTCTGTCTGCACGAGCTCCTGGAGGATCTTCACATCACCATCTGCATCCACACCAGCCCTCGTGCCCCCCTGTGCTCCGGAATCTCCTGTTTCCTCTATCAGGGGTTCCCGAACCAGGGCCGTAAGAGAGGTTGCCCTCTGCACAATCAGACTCCACCAACAGGTACGTGACAGTATCAGACAGCCATGAC
>BLSH010514733.1:25478-56288 GCA_018402905.1 Glandirana rugosa
CCCTTTTGTCCAGTGTCCTTGAGTGATTGTGCGACATCTAGTCTGTCGTTGAACGATGTCCTTCGTCCTTCAAATTTATCTCGAAAAGGAGATACTTAATCTCCTTTGGTGTTGGTTTACTGTAATTGGGAATCGTTGGTAGAAGATTGTAACGGGGGGGGGGGGTTCCCCGTCGGAGGCCTACGGGTTTACCCAAGAGAACCAGCCCAAGGAAGAGGTCTTCCAGGACTAGTCCCGGAGACGTACATTTAAGAGAAGTCCGAGGGTTCTCGAGAGAAGCCCGGGTATCGGGGAGGTAAATTGGTCCATAACCTACCACGGTGGAGAGGAGGACGTTAGGTCTTACCTGAGGTGGAGTTTAAGAAACCCATTTGGGCATCCGGAGGCTGCCCCTTGGGGGGGGGGGGCAATGTTAGAAGATGGTTGCTAAGGGTTAATGTCATTTGGTTGTGGTTTCCTCTAATTCATAGAGGAAAAGCTCTATTTAAACTTCCTGCTTCCTGTAGCAAGTTGCTGTCTGATCTACAGCGTGTTAGTGAGTTCCTGTGACCTGTTTTCCCAGTCTTCCTGTATCTGTGACCAGGCTTGCCTGACCTCTGATTGAACTCTGCCTGCACCGACCCTTTGCCTGCCTACGACCACGTCTCTGCCTAACCCTCTGGTACCTCAGCCGCCCGCCTCTTTACGACCCTGCCTGCACCCGACGTTCCGCTTGCCTGTTCCTTTGTACCGCACTAGCCTGCCTAATTCCGACCCGGCCTGCATCACCACTCTTCTGTCTGCACGAGCTCCTGGAGGATCTTCACATCACCATCTGCATCCGCACCAGCCCTCGTGCCCCCCTGTGCTCCGGAATCTCCTGTTTCCTCTATCAGGGGTTCCCGAACCAGGGCCGTAAGAGAGGTTGCCCTCTGCGCAATCAGACTCCACCAACAGGTACGTGACAGTGCCCCACATGGATGTACACTCACCCCTTGTAGTTGACCCACTATCTCTAGTGCGGTCAATCACGTATGTGGGGTAACCCCTGCTGGTCTTTATAAGCTTCCGGTTCTCAGATTAAGATCCCCTCATCAATATGGTGTATTTAATGGAATAAAAAACGTCATTGCGCAATACCGTAATCAGTTTGGTTTAGGTATTTACTAAAAAAATGACTCACATAATATGGTGCCATGACCAAAACACAGGGAATCAAGCCATGCCGATCTGCAGACGGCTGACACAACATAGGGCCGATTTCCCTTAACAAATCATCTGCCTCACATGCCGGGTGCCAGGATGATCAGGCACCATATAATGTCAGTGTGTTTTTTAGCAACTTTTAATAAACCAACGTGATTACAGTATTGCGCAATGAAGTTTTTTATTCCAGTACATACACCATATTGATGAGGGGATCTTAATCTGAGAACCAGAAGCTTACAGAGACCAGCAGGGGTTACCCCACACACGCAATTGACCGCACTAGAGATAGTGGGTCAACTACAAGGGGTGAGTGTTCATCCATGTGGAGCACCCTGTCTGAGCACGTCTAAGGCACCTTTAATGCATAAATCTTGAACACTTTATTCACCTTCACCTGGGACTGTGTTTATGGACTTTGGTATTCATGAATATTAACCATCTCTTAATGTGATACTAGCGCGGTGTTATTTCTTTATAAACAGACACATACTGCCTTACTCATCCAGAAAAAAAGAAAGAGTATATGTGTACAGTAAAAAAAGTGCATAGCAAATTTATATCCCTTATCTTTTTAGTATAAAAACCATAACAACTTATCCTCTTGTCTCTCCCAATGACCCATGTTGTCCCCAAATACCTATGGGGTAAAAAAAGAATATAAAAGCTTCCTTTCCCTTATTGCATTTTTACTCTTGTGTATCTTCAACCTTATCGATCTAATTTTCAGTTTTGGTTTCTTCCAAAAAACATCATTGTGCCTGTGAAGAGAAAAAAAAACATATGTATGTCCCCATCCCTCCCCTCTCTCTCTCCCACCCCCTCCCTTCCCCCCTCTTCCACCTTCCCTCCCGGGAGCAATAGATGTGACCCTAATTCTTTTTCATGTAAATATATCTTCTCCTTCCATACTACAACTATCCAGTGTCAGTGCAAAGCACTAGTGACTCTCTAACAATTACACCCTTGAACCGATGCCTCCATCCTGTTGCTACTAAAGAGAATTTAAAAAAAGTGTCATATCATAGTGAGGTGAAAACTATGTATCAAAATACTAATATTCCCTCTCTTTTAATGTAAACAAAATAATATGTGTCTTTTAAAAAAATCCTACTGGGCCTCTAAAAGCTGCTCACTTCTTTCCAACCAAGAGGCAGCTGAGGCAGGTACATCAAAAAATGAGTTACCCTGTTGGCTACTACCCTTGGTCGTGCAGGGAATAACATGGCATGTTGCACATTTAGTTGCCGCAGCCGGCTCTTGATTTCTACAAATGTCACTCTCTTACTCTGTATCTCCGCTGATAAATCTGGAAAGAATAAGATTCTCACATCAATATATATTATTTGTTTAATTTCTCTTGATTTTTGCAGTATTATTTCTCTGTCCTTGAAAAACAAGAGTTTCATTAGCACTGGTCTTGGCATTCCCCCCAGGGGTGGGGGGGGTTTGGCTCTTAAAGGGACTCTATGAGCACTTTCAATGGCAGATAGTGGGAGAGCCCTTCTTTTCCAAAGATCTCCTGCAGCCATTTTTCCAGAAAGTCTCTCATATTGTTCCCTTTGCTGCGTTTAAGTAGGCCATGTCTGCCAGCTTTGGCGTCTTCCGACTGCAGGCAAACTCACCACCAGCCTCTCTATCTCCTTGCAGACACCGCTGAGACACTGCGATACGCCGCAGAGATTACCGGAGCGGTCCAAATGAGACTGCACCTACTCCTATGTCTGGCTCTGCAGCCTCTCACACACTTCTGTGTCCTCCAAGTCTGCTACTAAAATGCTGTCCACAGAGTAAAGCCCAGCAGCAGCTCCCAAAAGCACAGCTCACATCAGCATAACGGAGCACAGGTGAGCTATACACATCAGCATTTGGTCTTTGGGTGTTGGTGGTGCCTTCACACTGTAACCCTATAGAGGTACTCTTGATGTAAAAAAAAAATCTAAATTATATGTCCCAGTCAAACAGTTGCGGAAAAATAGGTATTTGGGTGTTGATGGTGCCTTCACCGTAAAACCCTATAGAGGTACTGTTAGGGGAGATTGGTGCTTTCTGCCCTCTTCTGCAGTGGTGCGCACGCCTGTGCACGTTCACGCGCGCTCCCGCGTGCGCGCACGCACTGGAAGTAGCACCAAACAGCCCTATTTGAAGCTGTGAGACACCAGTGCTGTCCATTCTACAGCATTACCGTGTTCCTGAGTGACCCATTCTGAGCTATCTGTTACCTGTGACCCGGCCTGAACCCACATCTGCTTGAACTCTGCCTGCACCGACCCCCGGCTTGCCTACGACCACTCTTCTGTCTGACCCCTGTGTACCTCAATCTGCCTGCCTGTTAACGACCCTGTCTGCACCCGACCACCCGACTGCCTGCTCCTCTTGTACTGCTCAGCCCGCATGTTATTGACCCGGCCTGCCTCACTACTCTTCAGTCTTGCACGAACTTCTGGACGACATCTTACCATCACCAGTGTCCAATCCAGCCCTCGTGCTCCAGCGCTCCCTGTCTGCTCTATCTGGGGTTCTGGAACCAGGGCCGTAAGAGAGGTTGCCTACTGCATAAGCCAGACTCCACCATCAGGTACGTGACAGGTACTCTTGATGAAAGCCAGAATTGGTCTTATTGTAAAAAATTATAATTCAATGCCCCTGTCAAACAGTTGCAGAATAACTGGTCTTTGGGTGTTGGTGGTGCCTTCACACCGTAACCCTATAGAACAGTGGTTCTCAACTCCGGTTCTCGGGACCCACTAACAGGCCAGGTTTGCAGGATAACTGAAATGCATCACAGGTGATATCATTTGCTGCTCAGTGATTGCAGTATTCTAGTCTGCAGCTCCCCAAGGTAATACTTAAAATCTGGCCTGTTGGTGGGTCCCGAGGACCGGAGTTGAGAACCACTGCTATAGAGCTACTCTTGATGAAAGCAAGAATTGGCCTTTCTGTAAAAAAAGATCAAAATTATGGGCTTGATTTACTGTAACTGGAGAATGCAAAATCTGGTGCAGCTCTGCGTAGATACTAATCAGCTTCCAGTTTTTTTTTTGTCAAAGCTTAATTGAGCAAGTTGAAGTTAGGAGCTGATTGGCTACCATGCAAAGCTGCACCAGATTTTACCCTCTCCAGTTTTAGTAAATCAACCCCTGTATGTCCCAGTCAAACAGTTGCAGAAAAATAGGTCTTTGGGTGTTAAAGGTGCCTTCACCGTAACCCTATAGAGCAGGGATATGCAATCAGCGGACCTCCAGCTGCCTCATGGGACTTGTAGTTCTGCAACAGCTGGAGGTCTGCTAATTGCATATCCCCGCTATAGAGGTACTCTTGATGAAAGCAAGAATTGTCCTTATTGTAAAAAATGTAATTTAACCACTTGCCCACTGGGCACTTAAACCCCCTTAACAACCAGACCAATTTTCAGCTTTCAGTGCTCTCACATTTTGAATGACAATTACTCAGGCATGCAACACTGTACCCATATGAAATTTGCGTCCTTTTTTTCCACACAAATAGAGCTTTCTTTTGGTGGTATTTAATCACCTCTAAGTTTTTATTTTTTGTACTATAATTAAAAAAAGACTGAACATTTTGTAAAAAAATGAATTTTTCTTTGTTTCTGCAAATTAGTACTGGTGGTCTATCTCATTTCTTGAGACCCTAACAAGCCAGGAAAGTACAAATACCCCCCAAATGACCACTTTTTGGAAAGTAGACATTCCAAAGTATTTAGTAAGAGGCATGGTGAATTTTTTGAAGTTGTAATTTTTTCCCACAATTCTTTGCAAAATAAAGATTTTTTTTTCTTTTTTTTTCACAAAATTGTCATATGTTAACAGGTTATTTCTCACACCCAGCATATGAATACCACAAATTACACCCCAAAACACATTCTACTACTCCTCCTGAGTATTGTGATACCACATGTGTGAGACTTTTACACAGCCTGGTCACATAAAGAGGCTCTACATGCAGAGAGAACCATCAGGCGTTCTAGGAGCATAAATTACACATATAATTTCTTGACTACCTCTTGCACTTTTGAAGGTCCTGGAGCACCAGGACAATTGAAACGCCCAAAAAATTACCCCATTTTGGAATGCAAATGCCCCAACCTATATTCTAGGAGGCATAATCAGTCTTTTGAACATGTCATTTTTTCCACAAGTTTTTGGAAAATGTGGAAAGAAAATGAAAAGGCATTTTTTTTACACAAAGTTGTCCACTCATACACTATTTCTAACACACAGCATGTACATATCAAAAATGACACCCCAAAATATATTCTGCTACTCCTCCTGAGTATGGCGATACCACATGTGTGACACTTTTACACAGCCTGGCCACATACAGAGGCCCAACATGCAGGGAGCACTGTCAGGTGTTCCAGGGGCATACATTTCAAATCTAATTTGACTACCTTTTACACTATTGTGAGGCACTGTGGTGGCACGGGTAGGCACTGTAATGGCATGGATGGGCAGTGTAGTGGCACGGATGAGCAGTGTAGTGGCACAGATTTGCACTGTAGTAGCATGGATGGGCACTGTAGTGGCATGGATGGGCACTGTAGTGGCACGGATGGGCAGTGTAGTGGCACAGATGGGCAGTGCAGTGGCACAGATGGGCAGTGTAGTGGCACAGATGGGCACTGTAGTGGCACAGATGGGCACTGTAGTGGCATGGATGTGTCACGGATGAGAACTGATGTGGTATGGATGAGCATGAATGAGGCACAAATGAGCTAAGGTTGGGGATGGATGAGCTATGGATGGGGATGAAGGAGCATGGATGGGGATGACTGAGCATGGATGGGGATGGATGAGCACGGATGGGGATGGATGAGCACAGATGGGGATGGATGAGCATGGATGGGATGACTGAGCACGAATGAGGATGGATGAACATGGATGGGGATGACTGAGCATGGATGGGGATGACTGAGCATGGATGGGGATGGATGAGTACGGATGGGGATGACTGAGCATGGATGGGGATGGATGAGCACGGATGGGGATGGATGAGCACAGATGGGGATGGATGAGCATGGATGGGATGACTGAGCACGAATGAGGATGGATGAACATGGATGGGGATGACTGAGCATGGATGGGGATGGATGAGCACGGATGGAGATGGGGGATGAGCATGAATGGGGATGACTGAGCACGGATGGGTAGGTGAGCATGGCTGGGTGGGTGAGCATGGATGGATGGATGGGTGAGCATGGCTGGGTGGGTGAGCATGCATGGCTGGATGGGTGAGCATGGATGGCTGGATGGGTGAGCATGGATGGATGGATGGGTGAGCATGGATGGGGTGAGGATGGTTGGGTGGGTTAGTATGGATGGGGTGAGGATGGCTGGGTGGGTGAGTATGGATGGGGTGAGGATGGCTGGATGGAGTGAGGATGGCTGGGTGGGTGGTGGGGGTGCATGGATGGTGGGGGTGCAGCCTGTCCCCTACTGTCACTTAGCAGTGCTGTGGGCACTACACATTGCCCACAGTGCTGCAGCACGTCCTCTCCCCCCCCCCCCTCCTCTCACAATGCACCGATCAGTGCGGAGAGGGGAGAGAAAAGCCGGCTTGTTCACATGTGATCACTCTGTCATTTGACGGAGCGATCACGTGGTAAAAGGCCCATAGATGCCCTCCCAGAATTAGGCAACCACCCTGAAGACGTCTTTTGTCCATAGAGCGGTTGTTAAGTGGTTAATGCCCCTGTCAAACCGTTGTGAAAACTGGTCTTTGTGTGTTGGTGGTGCCTTCACACCGTAAATTTATAGAGGTACTCTTGATGAAAGCAAGAATTTGCCTTGCTGTAAAAAATTAAAATGATATGCCCCGGTCAAACAGTTGCTGAAAAATTCCTCATTTGGGGATGTCGTCTGTAGGGAGGTATGGGTTAATCCCCAGCTCCCGATACCTCTATGGGGTGAGATCGGGAGACTTAGGTGGTGGGCCCTCTTGCGGGGCCTGGGCTGCTACCACTGGAAACTACTGAGTGTGTTGATTCACATGTAGGATCATAAACTGAATAGGAAAGGAGCGCCCAAGACAAGGATATAAAAGCTACAAAATTGATTTTATTTGGTTTGAAGATCGATAAGAAGATGCCAAGCGTTTCGGGGGTCAAATACCATCTCCCTTCCTCAAGGCTATTAGAGACAAAAACAAAATGATATATATATACACAACATTGTCACATAATGTCCAATTCATAAGAGATTAAAATGATAAAAACTGTATATACATACATTCATAAGATTTGTATTAAAAATTGAACATTAGTTAATCAGTTATTACTTAATAAAACGTTTGGAAAAAAAAATTGAACAAAGTGAATAAAATATAATGTTTAGGAATTTCTTTCTATTTCTATTTTATCATATTATTATTTTTTACTTTCCAAAAAGCAGTCATATCTTGTTTAGGCCTTTTTGGTCTATCACTTCCAATATTCATACATTGGGGAATGAGGTGCAATTGACATATATTTGCCCTCCAGAGGTCTTCCTGTCCTATAGAGCTAGTCTTGGTGAAAGTAAGAATTGGCCTTGCTGTAAAAAATTTAAACTATATGCACCTGACTAACAATTGTGAAAAAAAATGTTTTTTGGGTGTTAATTGTGCCCATGAAGTATATAACAAAAACATTACTTCAAGATAAAATCAACACCCGCAAAGCTAGACAGCCTAGACAGTCTTGCAGAGATTACAGATACCAAAAACACTTAATCAGTGACATCGGCATCAGGGGGCTTGATAGCTGCTGCTAATCCAGGACTGATTCATTTTGACAAATGTCAGCTGGTCAACAGAGTCTGTGGACAGATGTGCTCTTTTATCTGTCACAAAACCTGCAGTAGCATTGAATGGCTGTTTGGAAAGCACACTGAGTGCAGGGCAACCCAGCAGCTCAGTTGCATACTGGGCAAGTTCTGGCCAGTGGTCAATGCTTATGACCCAGTAGCCTAGTGGATTGTCTATTGGAAAGCGCTCCATGTCTGTTTTTGCCCCTAGATAATCCTCCACTATATGATGCAGATGCTGCCAAAGGGATGTTGAAGTTAACAGCCCTGGGTGCCAAGGACCATAAAAAATTTAAATGCATCACTTTGGTGGCCCCCTTCTTCCCCACTCCTCCTTTGACCAACAGATGCCTCAAAACTGCCTTTTCAATGAGACCGTAACCTACCAGAGTCCAGAAAGGTGTTACATAAACTCCTCTTTGAAGTATCCTCAAGATATTTTGTCCTGTGCTCCCTCTGCGAGGGAATGATGAGTTCCAAGACTTTCATCTTGTAACACTGATCGTTGCCAAGCAATAATTGCCAAGCAATAATGATCCGTTGCTTGATGCCACAAATTCCCTGGTCCTTTTGCAGGCTTTAAAGAATAAGGGATCCCATGCGCCACAAGTTTGTGGAGGCATGAGAAGCGGAGTCCTCTTGCTCATGGAGGATAACAGTATCTGGAACTGCCTCCTCCCAGCCACGCACTACTCCCAAGGTTTCTGGGGACTGAAAACCATCTCTTAAGGTTTGACGTATGTCCCTCTCCTCTTGTGTGTTCTGTGGCATAGGAAGAATGGTGTCTGCATAAAGCTGGCCTTGAGAGGAAAGGAAGTCCTCCTCTTTCCTCCCACTGCTTTGCCTTGAGTGCCAGGTCCACAATGCCATGCAGAGTCTGCTCCAGTAGGAACACAAGAGGGATTGTGTTACTGATAAATGCATTGTCATGGCTCACCATCCTTGTCACCTCCTCAAATAGTGACAGAACAGTGCATGCATCCTTTATCAGCAGCCATTGTCATGGGGAAAAAAAAGCAGAGCTGCACTGATCCTGTCTTTGTGCTATACTCCCACAGGTACTTATTGATGGCCCACTGCCACATTTGCAGCCCCTGTAGCATTACCAAAGTTGAGTTTCATCTGGGGCTATGTCACAAATCAGGCAGGTAGAATTCTCACTAAATTTCAGCCACCCAAACACTGCCTGTTTATGACTGCCTGACGGTCCTGCCTTAGAAGATCTTGCAACCCAGGGTACCTGTTTAACCACTTGCCGACCGGCAACCGCAGGTTGACGGTGACAAAGTGGTTCGATTTCGCAAACCGCCGTCATGTGCACGCTCACTGTGTTCGGGGAGGGCCAGGGTTTGGGTGCCGCGGACTCGATTGCCGCCGGCTACCCGCGATGCCCCCCCGCACTGAAAAAACGGAGGTCCGTGTAAATAAACACAGACCTCCGTTCTGTGCGAGGGGGAAGGGCTGTGATCACAGCCTTACTCTACATGGAAGCTGTGATCACTTCCCTTCCCCTGCTAGGGCAGCCCAAACACAGTTAGAACACGCCCATGGAACACAGTTAACCCTTAGAGCACCCCCTGCAGGTTAACCCCTTCACTGCCAATGACATTTACACAGTAATCAGTGCATTTTTATAGCACTGATCGCTGTATAAATGCCAATGGTCTCAAAAAAGTGTCAAAATGGTCCGACATGTCTGCCCCAATATCGCAGTACCGCTAAAAATCGCAGATCGCCGCCATTACTTGTAAAAAATAAAAAAAATAAAAACTCCAAAAATGAATTCTCATCATCCGTAAACGTGACCACTTTTGCGCAAACCAATCAATAAACGCTGATTGCAATTTTTTTATCGCAAATATGAGGAAGAATATAAATCGGCCAAAACTGATGAAAAAAATGTTTTTTTGTAATTTTTTTTGGATTTGTATTTTAGCAAAAAGTAAGAAATTTGGGTTTTTTTTGCAAAATTGTCGCTCTTCTTTTGTTTATAGAGGCGATCAGAAAAGACGCAGCGATGATCAAATGCCACCAAAGGAAAGCTCTATTTGTGGGAAAAAAGGACGCAAATTTTGTTTGGGTACAACGTCGCACGACCGCGCAATTGTCAGTTAAAGCGACGCAGCGCCGAATCGCAAAAAGGGCTCTGGTCCTAAAGTGTGAAATTCTTCCGGGGCTGAAGTGGTTAAGAAATGCTGCACCACCAAATTGATGACATGTTCCAGGCATGGTACATGTGTCAGCTTTCCCTCTTGAAGGGTGGACAGAAGGTTATTGCCATTATTGCACACCACCATTCCTGGCTCAAGCTGCTGTGGCATGAACCACCTCTGGGCCTGCCCCTACAGAGCTGAAAGAATCTCTGCTCCAGTGTGGCACTACCTCAGAACCAACATCAGAATCAAGTAATGCCTGTGCATCCTTAACCACTTGCTTACTGGGCACTTAAACCCCCTCCTGCCCAGACCAATTTTCGGCTTTCAGCGATGTCGCATTTTGAATTACAATTGCGCGGTCGTGCAAAGTTGTACCCAAACAAAATTTTTATAATTTCTTCCCCACAAATAGAGCTTTCTTTTGGTGGTATTTGATCACCTTTGCGGTTTTTATTTTTTGCGCTATAAACAAAGAGCTACGATTTTGAAAAAAGAACAATATTTTTTTACTTTTTGATATAATAAATATCCCCCAAAAAATATTAAAAAAAAATTATTCATCAGTTTTGTATGATATATATTCTTCTACATATTTTTGGTAAAACAAGAAAAAATCTCAATCAGCGTATATTGATTGGTTTGTTATTGCGTCTACAAACTATGGGAATTGATTTATGGCATTTTTTATAATTTTTTTATTTTCTAGTTATGGCAGGCGATCTGCGATTTTTATCAGGACTGCAACATTGCAGCGGACACGTCAAACTTTTTTTACACTTTTATGGGGCCACTGACATTTATACAGCGATCAGAAAATTAAATATCCACTGAATACTATATAAGTGTCACTGGCAGGGAAGGGGTTAACGCTAAGGGGGCAATCAAGGGGTTAACTGTGTTCCCTGTATGTGCTCTAACTATATGGGGGCTGGGCTGGCAGGGACATAACAGATCTCACTGATCCCAATCACAGGGATCAGTAGATCTATCATGTCCCCCCTCACAGAACCGAAAACCGCCATGTTTACATTGGCGGTTCCCAGTTCTGCTGCTCTATTAGTCGATCGCGGGTCACGAGCGGACATAGAGTCTGCCCGACCCGCGGACATGCCCATGCAGCATGCGGTGGCCGCGAGAGCCACTTTCGGCTATAGCGTGGATCTCTACTGGTTAAGAAGCAAGTGGCTGATGCTGTGTTCAAATAATTCAGCTTACTCCTCAATGCATGATGCTGGGGCTATGGTAGAAGTAGCTGTGGATAAGGAGGCAGAATAAGCATCTCTGGCAGCTACGGTGGACTGCTCGCTAGTATCAGCTTGGGTCATAGAGGATGAGGATGGTTTAGTAAGCCAGTCCATCGCCTCCTCTGCATGCTGTGGCTGGATAGCAGAGGTAACATCACTAAACAGACAAAATGTGCCTTTGCCTGTGGACACAGACGCTGCTTGCCCCCTCTTATAGTGGCATTGGAATGTCTGCCTCTCCTTGTTGGCCTCCCAGAAATGAAGGGGGTGGGGGGCTTATTACCCACATTTAATAGAAACTGGGAAATGCGTGATTGAATGCACTTTATTAAATGAAAAGTTGTGTTTGGTGCACTTTAATTTAAGAACTGCCGCTGACAGGAATGTAAAAACAAAAAAATAAAAAGGGGGAACACCAGCATCACAGTCAGAAAAACTGCAGCTGACAATTAAAAAAAAAAGGCAGGAAGGGGACAAAAAAAAAAAAACATTGCACTACACTAACACACTACACTCACACTACACTCACACTATACTGACACACATAGAAACATAGAAAAGTGATGGCAGAAAAAGACTGAGTAGTCCATCGAGTCTTTTTTTTGTTTTATTTTTCTTTTTGTTATGTTTTTTCCCAATAACCTCATTATGTGACTATAGATTTATATTTATCCCAAGCATGTTTGAAGCCATTTACTGTTGGTAGTTTATTCCAATCATCAACCACCCTTTCAGTAAAATAATACTTTCTAAGATTAGTTTTGAACTTCCTTCCAGTTAGTTTGAGGTCATATCCGCGTGTTCTTGATTTTGGTTTCATATTGAAAAGACTGCCCTCCTGAACCTTATTCACTCCCTTGATTTATTTAAAGGTTTCAGTCATGTCTCCCCTTTCCTTTCTTTCCTCCTGACTTTACATATTAAGTTCCTGTAGTCGCTCTTGATATTTTTTATCCCCCAGACCTTTCACCATTTTTGTTACCCGTCTCTGAACTCGTTCTATCTTATTAATAGCTTTTTGTAAATGAGGCCTCCAGAACTGGACTCAGTATTCTGAGGTCTCACTAAAGATCTTTCCTGGAGCTCATCATGTCAGCCTACGTATGGGTCAGGTCCTCCCCTCTGACCCCCATAGGACAACCCACTAAATGAATAAAAGGAGGGCCTCCCTATACCCCGTTCCTTTTTTGTCCTCGCTCCGGAGACAACGCCACTATGATCCTATGATGAAGTGATAAGTATTGAAGATTCCTACCTCTCCCGCCTGGTTTAGCCTTGCCAGGTGGAGGGCTCCTGGACAGAGGTAAACCCTCTCCTGTAGGAGCACCCTGGTGCCCGGGCAAGTCCATGCAGCCTAAATGGCGTTAGATCTGTTATTAGCAGGGGGCATGGCATGGTTCTGCTCTCTCTGTACAGGCTAATTTTACCTTTTTTTTGTCTGTAATGCATCTTCCTTTGTTCAGTGATGTTTCTCTAGATTGTACAGACCCCAATATGGCAGCTGGGATGTCTGAGTTCCACAGCAGCTTGCGGTGGAATGTGGGCACCTGGCTGGCTGCATGTTGGCTATTGGGGTGGGGGACTGGCCTTGCACTGTACAGTTCTTGTTCGACTTTCCTTTAGGTTACCAAAACCATGTAGTGTGAGATCAAACATAACCCATGTATTTGTGTGCAATCAGGCACACCCTTGCACTGCATGGTAGAAGGCGGATCTGGGAGAGGTTGGAGAGATGTGTAGTGTATGGCCAGCATCAGAAAAAAAAAATCTGTACTAGCTATAGGTAAGCTTTGCTGAATATTATTGTGATCCTGCCTTTTTTCTGTCTTGAACAAACTTTTTCATACTTGTCCTGCTTCTGGCATAGTTGAGTTTGTTTCATTAAGCACCAGGTACTAATGTCAGGTCTGAGAACCTACTGTGTCAGCCACCCTTTAGCTGTGGTGAACCCCTTAGATGATTATTGCCAAACCAGCTAATTCCAATTGCATAAAAACTTTGTTTTGAACTGCTTTATCAAGCGGCAGGGCTATCATTTGAAGTAGATGAGTAACTTTTGATATATTAAATTGTCAAGTGACTCCTGTTTATCAGATATAAGTGAGGTCAAAAGGTCCTTGTGCAGTAAGACTATGTATGGTTACCTTGTCTTTCTGCCAGCTTGCTGCAAAGCCATTTGCTTATACTGCTAAGCCATGAGCATCAACTCTTCCTGGTAGCCAGGCCTTGCTAAGGAGGTAAGGGGCACCGTTCAAGTAAGTTTTCTTTCAGGTGTATGAGAAATTAACGATGGCCTTTTTACCATTTAGAGCGGTTCACGCTGCCGCGACTTGTCAGGCCCCTTACAAGTCGCCTCCATGCAATGCAATGGACCCGTTCTAATAGGAGCGACTCAGGTCGCTCTGACTTAGAAAAAGGTTGCTGTACTACTTTTGGGGCGACTTCAGGAGACTTGCATTGACTTCTATTACAGAGGTAATTTTTTCAGGCCCGCTGAGGTCGCCCCCACAAGTCGGATCGCTGTAGTGTGAACCGGCTCTAGTCCCTCCAGTTGACAGGCATCAAGCACGGCCTTAAGCTGGTCCTGTGCCACTCATGCCTTGGCAGGCAAAGCGCTGTATGTTTCTTGACGACTCCTATATATCTTGGGCTACATTTCCGCTGGTGTGACTCCAAAGTCTCATCAAAGTGGTGCAGGCACCTTTTCAAAGTCGCATAGATGGGAACGGGTGCCATTGAAATCAATGGATTGTGACTTGTCGTGCGACTTTGTGTCCAAAGTCGCATGACAAGTTGCAATAGTGGGAACGGAGCTTAAAGGGGTTGTTTTCACTCACACTGTGGGAAAATCAACTCTCTCCAAATTCTTCCAAGAGAGGATACACATGAATGTGATATGTGAAGCCTGTTGGTTCAAGCAGACAAGGATAAGGATGGCAACACTTAACAGGCTGTCACATTTGTTTAACCACATGGTGTATACCCTCTAGAGGCGTGTTTCCAATTGCTCTGTTCCAACATTGAACAGTCTCCACGTTTTTTTTTCCAGGCAAACCAATCCTATTCAGCTGCTTACTAATAGCGATTAAGGATGAACATGACTGCAAGAATACTGCTTTGTTCAAGCAACCAAGGATATAGGTGATGGTAGCTAACAGTTTGGGACGTTCATTAAGCCTGTGGTCAATACACTTTAAGGAATGTGTCCACTGGCCTAATGAGGGGTTGCCTATTCTGGCAATATGCACTCTCGGGGGCTTCCCAGGCAAACGATCAGCTTCAATCTCATCAAATAGAAGATGCAAATGAACGTGACTATGAATCCGGTTTGTTCAAGCAGTCAAGGACAAAGATATCAACACGGAATAGGTTGTCACATACATTAAAAATGTGAGCAATTACACTCTAAAGAAGTGGTTTCCACTCATACAGTGGGCAAATCAACTCTTTCTAGACTCTTCCAAGAGAAGATGCAGATGGAATAGAACTGCGTGAATCCTGATGGTTGAAGCAAGCAGAGACCAGATGACGACGCCTAACAGGTTGTCACATTCAGTAAACCTGTAAATACACTCTAAAGGAGTTGTTCCCACACACCGGGAAGGGACCGGGTCCAGGAAATTGGCACATGTCTCCTACCTAGCCTGAATAAACTTTGGGCTGTCCATCCTGTTCCACTGGGATGTGGTCCCTGTGCTCACATGCTAAATGCATCATCTATCAGGGAGCCCCTCTTCTGGTCTCTGGGGTGGCATATGCGTGTAAATCACTTGCAATGTAAAAGCAATGCAATATCATGGCTGAAGTGGACATTTTCCTTATTACTGATTTACTAAGCATCTGTATGGAGGAAGCACTGCACTGCTGCTTAATAGTCATTGAACAAGCTAAATTTTTCTGCTTTCCTTCTTTTTCTGCAGGAAAGCAAATGCCAACCCCGAATAAAGACCAGCGTTACTAAATAAGGTAGAGGACCATACCCATCTGCTTCCCAGGAAAGGCAGCCCTCTTCAGGCTCTGCCAAGATGTGCATGAACATGACTTTATGAATCCTGCTTTGCTCAGACAGTTGGTTCCACTTCCTCCTCCTCGCTAGTGCTTGTGGGGCCTAAAGAGTTGAGCCCAGCCCCCTTGTCATGGTCCTAGACTAGAGTGGAGGCCGCTGGTCTGGTGGCAGTGGGGTGCAAGGCAGCGGCATCTTCAAATAGGGAGGGGGAGGCCTGGCCAGCCGGGAAGAGCCCAGGAGGGAGTGAGAGAGAGAAAACGCGGCCTCACCACCACCCTGAGCAGCATCCCCAGCGCCTCCTTGAGCCTGCACTCCTTCTCCAAGCTCCTCTCCTAACTCACTTTGACTGTCCTGGAACAGGAAAAAAAAGTCTGACTGAGGACAGGTGGGAGGTAGGTGGATCACACACACCTACCCACACAGACAGAGGCTGGGACAGTAGAGACTGCAGGCAGGGCTAGGGCGTCTCTCTTTCACCCCCTCTAGTGCACCCCCCCTTTCTCTGATGTGTGGGGAGGCTCTCTGGGGACTCTGATGTATGGGGAGGCTCTCTGGGGACCCTGATGTATGGGGAGGCTCTCTGGGGACCCTGATATACGGGGAGGCTCTCTGGGGACCCTGATGTATGGGGAGGCTCTCTGTGGACCCTGATGTATGTGGAGGCTCTCTGGGGACCCTGATGTATGGGGAGGCTCTCTGGGGACCCTGATATATGGGAAGACTCTCTTGGGACCCTGATGTATGGGGAGGCTCTCTGGGGACCCTGATATACGGGGAGGCTCTCTGGGGACCCTGATGTATAGGGAGGCTTTCTGGGGACGCTGATGTATAGGGGGGCTCTCTGTGGACCATGATGTAAGGAAGAGGCTCTCTGTGGACCCTGATGTAAGGAAGGGGCTCTCTTGGGACCCTGATGTAATGAAGGGGCTCTCTGGGGACCCTGATGTAAGGAAGGGGCTCTCTGGGGACCCTGATGTAAGGAAGGGGCACTCCGAGGACCCTTATGCAAGGAAGGGGCTCTCTATGGAATCTGTTGTAAGTGGGGGGCTCTCTGGGGACCCTGATGTAAGGGGGATCCGCACTCAATATTTATACATATATATATACACACACACATGTATATTATATACATGTGTATGCCCACTCAAGCGTATGACTTTCTTTACTTCACTGCTATGGGCTCTAGCCCCAGGTCTTTTGTAGACCTAGCAACGCCCCTGGCAACAGTCCCCACAGTGGCCTGGGCTAGATGGCATCTCAAACACTTTAAGCTTGCTTTACTTCAGCAGTAGGTAAAGCTCACTGTCAGAACCAGTTTGCTCAAGGAAGATTGAAGGGAGCGATTCCTCATTCTAGAGTTGATGGCGGCACTGGAGGCATTACTGATCTTTGCACCACTAGTTCAAGACCATCGTGAGAATTCAGACAGTAGCATATGTGTTGAATCAGGGAGGAAAGCAGCCTTGGGCAGATTGCGGCATACATCTTTTGGTTGCCGAAGTGCAATCTGTTGTCCCTGTCAGTCTCTTACATTCCCAGGGTGGAGAATATGTGAGCAGACACTATTTGAGCACACACTTTCTGGATCTAAACAAATGGATGTTTCCTATTACTGTTTGCTTAGTGGGGCACGCTACAAGTGGATTTAATGGCATCTCCTGTCAGTGCTCAGCTGGTAGTGTTCTTATCCTGGTTCTTCCATCCAAGAGCCAGTGGTCATGATTAGAGTTGAGCAGACATCTGGATGTTCGGGTTCGGCGGGTTCGGCTGAACTTCGGGAAAAAGTTTGGGTTTGGTACCGAACTTAACCCGAACTTTACCCCGGACCCTGAACCCCATTGAATTCAATGGGGACCCGAACTTTTGGGCACAGAAATGGCTGTAAAAAAGTCCTGGGAAGTGCTAGAGGGCTGAAAAAGGAAGTTAAATTATTTTAGAACAATAATTCTGTCCCTTACAGCACAAGCAAGAACCTCTCCCTTTAGAACTAGGAGATGATTATAGAACAATAATCTGTCCCTTACAGCAACAGCAGGAACCTGACCCTATAGGAGTAGGCGATGAATTTAGAACAATAATCTGTCCCTTACAGCAACAGCAAGAACCTGACCCTATAGAACTAGGAGATGATTTTAGAACAATAATCTGTCCCTTACAGCAACAGCAGGAACCTGACCCTATAGAACTAGGAGATTATTTTAGAACAATAATCTGTCCCTCAAAGCAGTAGACTCTATCTAGTCCAGAATCAGATCGTTCTGTAATGCAGGATGAGATGTTATTATATCTGCAATCTGTCCCTCACAGCGCCGGCATCATCCTCTCCCTAGACTAGCCTGAGAGCATGTGACATGCAGCACTATGTGACTCCAGCTTATATGAAGGCTGGGTCACATGATGCACTGGCCAATCACAGCCATGCCATTAGTAGGCATGGCTGTGATAGCTTCTAAGGGCAAACCAGTGAAATGCTTGTTGATTGGCTGCCCTGCAGCTATTCAACAGGCGGGATCAAATACCCGAACCCATACTTTTTTTCAAATGTCCGGGTTCGGGTCCGGGTCACGGAAACCCCAAAGTTCGGTACGGACCCGAACTTTACAGTTCGGGTTCGCTCAACTCTAGTCATGATGCTCTGTCCCAGCGCTTGATTTCTGTGCTTGTATACATTTTTTTTCTCAAACTACCCTAATCCTGAACATGATCCGTTCATGGTTTCTACTACTGAGGCAGTTGATAGCTCTGCTGATGGCGCTTCAGAGATCTTTGGTACTCAGACAGCATGCCTCATCGCAATATGGCTCAATTAGACAGCCTGGTTATTTTTAAGAAGCCGGCTAGCCCAGGTGGGCATAGCAGAAGAGGTCCAGTGGAAGCTGCTTGAATCTTGAAAGATATCCTTTAATGCTATGTACTATAGCATGTGGAAAAGATCTTTGGTGTGGCAGTGATTAATCAATGCAATCCTGAGTCTTGCTCTTGTATTTAGGTCTTGGCGCTCTTGCAATCGGCCCTAGACAAAGGGCTTGGCTACAGTTCGGTCCAGTTGTCGACCGTTTCAGCTCTAATGGTTCATTGTGTAGAAGATCAGGTTTCATACAAGCAACCTTATAACTAAATCAACAAGCAGTCGTGTCTCGGAAAAAATCCAAGCTTTCTCAGCCAAGTCTCCATATTTTGAGCTGTTTCAAGACAGAGGTTCTTTTCTTCAAAAGGTTGGACCTTTTTATCATATAAGTTCGGAAGTGGTGCAACCTTCATGGTCTGCAGTTTTGGGACAGTAAGATTGGTCAAGAGTAGACGCAATTTTTAGGTAATTTTTTCAACGTATCTGCAGAGAACGCAGAATTTCAAGCTGGCAAATAACTGGTTATCTATCAGTAAGTCCTAAAATTGATCAAATGACCCTATCTAGAATCCTGGTAATCCATATCCAAATCCTGGTAATCCAAGTATTCATACGCTTTCATTGCTCATTATCGCTTAGATGTAATGCTTGGGCATTGGGCAATTCGGTGCTGACCTCCCTTCTTTTTGTCCAATATAATACAGGTTTTCTGGGAATTGAGTTGGAGTGTTGTGTGGTTATTTTTTTCCGCCCTGTTTTTTTGTATGCTAGCTTTTTGTTTTTTTTTTGTTTTTTCCCACATCAGTAAATTATCTTAGGAGGAAAAGTATTCAGCCTATCGTTCATACTACCTACAAGTCTATTACATCATTGTGGTAAATTTTTATATTTTTTTTTTTTTCCGGTTTTTCCCCCTCTAAAAAATCTGTATACTTTATTTCCTCAACCTGTAGAGGGGTCCAGACAAACATAAGTTATAAACTGGCATGCTATACACCACCAATACAACAATAATCTTCCTCCCCACCCCCCTCCCTCAAGCAGCTCTCACCCGAACATATCTTCCACAACAGTCATCCTCCTCCATTCACACATGTCATCCATTCCTCTTTTCTCTTCCCATTATATTTATAAAAGGAGAAAAAAAGAAAAAAAAAAAGAAAAGAAAAAAAAAGAAAAGAAAAATCTCACTTTCTACCACCCAGTCTTATCATTTTGTCAGGGTCCTTATATCTTTGATATAGCGTCTATTTTCCCCTCCACAACATCCCATTACCTCCTATACAACCTCCTATATCAAGCAATCTCCATACCATTATGCCGGGTACCCTTTATCTGAGAGCCACAACCTCCATTTTTTCATAAACCCGTTCAAATGATCCCTTCTTAAAAACATACTTTTCTCCATCCACATGGTCTCGTCTACAGCATTTACCCATTCTTCCATTGTCGGGGGAGTTCTCGATTGCCACTTCCGGGTGATCAATTTCCTCGCTTGGAATAGGCAACTCAGCATGGCCATCGGGAGTCGTGCTCCCTTTTCCCCAGTCTGCCCACAACCCAAGACACACTGGACAGGACTCAACCTATCCTGTATCTTGAAGATCCTATTCAAAGAGCTGAGCAGCTCCTCCCAATATCGCTTCAGTTTTGGGCATCTCCAAAACATGTGGATAAGGTCCCCAAGTTGCTGGCATCTGGGACAATTATCATTTTGTCTCTTCCCAAAGCTAAATAATCTCTGGGGTGTGTAGTAAACCCTGTGTAAGAGGAATAAATAAGACATCCTCTGTGAGGGTGCCATTGAGACTAAGTTGCAGGAGTCTAGAATCGAGCTTCACTGCGCTGAGGAAATTGGACCGAGGTCCTTTTCCCACCTCTTTTTACTCCCGGGCTCTCCCATCCTCTCTCTACCTGCGTTCAAACCTTTATATAGTGTGGAAATCAATCCCTTCCGTGATAAAGAATTGGTCACTTTTTGTAACAGGGGTACCTCGCCCCATTCCACCCGGCGTTTTTATAATTCAATTAATTTTTATTGATTTTCAAAGGAATACAGAAGTTAGAGTTTACAAGCAGTACCAAGGTTATATAATCAGTATTAAGACACATTCCTCAATTAAACGAATACAATAACCAACAGTAATGTTTTCATTTGGTCTCCCCTGCTGGCGCTGCCAGTCGGGCGCCCACCCCCCCACTCTCACCCCCACGGGGAACACACTGTGATCGTGGGGGAGTGAGCCCCCGCGCAGCCCACCAATGCAGAGAGTCGGGTTGTACATCATGTCGAAAACACCATCACTGTTAAGCGTATATTTCAGTTTATAAGCACTGCTGCATTAGTGGGGTGGTATAATTAACCCGTGGTTGAGTATAGAGAATTGAACAACAAAATTATAACAAAGTTAAACAGAATTAAACATTTGCCTTAATAGAATTAACATTGTTACCAATCAATGCCTTAATTTCACAGTTTTGTGTAGTTGATGTACAAGGAGTGCCAGTTTCTCCATTTTTCCGCACATTGTGCGTAATTTCCCTGAGATGAGGCATAAGCCTCCTCATAGGTGGCGTGTGTCTGGGTCGTTGTAACAATTTCATGGAGAGAGGGGGCTGAACTTAGTTTCCAGTGACGGACTAGAACTAATCTTGTGCTGAGGAGGATATGGGATATAATTGTTTTATGTTCTCTTGGGAATTTCTCAAGCTCCAGGGATATTAGAGCCAGCGCCGGGGATTGGGAAATCTCTATTTTAAGTATGTGTTTGCATTTTTGAAATACACTAGCCCATAGAGGTTTCACTACCGGGCATGACCATAGTATATGTAGCAGTGTACCTACTTCTCCACAGTTCCTCCAGCATAGTGGTAGGATCCGAGGGTTGAATTTAGAGATTCTGTACGGGGTTAGGTACCATCTCATCAGAATCTTCTGATATAATTCCCACAGATTAGCACTTTTGGTTGAGCTATATGTTTGTTTGATGGCTTGTTGCCATTGTTCCTCTGTAAATCTTAGGTGTAGGTCTTTTTCCCAGGCTAGAAAATAGGAAGTTTTAATAAAATTATCTTTGTTTCCTAATGTTTTATATATTAGGGAGATGCCTTTAGTTTTGTTTTCGGGTGATTTAAAAAATTGAGCTATTTTCCACGGGAGGAGCAGGGATGTGTTAGGGTTGGAGAGGAAAAAATGTTGTACCCTCATGTATGAATAGTATTCTGACTCAGGTAGCTTGAATTCAATTTGGAGTGTCCTAAAGGTCTTGATGGCTGGTCCAACCCTCAGATCCTCTATTGTTGTTATCCCCATTTGAGTCCACCGTCTGACTTCAAGGTCAGGGATGGCTAGTGCTAAGCATTGTAAGGGGATTGATAGGGGTGGTGCTTGGAGATGGCGCTGTCTAAGCACAGGGAGATAAAGGTATCCCTGCTGTGCTGTGCTCATATGTTCTATTGGTGTAGTGTTTCTAATTATTTAATAAAGTGCATATGTGTCATTCATAAAAAATTCCTTAATATACCAAGTAGATAAAATATATAATAAACGGATAAAACAAATTTAGAGGTGCTCTTGCGTCCTGTGTGCATATGTGTCATTCATATTTAAATAAATCGTAAAAAAATAATAATAAATTCCTTAATATACCAAGTTGATAATGTATAAATATATAATAAACGGAAAAAACAAATTTAGAGGTGCTCTTGCATTCTGTGTGCTGCTTGGTGCTTAATAAATAGTTTTTGTTGTGCATGTGCTGGTATTGATGTGCTAGTATTACCAAATAAATTATAAATCCACCAATATTGCGTTGACAGTTATAATATCCAATGACCTTATTCTGTATTAGTATGCTTTTTGTTCAACCCTGTACAATCAATATGCATAATCTCCTTTTTGGTTAATTAGTCCATTATTAGATCCTGGCAATAATCATCATATAAACACAGTTCATATAGATAAATCCGTGACTTCAAGTGTTTTCAGTGAGGTTGAAATTCTTCCTAAATTATTTGTGACAAGAGATGTGTGTTCACTCGTGCTCCCCCTTTGGTTGTCTCCTTACCATAGGGCACTGCCCCTGCAGGGGCGGCGTGCCTATCTTTGTTTATTCCTGGGTTCCTGGTCCTGTGGTCTTTGGTGTCGGCTGTGTGGGTTCCTTTGCCTTGTTGTGTTGATGTTCCTTCTTATGGACGTGGAATCAGCCCGGGGTGCGTTTCCTCCGTATTATAAAGTGATATAAAGCAGAGAGGACTCCATAGTGTAGTAAATTTAAATGTATCCTTTGTTTTATTCAATAGATAAGGGATACAAAAAATGCAAACACATGAAGATAAAAAGAAGGGGGGGTAAAAAAGAGGGGGGTTCCCATACAGTGAGGTATATGGGTGAAGGGCTAGTTGGTTCTTCTATGTATCCGAGTTTTGTCACAGAGCCGGTTATGGAGGGTATGCTGTGCGAAGCGGTACCTCCCAAGCTTTCCTCGCTGAGCGGCGTGCGTTCCAGCTGTCCTCTCTCTGTAACCGGATGTGACGTTGGATTTCCTGCTAGGTCACCTGACGCGTTTCGTCGTAGACGTTATCAAAGGTGTGGGGATTGGCAGGGCCGTAGAGACTATATTTGCTGCAGGAGTTGTGCACAGATCCTGCCATGCCTCTACTGCAGCTTGTATAGTGGGGGACCATTTTTTATTTTTAATTGTTATAAGGTTATTTGCTAATAGTAAATGATACACACTATGTTTTGGAACCTGGTCATTCTCCAAGTCTAGCCATTTATTATCTAAGCTTTGTTGGAACCATGCTCTCAGTTGTGAGAGGATTGCGGCTTTGTGATAGTCTCTCAAGTTTGTTAGTCCCACCCCCCCCCGCGCTTCTCTCGTGTTCGTTAATTTGCGATATGCACACCTTGCTTTTTTCCCTTTCCACAAATATTGGGTTATCTCTGTTTGGGCTCTCTTAAAGAAGGCGTTGGGCACTGATATCGGTAGCGTCCTAAATACGTATAAAAATTGGGGTAGGATATTCATCTTAAAGGCAGCTAAGCGCCCAGACCAAGATAGTTCCCCCAGAGAAATGTCCCGAAGCTTAGCTTTTAGGTCTGTGAGTAATGGATTATAGTTTTCCTTGACTAGATCACTAGTGTTGGGCGTCAATATGATCCCTAGGTATTTTATACCCCTATCACACCATACATAAGGAAATGTTTTTTATAGTTTCTTCTTGGTTGCCGGGGGGATGTTGAGTCCCAATATGTATGACTTAGAGTCGTTTACCTTGTAGTAGGAGACTTGATTAAACATTGCTAATGTAGCGTGTACAGAAGCCAGGGATTTGTCCACATCTGTAATCATGAGAATTATATCGTCAGCAAATAAGCTGATTGTGTGAGTGTGATTGCGACCCTTGAACCCAGATATGTCTGGGTGGTTGCGGATATATGCAGCTAGGGGTTCCATTAATAGGTTAAAGATTAACGGGGACAAAGGACAACCCTGACGGGTCCCATTTGTGATCTTAAATGGGGAGGAGAGTACCCCTGAGGTGAATACACGAGCTGATGGGGACGTATACAAGGCCATGATTGCTGAATTTATTATTCCATCAAATCCGAAGGTTGCTAGTGTTTTGGCCAGATATCCCCAGTGAATGCGGTCGAAAGCCTTCTCTGCATCCAACGTGAGGAGTAGAGAGGGCTTTCCCTGTTTAGATGCACTATGTATGGCGTTTACCAACCTTCTCGTAGCATCTGATGTTTGTCTGCCTTTGGTGAATCCTGACTGATCGGAATCTATAAGAGAAGGCAAGACATCCTGTAGCCTAAGCGCAATTACTTTAGCATACAATTTGAGGTCATTGTCTGAAGTTCTGCGGTACAGATGTGTCCTTCCCTGACTTTGGTAATGTTATAACTAATGCCTGTAGCATTTCCTGGGGCAAGGACGAGGAGGCAGCAGCTTTGTTAAAGATGCGAGTGAGATAAGGTGTCAGTATATGTTTAAAAGTCTTATAGTATTCCCCTGTGAATCCGTCAGGACCAGGTGATTTATTATTGGGTATTGAGTCTATCGCTTTCTGTATTTCGTTATCTTGAAATGGGTTGTTCAGTCTAGTTAGTTGGTCTTGAGTTAATCTGAGAAGAGGAGTGTTTTGTAGAAATGCCTCAATCTGTGCTGGCGTTGGCGTGTTAAGGTCGTCTTTAAGGTTGTATAATGTTTCGTAGTATTTACTAAAAGCGTCTGCTATGTCTTTGGGGTGGTGATGTCTTTCCTTAGTGAGGGGATGTATTATATATGGTATCTTCATTTTGTGTCTGTAGCCCTTCAGTCGTTGCGCTAACAATTTGCCTGCTTTATTTCCCATGGCATAGAATTGCATCTTGAGTTTTATGGAGGCTTTTTCAAAGCCGTCCATCAATAATGACCTAAGGTCTAGGCGAAGTTTCGTTAGTTTTTCAGAAATGACTTTTGTTATTGTTTGTTTATTGATCGACTCTAGTGTATGGATTTCGTCAATAATTTGTTTTATCTGTGCTTGGCGCTGCCTCCTTGCCCTTGCCCCCAACTGAATAAAGATCCCCCTTATATACGCCTTATGGGCGTTCCATAAAGTAAAATCATCAGTTACAGTGTTTTCGTTAAGACTAAAAAATTCTTTCAGTCCGTCTTTCAATGTGTCTGTTGTTTTAGGCCTTTGTAATAGACAGGAATTCACTCTCCAGATTGGAGTCGAAGTAGTGGAAAGTGCGTCTTTTATATTTAGAGTTACTGATGCATGATCTGACCAGGTTATTTTATTTATGGTAGATGCGACCACTCTGGATAGTGTTTGCTGGTCTACCAAGAATTGGTCAATTCGTGAGTATGAGTGATGTGCAGTGGAAATAAAAGAGAAGTCTTTTTCTCCAGGGTGGAGACATCGCCACACGTCATACAGGTCGTTGTGATGTGTCCAGTTCTTATGTGTACATTTAGGTGGAGCCCTGCTGTCAAAATGAGTTTCCTGTGCACACAGTACATCACACTTAAACCGCAAGGCTTCATCCCACATTGATCTCCTTTTGTCCGGGTGATTGAGCCCTTTTGCATTAATTGTGATGAAGTGTAAACTCATGGCGGTGTCTCAGGCGTGATACTAAATTCCATTCTTATCACTTTATATGGTGAGCACTCCATCTAGTGGATAGGAAGGGTATTGCCTCTCCTTGTTTGGTGTCTTGTAAGCAGGTGTAAGTTGTACTCACAGTTTGTTGAGCGGGTGTTGTCTTCCTGTGGTGTAGCGACTGGAGTTGAGACTGGTCTGGGTCTCCACATCTCTCTCTTTCGGCAAATTTGGCAATGATGGGAATTCTCCGTGTTAGGCAAATGTTGAAAGGTGCAACATAATAAAAAGAAAAAAGAACTATAAAGATAACAGTTTGCATAATAACAATAACCAGTCAAAAAAGGGCTTCTAGAGCCCGGGTGCAGCTGCTTGCTGCTCATGAGTAATAGGGGGAAGTTCTGTTGTATGGGAGGGTTCTTTCCCTCCGTGATCCTCAGAGATATCAATCAAAGCTTCAATATTAAACATGGCTTTTGGCATTTTTGGGCGTGACTACTCTCCATTCTTGTTCCACTGCAGGAATGTTATGGTGCTGTGGGTGGTTTTTGCTTGTTTCTGGGACAATTTGCCATTTTTTCAGTAACAGCAGTCCTTTTTCCAATGAGTCTACCACATGTGTGTTCCCGTCCTTGTCTATAGTTATTTTGGTTGGATATCCCCATTTATATCCAATGTTGTGATTTCTAAGTGCTTTGGTGATAGTAGTGAGGTTTTTCCTTTTTTGTAATGTGTACTGTGAGAGATCTGTGCAGAATTGGAGATTTTGAAACTGTGGAGGGACATTTTCACCCTTCCTCATTGTAGTCATCAATTTTTCCTTGATGTGGTAAAAGTGTAAGCGTAAAATAACATCTCTGGGAACTTGCTCAGGTAAAAATGCTGGCTTTGGTAAGCGATATATCCTGTCAATGGTCACATCTAGGTCTGTAAGCTCTGGTATTAGACCTTTAAAGAGGTCTGTAGCATAAGCCCGGAGGTCAGGCTGTTGTACTTACTCAGGGATCCCCCTGATTTTTAAGTTGTTTTTTCTGCTTCTGTCCTCTATGTCAGCTAACTTAGCTTTAATGGCTTCCATGTCATTTTCACTAGACTCATGGGCGTCTACCAGATCGTTTATGGTCGTTGCAAATTCCCCCATTTTTGATTCCACATGTTCCACTCTGTTTTCCACCTCCCTCACCTCCTTATGAAATTTTTGCATACAGGAGACAATATCTGCATGTAATGTGCTTCTAAGGGATAGCAACATGTCCTTTAGGACTGAGTCTAGCACCGGAGTGTTGGTGATAGGGAACTCCTCTATGGAGTCTGGTAGCTCTCTCGTCTCCTCTCCCGAATCAGAGCCCGCGCTAGGTGTCGGACTGTATCCACTGCCATCCACCCTAATTTTGGTTTTAGCTGGGCTAGCTGATTGTGGTGAGGGAGGGTAGGAGTCCGGGCTATTTTTAGTGCTTATTTTACTCCGTTTTAGGCCTGGATGGGATGCCTGAGATGCTGGGGCCTGCACAGGTGTGGATGATGGCCTGACGCCATCTTGCCTACCTCCATCCATGGCCTGGGAGAAGTACATAGTCAGCGTCTGAGGCTTTTTGTCCTCCTTGCGTTTCTTGGTCATCGCCCCTGGGTTGTTGGGTACCCGAACGCCTGCTGTAGGAGATCGATGGCTGCTCCTGAAGCTTGCTGCGTGCCGCTGGTCTGCTTTGGATCACGGAGCTCCTCTCCTAAGCTGCCATCTCCGTCCACGGCCGGCCACGCCCCCCCACCCGGCGCTTTTTAAACTGTGCGTTTAATGCGTGCCTGACTTGGAGGTAGCTGAAATATGATCGTTCCGGGATGTCATACTCCTCCCTCAACTTCAAAAAGGTTTTCAGGTCTCCCCCATCAAATAACTGGACTAAATACATAATACCTCGGTCTTCCCAATCCTTAATTATTCCGATCTCGCGCAGCTCCTTTAAGTTCCTGTTATTCCATGGGGGAGGGTCACTGACACCGTCCCTCTGGCTCCCATATGCTCCTTGACTGTCTTCCAGACCCTAATTATCATCTTAATTGTCGGGGTATCTGCATTTAATGAATTGGCCTCTATCGCCTCCAGTACTGTTCCATGAGGTGCAGACTCGAGCATTAGTTGTTCGTTCGAAACATCACCCTCCCTCACCCCACAGCCTGCCAGGTGCTGCAGCTGTGCCGCCAGGTAATAGTTCCTTGGATGCGGCAGATCCATCCCCCCTTATCTAGCGGGAGCTGTAAAGTGCCCAGCCGGATTCTCGCCACCCGTCCCTTCCATAACAAATCCCGAAAGATTCCATCTATTTTCCGGAACCGTTTTTTGTGTAGCCAAACCAGGGAGTTATGGAGGACATAAAGCAACTGGGGGAGCCACACCATCCGGATGAGATTACACCTATCCGCCACTGAAAGGGGCAGTCGTCTCCATATCTTGCTTTTATTTCTGAATTTATTAAGGAGAGGTACCAAGTTATTTGGTATAAAGTCTTTCAAGTCCTTTGTGAAGACTATACCTAAATATTTAATTTTCCCAGCTACCGCCAGGGTGGAGACCTCCTTGGGCAAAGGGGTTTCTATTGCATCTCCCAATTTATTCTAACCCCTGATACTACCCCGTATTCGTTTTAATATATTCATTACTGAGGTCAGGGAGTCTGATGTATCCTCCGGAAATAGCAGTACATCGTCTGCGTATAACGCTATCTTCTCCTCCCCAGACACTCTATGAAACCCCTTCACCCCTTTAGCAGTTCTAATTGCAATTGCCAGGGGTTCGATCGCCAAGGCGAAGAGCAGGGGTGACAATGGGCATCCCTGTCTCGTCCCTCTTGTTAGGGGAAACCTATCCGAGCTCCTCCCATTTACTCGTACTCTCGCGTATGGATCTTTATATAGCGTTTTAACCCAACCTATAAAACCCGGTCCCAGACTGAATTTTTCCAGCACTCTCCACAGGTAGTTCCACTCCAGGCTGTCGAAGGCCTTGGCAGCATCCAAGGACAAAACCGCCCTAGACTTTTTTCCTCCCACAATCTGCTGTAGGTTTAGAAAAGCCCTTTGAATATTTATGCTAGTGGACCTGTTGGGAATGAATCCCGATTGGTCCTGATGGATGACTTTCTGTATCACCTTATTTAGCCTGGCTGCCAAGACCTTTGACAGAATTTTAACATCCGTACATAGGAGGGAAATTGGCCGGTATGATGCCACCTCCACTGGATCCTTCCCCTCCTTATGAATCACTGTTATTATGGCCTCGCGCATCGAAGCTGGTAATTCCCCGCCTTCTCTTACCCATTCTACCACTTTTAGTAGCTCCGGGAGTAGGATGTTCCCATAGCGTTTGTATACCTCAGCTGGTAATCCATCTGGGCCCGGGGATTTGTGTCTGGCCATGTCCTTTACTACTTTTTGTATTTCGTCTAATGTAATTGGGGCATCTAACGCTTCTCTATCACCCTCTGAGAATGTCGGTACCGACACCTTCTGCATCCTGTCTTTCCTCTTCAATATTTTGTGATTGATTCCTCTCATTGTTGGGTTCAGACTCCCATCCGCTGTTTTTATTATGGGCACCCCCATAGCCGAGGAGCTTGATTTAATTAAAGAGGCCAGAGCCCGGCCCACTCTCTCACCCTCCACGAAGGCATTATGTCTTTGGACTAATCTCTTATTTTCCTCATTCTTCATGACCGCTGATTTATAGGCCCGTTGTGCTTCCACTAGGAGATCATATCTAACTGAGTCTGGGTTCGCGATATACTGCTCTTCTGCCTTTTTAACCTCTTATTTTACATTATCGTGCCACTTTTCCGAATCTTTCTTCAGTTTACTAACCTTCTGTATTAGGATACATCGTAGGTACGCTTTTAACGTGTCCCAAATTATACTTATTGGAGCAGAGTCCGCATTTATTTCGACAAACTCCTTCAGTGCTCCTTCGACCCCGTCTGAGTCACCCAACTGCCCCAACCAGTACGGGTTAATCTTCCAGTCCCTATTATGTCTCCTTTCCCCCATGCTGAATTCTACCAATAAGGGAGAGTGATCTGACAGGCCTCGGGGCTGGTATGCCACCTCGCTCACCATACCCAGGGACTGTTGGTTACCTATCGCTAAATCGATTCTAGAAAGTGTACGATGCGTGGTAGAACTACATGAGTATTGTTCCCCTCCCGGGTTGATTACCCTCCAAAAGTCACATAAGCCCAGTTCTGTCAGTGTTTGTGAGAAGCGGTTTCCTGTTCTTGTCCCCTCCTTCCTATCCTTGGGAGGCCATCTGTCCAACTCTTCGTCTAGGACCATATTAAAGTCACCTATCAAGAGGATTGGAATGTGTAATTTATCTATTATAAATTCAAAGACTTTATCCAACACCTCTAAATTAAATGGAGGGGGAATATATATATTAATAAGAATCAATTCCTCGTTCTCAATTACCCCATGTAAAAAAACATACCGCCCAGACTTATCTATACTAATCTGCCTAGGGGAGAACCTCACCTCATTATTAAACATAATACTCACTCCTCGCGAATACGAGGAATGGGTAGAGTGAAATTGTGTTTTATATCTTCTACCCCCAAATTGTGGTGGGGACTCTGAACTGAAGTGGGTCTCCTGTAGGCAGATTATTTTCACACCTTTGCTTTCCATACCGGCGATCACTGCCTGACTTTTCAGTGTATTCCCCAATCCTCTAACATTCCATGAGCCTATTTTTAATCTACACATCAACGTTATTCCAAGAACGGTAAGACAGGCGCTCCAGTACACTTTTTCCAACGGGTCTCAAATGAACTATGCATATTGAAGGTATAACTCCCTGCGGTTAAATTGACCTGTCCATGATGGCTCCTGCCAATGGGGTTTCTAAGTGTTCTCTTTTGCCCGTTATACCTTGTTTGTGAAAAATTATATGTGACCTTGCCCACTTTCTCATGTGTACCCTCTATCCTATATAAGCTCCCATACCCAAATTTATAGTTTTCATTGTGATACCCATTCCCTCTCGCATACATACACTTCACACATTCCATATTACTGCTATACCCCCCTTCCATTCCCTACCTATCCAGGCCCTCCCTTGTGGCTTTGTCCGTGACTTTCCCTTCCTCGGTGGACCCCCTCCATACATGTGTGCCCATCCTAGACCTCCCCCCCACCCTATCCCCCAGCTCATATTACCACTCAGAAATATAATGTACCCCCCTCTCCCTCCCCCCTCTCCTATTTTATTTTACTTTTTACACCACCCCCATCACTGGACCCATAGGGAGAGAGGGGGGGGGCGGGCGGCACTAGCCCCTCCTCCCTACCCCGTCCCCCCCATCCCCATGCAGAGTTATATCCTATACCGCAGGAGTTTCTACATATGTCCCTTATTTAACTGGAGCTTCTCCCCATTGTCCTCCAACCATTTCATCACATCTTCCGTCTTCTCAAAGTAGTG
>BLSH010514750.1:39255-49366 GCA_018402905.1 Glandirana rugosa
CTAATGTTCCACTGACCTCAAGTCTGCACACGAGAAGGCTAGATATTACTCCCAGGACACGTCCCCCCAGACATGATTGTTCCCCATGCACCTTTGATAGGACGCCGACATGTCGTAGGTTTATTTGAGGTGGACCACTATCACCATCTCCCCTCGACCTAAAAGTGCCAGTAGTTTTAAGTCTGTTTAACAAACCATTTTTTTTTTTAGGGTTATACACATATAACTAAACAAACATGTTTTCAATATCGACGATGTTTGATACCATATAAAAATAAAGAAATAAAAAATGATCATTACCGCCGCTAGTCGTTGAATATCGCCGCCATTACTAGTAAAAAATAAAGAAATAAAAATATACCATAGTTTGTAGCAGCTATAACTTTTGTACAAACAAATCAATATACACATATTGGGATTTTTTTTTTTACCAAACAATTTGTCTGAATTTTGATGACCGTGAAAATCCAGCTCCCCTCTACCACTATCACCAGGTGGAGTTTATTTGGATGCTGTACAGCCGCAGGATAGTTTCCACGTACCCCTTGTTAGTACAGACCCCCCTGCACAGGACCCTCATTATGTTTCCTTGAGTTGAGTCCACTGTCCCACCAGGTATAGGAGAGAGAGCGAACACCAATTCGCTGATCTCCCCTACCTTGTAAGAACCTAGAAGCGTCCTGCATTACATAATTTCCAGGTTCGGCTGTCACTTTCCCCGGTTGTTGTAGGCAAAGAAGTTAATGGAGAGCAATCTGCTTCAAGGGAGGGCAGGGGCGATATCTTGAGTTTTTTTCTCTTAGAAATGTTTGGGACTTTATGGCCTCCAAAGACAAATGACACCCAAGCACTTAACCACCCCCCCCCCCCAAAAAAAAATGTTTGAGCCCTTCCCCCACACAAACATACATACAAAAAAAGTTGATTGAGCTACACATATTATATACCAGCGCACACACCAGAGAGACAGAGCAATAATTCTAGGCCCATTATTCACAGTTGTCTCAAACCTGATGACCTGTTAAAGACAGCTCCCTTATATCTAGTAATGATCGGGAGCTGGTAGGACAGTGGTCAGGTGATCGGCATAATAGCCCTGTTAAAAGGACATTGTAACTGAGCAAGAAATGGGCTAACTGCAGCAGTTAAATACAAGGTCCTCTAGCGTGCCAAACTTGGCTATGTTGTATGGCAGAGCTGTGAATATCTCAGGTTTGGATGGACAGAAATAAAAATTCTTTGGCTTCAATAAACCTGCATGTAATTTAGCTGTGATTGTAATTCAGCTTTAATACTAAGGAGCATTTGCCCATTCCATGCATTATTTTTGGTATTTTGGATATCCTGGTGCTGCGTATAGCCACGCATAAACATGTAGCCATGCCCCCGTAGCGGTTGCTGGAAGTGGTTCACCTCTTACTTTGCCCTCGGTCACCTTTTTTCCACACATCCGGAGTCAGGAAGAACAGGCCGGTACTTTTGTTTTGTTTTTTTATTAGGGGATTTAACTTGGATGGGGTATAGGGTGTTTATGGGATGCCCAGCAGATCAGACAGTTTTCAATGGAACCATCTGTATAGGCTCCTGTATATACACTTATTCTCTCCTCCAGTACAATCTTGCTTGCAGTTAACCCTCCTTCCTTTCTCCTGCACAACACTTCTCAGGCCTAGCTAGTACATGGTGAGGCCTGCCTCTTGCTCTGGCCAGGACTTGGTGAACCGCCCATTACAGACAAGGGGTCACAGACCCCTCAGGTTAGCAGAAAAGTACAAGGTGTGCTAGCTAACCTCAGTGGACTACTGCTCCCTGTCAGTCCCTTCTTCAGGCCCTGCCAACCCTCCTGGCTGTAGCGACCCAACTCCACTGCCCAGTGACACCACAGTCCTAACTGGCTCTTGCACCCTTCTCAGACTGTCTCTCTGTCTCCCTGTCTCCCCAATCTTCTCCAGGGTGTGCCTTCCAGCTTTCCTGGGAGTGTGTCACTGACCGACACCTGGTGGATCCTTCCTGAAAACTTGCCCTTGCCCGGCAACACCACTCCATTGCTTTCTTCTGCTCCTTGGTCAGGACTCTCCATGAGATGTACTGAGGCGTCCCTTCCAATCCTGAGCCTTCAGACCCAAGGTCACCCCCCCAGACTGAGGGCTCCCTCAAAGGTCTCCACAACTAGTGTTCCACCTCTAAGTTCTTCCACCCAAACTCTACTCCCTGACTGGGCTGACCACAAGTATTTAAGGAGGCCTGCCCCCTGCCAATCCAAGTTGGGGACTGGTCAGGGCTCCCCAAACACCTCAGACAGCTCCATCTCTCTTCCCCACCCTTTCTTCTAGAACTCTCCAGAAGCAAAGAAGAAGTAACCAAGAGGTGCCACAGCCTGCGAGTCACCAGCCACTCCCTGAGCCACTCCCCTACACAGGATCAAAACAACCTGGCCTGGCTTTTAGTCAGGCCTGACTAAATTTACCTCATCTACCAAAATCCTAACACCTAGCACCTACCAAAAAGTAGAGGGCGCTACAAACATGAATGGGTGAAGACCGTTGTAAGCAGCTATGCAATGCTATCAGCATAAAGCAACACATGCTCACAGACCTAAGGTCCCCAACACACACTAACTGAAATTGGGACAATACACCTATGCACAAGCACTAGGTTACGCTAGGAGCAGCACATAGCTGTGTATACCAGCTTTCACCCATTCATGTTTAGGAGCAGGTGTACGCAGCTCCAGGACATCCCGGGAAACAGAAATAAGCAGCATTGTTATGCTGCCTGGGCAAGTGCACCCATTTGCATGTAACCTATAAAAATCAAACCAGTCTATTGCTCCAGCACTAGCAGTTGTATTGTACTTACAGTTTGCTGCGCAGTTTTTGCTCAGTTCTTCCAGGTTATTTTGTACATCCTCCAATGCTTTTTCAAGCTGCTTAAATACATTCCCACCAGGCGTATATAGGAGACTCACAATGACCTCATGAAGCACAATAATGCTTCCTTCGCTGCCAGAGACACAAACATTTTATTGATGAGGATTTTTTTTTTATTATTTTTTTTTTTTAAAACATACTGTATATATTGGTGAAATAATTCTTTAAAAGTGACAAAAATTTCCATGCATCATAAAAAGGCTTCAAATTTTCTTCATACCTTAGAGAAAGTATTTTTACTCCTTCAAACCCAGCAATGCTCATATAGACAAGGTTCATCTGTCAAAATATGAATAAAACAAATAAATAAAAGCAATCGTAAGATTACAATCTGCAATATAGACAACAAAGTCTGGCATCTGGGAAGGAAATATGTCCCAGTGGGGAGGGACCAACATGCCTCGTAAGTTTTAATACTCAAAAAATAATGAGCCAAAATGGGTTCTTTAAAAGGTAAGTTCACAAAAAATTAAAAGGTGGGCTAAATCCAAAAACCCTGCTTACCCCTCTAGAACCTGCTGCGTATAGTGGCTATGATGCCCAGTGCTGCCAATGTACACCAGAACAATACATAGCCTTGGAGTGAGTAGTCATTGTAATGCTCAAAATGTCAAGTGTTCATTGGTCAGCATAGCTACGTGGCTGTGTTGACTAAATAGAAGCACATTTGAGACGTCTTCTTCCTCTAACCCTTGTGGAAGTGCAGTACCCTGCCAGGCTCTAAATAGGAGTTATAATAAACCACGATTCTCAACCAGGCAGGTTGAGGGGCTCCAGGGGGTTTGGTGTACTACTAGTGTAAGTGCAGGGAAATTTATATCTGACTTAGACTTAGCCCTGTGATTCTTAATCTGGGTCAGGGTTACTAGAGTTCGGGGCTGGGTGACTCATACAGGTAGCTCTCTGGTGCCTCCCCCTGAATCTGAAAAGTTGGGGAACATTCTGGAAACTGGAAGACAAAGGCTAGGGTGTCTGTCCTGCATGTTTAAGGGAGCTTAGCCAATATCCAGCTGGTGGGCCTGGCAGGGGATTAAGCCAACCCCTTAAATATGGGTGAGTCATGCTAGCAGGGGAGTCAGGTAGAAGAGAGAGTTGCAGTGCTGAGGAGACTGTCGGTGGCCCTTGAGGGACATCTGCTGGGGAGGGGACCTTTCTCGGGCTGGGGATCAGATGGTTGGCCTGGAAGGATCCTATCACAGGAGAAGTTGGAAGGAGGCTTTCCGGCATTGGGAGCAAGGAGAGGATAATGTGAGTACTGAAACACGGTGCAGGGACTCACAAGGGGGGAAACTACCATATAAAGCAGGTCTCTCCAGAATATAGTGGATGAAGTTCTTACCATATTGTGCTACGTGCCCAAGAGACTGAGAGTTCCTAGCCGGTAAGGGGCTATTGCTGATTTAACAAAGACCATATTGTGCTACTTTTCTGAGGGACTGAGAGTTCTTAGCCTTTAAGGGGCTATTGCTGATCTAACAGAGACTGTTAGCTATTAAAGAGGGATCAATCAGAGCTGTACAGACCAAGGAGGAGGAATCAATTGGAGTTGTTCAGGAGAAAGGAAAAGAATTGTTCAGAACTGTAAATAGGGAGTAAATTGTCCCTGGTTTTGTTACTGTCAAGTTCGGTTTCCCACAATTCCCATCCCTATCCAAGTTATTACCCACATAATAAAAAACACAAACGTAGGACTGTTCACTGTGTTTGGATGAAAGCAGAAGTTATTGTGTGCCTGGCTGTGCAGCAGGGGGAAACCTGTTTTGGGACCTGGATCCCAGGATGAAATCTTCAATCCTTGGTCCAGGTTTTCAGAACCACCAGCAAGGTAATTGGTCAAGTGTATGCTGGGCTTTTTGTAGTGGCCTGACCTTGGGACTGGGCTTCACCCCAGCATAAAGAGGAGGTCGCTGCCAGGAATCAGGAGGGCTCCATATGGAAGCCAAAGCAGCAAGGGGCTGCAAATGATGTACAGAGAGTGTGTATGAAGCTGTCTATGGGAGGCGGACAAAGGGCCTAAAGGGTATGGCCAGAGCAGTAGTGCTGCATGTATAAACCTGGAGGCTGAAAGTGTATTTTTTTGAATGACAATGCTAAAAACCCCTGTGAGGGAAATCCATTGATTTTCTTTACTGGAAGTGTGTCATTGAAGCTCTACTGTTGATGTTAGTTCTCACACTGTCTCACACACTGTAAATGCAGCAGAGCCGTGCTGCAACTAGAGATGGGCTTGGGCATGTTTGGGATCCTAGTCCCAACCCATCTGCCCGATCCCGCCAGGAAGCTGACACCTCACACTGTTAATCATAGACAGTGAGACATTTCCCAGTCTGCGTAGCTGCAGACCGGGAAATGTCTCACTGCCTGTGATTAGCGGTGTGCAGTGTCGGCTTCCTGGTGAGATTGGGCAGGAGGGTTGGGTTATTAAAACATATAATCAACTCTCCACGTTGATATAAAAAGGAATAAAAAAGTCATAAATGGTGGCTCTCCACACCTGTACACGTTCAGAAGCTCAGAGCATAACACGTACAGGTGAGGGGAGTTGATAATATGCATGTTTTGCACATATTTATGTGGGTATTTTAATCCCTGTGTACTGTTTTAATAAACATTTGTAGCAGAGAGCACTAAGGTTTTCCTTTGTTATTTTATGGCCACACATGACTGATCAAGTACCCAGTAGGGGGCCAGTGTGATCCAGGCACATTGGGTGGAAGATTCATCTCCTCATGGCAGTTTGAGAGTTATGACATCGGGCGGGTGTGACTCTGTTATGGGGTCCCTATTCTATGGATAAGGCCAGTGTGATCCAGGTTCATTTGGAGTAAGATTTTCCCCTCGGGGAATCCTGAAAGACAATAAAATCAGGCTTGTATGACTCTGTAGTGGGGTCACCATTTGGAGGTGATAGGCAATTCTACTAGAGGTGGTGGTCACGCAAGTCACTGGATATTATGAAAATATTGATTCTATGAACTATCACTTGAAGTTGCACTATGGTGCAATTTTTACAATATTTGGACTTTATGTATAGCTTTTTTCACATGGGTTGCACTACACAATTTTGGTTGGTTATATGTGTGGATGAGTCCTTTGTCCACTTCACTGGCCGACTGGGGATCAAGCAATACGTTACCAGCAAATGGACCAGATATGGAGTAAAAATCAACAAGCTTTGTGAAAGAGCCACAGGATATTTGTATGCATTCCACATGTATGAAGGCAAAGATTTCCAGCTTAAGCCCCCTGAGTGCCCAACTTATATCGGCACAAGTGGAAAAATTGTCTTAGACCTGGCTTTTCCACTTTTCCACAAGGGTTATCATATCTACCTAGACAATTTCTATACCAGTCTGCCCCTTTTCCTCCACCTGTACCGTGAGAAAACCTTGGCCTGCAGTACCACTTGAAAAAAACGGGAAGGGCTTCCCACAAAGTTTAGTGAACACAAGGCTAAAAAGGGGGGGGGAATCAGCAAGTCTGAGGAATGACAAAGTGTTGGCCATGAAGCTGAGGGATAATCAAATGCCACAGCCCTATTTAGCAAAAAAAGTTTCTGATATAAAAAAAGTTGCAATTTATCTTATTGATTTGGCCATTTTTAATGCTTATGTCACCCACACCAAATCCACGGAAAGACTTACCACCTTCCTCAAATTTATAGAAGAAATTGTCACGTCCCTCATCTACCAGCAAAGATCAGCCCCCCCCCCCCCCCCAGAAAACCTTCAATTCTGTGAGCACCATTTCCCTGAGAGGATTCCACCAATAGAAGCAGGCTGAAGACACCAAAAAAGATGTTGGGTATGCAGCAGAGGGGGAGTTAGACGAGATGCCAGTTCTCATTGTCCCCAATGTCCCTCCCAACCAGACCTATGCATCGGAGACTGCTTCTGTCGTTTTCACGTGTCACTAAAATATTAGAACATATTTCTAACAGCCTGCCATTTTCTCATTTTCAATATATGTGCTGATTATTTGCCTTCTGCCTCAACCAACCTTGCCACTGACTTTCACTTTAACCACTTCAGTTAGGGGCTGTTTTTTGGGTTAGTTGTTTACAAGTTAAAATCAATTTTTTTTTGCTATAAAATTACTTAAAACCCACAAACCTTATATATATATTTTTTTTTTCTAACACCCTAGAGAATAAAATGGCGGTCATTGCAAAACTTTATGTCACACCGTATTTGCGCAGCAGTCTTCCAAGCGTGCTTATATTTTAATAAATTCATTTTTTTCGTTAAAAAATAAGAAAACAGTAAAGTTAGGCCAATTTTTTTCCATATTGTGAAAGATAATGTTACGCTGAGTAAAATGATACCCAACATGTCATGCTTCAAAATTGCGTCCGCTCGCGGAATGGCGACAAACTTTGCAGCTTAAAAATATCCATAGGCGACGTTTAAAAAATTCTACAGGTTAGCAGTTTCGAGCTACAGAGCAGGTCTAGTGATAGAAATGTTGCTCTTGCTCTAACGATCGCGCGCGATACCTCACATGTGTGGTTCGCACACCGTTTTCATATGTGGGCGGGACTTACGTATGCGTTTGCTTCTGCACATTAGCTCGCAAGGACGGGCGCTTTAAATTTTTTTTTTTTTTTAATAATTTATTTTAATTTTTACTTTTTATTTTTACACTGTTCTTTTTAAAAAAACAAAAATGATCACTTTTATTCCTATTACAAGAAATGTAAACATTCCTTGTAATAGAAAAAAGCATCACAGGTCCTCTTAAATATGAGATCTGGGGCCAAAAAGTCCTCAGATCTCATATTTACACTAAAATGCAAAAAAAAAAAAAAAAATCTGAAAAAAATGACAGAACAAAAAAAAAAAAACAGTCCCTTTAAGACCGTTGGGAGGACGTCACTTCTGAAGTCATTTCCGCCCTGCCATCACTCGGCTCTCGGACACTGAGGGGGACGGATCGGATCATCCCCAGGCAGCGGTGGAGATGACCGGAAAGCGGCGGGAGGGGGGGCACCTCTCCCGCCGCTGAAAAAAGGGATCTTGCGGCGAATCCACCGCTAAGATCACTTTTATGTTGTTCAGAATCGCCAGCTCTAAAAAACAATATCTGAATGGTGCCTGCAGCTGCAGGCACCATTCAGATATCCCTTCTCAAAGGTAGCGACGTCATATGACGTCCACCCAATGAGAAGTGGTTAACTGACCCTGGCCTGTTTTTCAACTATGCCTCTGCCTGCATTGTTTATCTGCCACGTTTCTGCCTTCCACCTGAACTGACCCTGGCCAATTTATCAACCTATCCTTCTGCCTGTTGTCTGGATTGTTTATCAATCATGTTTCTTCCTCCTACCTGCAGTGACCATGTCTTTTGCCCTGCTGCTGTTGGATTCAAGATAACACAGGGGTCTCACATATGTAAGGAGCTTCAGAGCGGAGAAAAACAGTTTTTGGATTTCCGGATCAGGCTCTGGAGTGCGGAGGGTTCGAAGAGATTGGGTGGGAGAAACCTTTACCCCTGTGCCCATGTCTTGCCTGACCGAGGTCCTGAGCCTGATGTTCCTGCCTGCTGCCTGGACCAATACTTTGGCTGAGCTGACCATATCTCTGCCTGCTGCCTGTAATGGCCCAGGACCTTTTAGGGGCCATAGACAATCACAGTTCATTGCCCATGGGACTTTAACGAGTCACACCCCAAAAAATATCAGTACAAAAGAATTTATTATTCCAAAACACATATGTTACATACATTTAAAAATATATTGTCAGGGGGCGTGGCCGAGCGCGGTCTGAGATGGCCGCACGGTGAAGGAGCTCCGCTACAGACACCCGCTCAGCGACCTCAGCGACACCGAAGGTGACTTCGACAAGCACCGGTTCTACTCACAACACCCGTGAGCACACCCCAGGATGACCAAAAGACCCACCGCCCGTTCGGCGCCGCAGAAGCTGACGGACTTTTTCCCGTCCTCGGCCCCGATGCACGCCTTGCAAGATGGCGCCGGCTACTCCGCTAATGAAACACAGCTCCCCTCAAGCAGTGTCGGAAGAGAACTCCAGAGTCCCGCTGCCACCGGAGAAAGATGCCAGGTACTTAAACCAGGGGGCACAAGTGCACAGACACCCCCAGACAGCCCCACAACTAGAAGCCCCGTGAAACACAAAAAATCTAGGCAGGGAGAGGAACACGAGGAGAACGGCCGCCTTACAGGCCAGAACCAGGCCCCAGGGCACACACCTCCCATGCCGCTGCTGGAAGACTTCCCTTCCTCACCCCATCCAGCATCACTGGCAGACATAAAAGAAATGCTGCTTTCACTACGCAGTTCCCTTCACTCAGACATGTCCAACATGTTAACAGGAGTCTCCAATTCCATACAAGACCTGTCCCTGAGAATCTCTCATGCTGAAGACAAAATAGGAGACATGTGCCATGCTCACAACGATCTGATCGATTCCTTCAACGACCATGAAAACGAATTACAAAAAATTAACGCTAAAATCGCTGACTTAGAGGACAGGTCGAGAAGAAACAACATCAAATTCAGGGGCATACCCGAAAACATCCCTGATGCAACTCTAACGGAGTTTTTACAACAATTAATGGCGGAACTGATTCCTGGCTCAGACCCCAGAGACATGACTATCGATAGAGCCCATCGCATTCCCAAGCCCCCATACCTAGCAGACAACATCCCGAGGGATGTCTTGGCCAGGATACACTTCTTTCACTACAAGGAGCAAGTGATGAAAGCAACCAGAAATAACCCAAAGCTCTCAGACAAATTCAACAACATAACACTGTACAATGATCTCTCGGCTGCCACTATCCGCATCAGAAGACAATTTCTCACCCTAACCAAAGCCCTAAGGAACCATAGCATACCTTATCAATGGGGCAGACCTACTAAACTAATCATCACAAGACAACACAAAAAGTACACTATCTTTTCTCTGGAGAAGGGGCTGAAGCTCCTTAAAGATTGGAAAATTCTACCCCCAGATGCAGTAGAAAAAGAGGACAACCAACCATCCAAGATACCCATGGAGTGGACCTAACTGGTAACCGTGACCATTTCCTTCTTATACACCTTACAGTTACAACAGAAAGGTGTCTGCAGCTTCTTCATAGGCCAAAGACTTTCTGAATTCCATGCCTAAAGTAACCTTTGGTCTCTGTATATCCCCTTTACGGGATATCTACCCCCA
>BLSH010514750.1:66406-80100 GCA_018402905.1 Glandirana rugosa
ATATATTTTATATATATATATATATATATATATATATATTGTATATATACACACATGCACTGGTAAGTAGCAGAGAATATTATTAACAATCAGATAAAATAATTTCAAATTTTTTTTTTTTTGCAACTCAATAACCACTGATAACCTGCTATTCACAGGGTGAGGCTGAGCATGCCATTATCAGATCTTGGTGGCAGCAGGATATTGAGGCTGCCTTCATCACAACAAAGGCACAGGCTAGGTTACAGGATAAACCATAACTGGGTCAGAACTGGACTCACACTTCTCAGAAACTAATAGGTATATTGTACTGTATACTGTGCTTGAGTTTATTCCCTGCTTAAACTCAATCAATAAAAATAAACATGCAGTTAATCATTTCAAGTAACCTTACATTTGGACTGAATTTCATGGATTTAGATAGTCAAATTTAAATCCAAATGTCAGTGATATTTTTGGTGGTTTGGACAAAGTTTTAAGAAGAAAGGTAGCAAAGACTGCTTCAGATGTAGTTTCTGGCTTGTATCTGCTCCTGCTGTATCTGGAACACTCATAGTTTGATTGCCAGTACTACCAAGTCCAACTCTTCCATCTTAATATCCCTGGTAGAGTTTTTATAGAAAGCGGTTCCATCATTACGTCAGGTAGGGCTGCCAGGAGCTTCCCAATTTTGCATCATGTTCTGCTCTGTATTACACACCTCTTTAAAAGCCCGATTTGACTTCAATGGAACTTCTCAATGGGAAATCCTAATTTTGGAAGTTGACAACACAAAAATGATTGAAATTGTCAGAAGTTTATCCCTTTCTAACTGCCAACATTGCAAGAACAGTTCTGATGAATTGAAAGTCTTGGTGCAGTTGCGCCATCAGTCTACCCATCTGAGGAGCACTACTTCCTGAGTGTTTTACTTATGCAATCTGTCCTGTCCTTATAATGCAGCAAAGATGAGTGAATTAATACATTAAATAAGCCTGCTAAACAGGATTTCTACAAATGGTGTATCTTATTCTTCAATTGCCCTTTTCACTTTTCACTTTAATGCCATATGTACCCAGCATTCAGCTATTCCATCAGAACTTCTTGCTTTCAGTCACAACGGGGATGGATTGGTATTGATGCAGATAAGCGCTTCTCAGACCAAGCTGTTGCATTGCCTCATATAAAGTAAATATGTCTTCAGCTCTGTAAAATTAAATTTAACTACACTGTATTTTATTTGAGATATGAAGGGGAGAAGGGGGAGGGGGATAGGGGTTGTATTTCAACACAATGATTTCTAGTCTAGAAAATATATAAAAAAATGTAGTGAGCAAAAATAACTGTCATTTGCCTTTGTCCTGTTATGTCACTGCATTTAATAGCAATTAGCAAGAGAAGCTATTGCAGCTATGGTAAAGTAGCAGCAATTAAAAGTGTAAACTGAAAGGTATTTAATTACTAATAAATAGAGACATAAGCATGCAACACAATCTGTCTTTACATTTAATTAATTTATTGCATGATAAGAATTAAGATAATATTTTTTTTGTGTATGCTAACACAAAACATGGAAAACAAAAATTGAGGAGCCTTATTTCACATTTTTGGACAAAAAATCCTCTTGCTATATGTTCTAAATAAAAATGTCACTTCCAATTTCAATTTTGGCAGATTGTCTAACACCAAAGTCCAATCTGAGCTAGGGTTTCAGATCTTACCTGGTCACAGCCAGTGGCGTTGCTAGGCGGGTGCGGGGGGTGCGGCCTGCATCCGGGTGACACCCACTAGAGGGTGACACCAGGCTCAGACTGGCACCGGTGCCACGGCTCCCTCCCTTCTTTCCAGGATCTCTTCAGTTAGCTGCAGCTGATGTGCAGGGATAGTGGGGGAGGAGGGAATGAGGCAGAGACAGAGGTGCCTGGGGTCTGACCTTACCACATGCCACAATCATATCTCTCTCCCCGCTGGCTGCACCCGTCTCCTCCTCGGCTCTAATGTAAGTACACAGGCACATGCCCGCTCAATCCACCACCCCAAACCCATCCCGGCTCCATCCACCAGCCTGATCCCATCCCGGCTCCATGCACCAGCCCCATCGCTTCCCGGCTCCATCCACCACCTCATCCCATCCCAGCTCCATCAACCACCCATCCCATCCTTGCTCCATCCACCACCCCATCCCATCCCAGGTTCCATCCATTCCCCTGATCCCATCCCATCTTCATCCATTCCCCAATCCCATCCTAGCTCCATCCATCCCCCCAATCCCAACCTGGTTTCATCCATCCCCCGATCCCATCCCAGCTCCATCCATCACCCCAATCCCATCCTGGCTCCATCCATCCCCCAATCTCATTTCAGCTCCATCCATCCCCCTGATCCAATTCCAGCCCCATCCATTCCTCCAATACCATTCCAGCTCCATCCATTCCCCTGATCCGATTCCAGCCTTATCCACCCGCCCGATCCCATCCCGGCTCCATCCATTCCCCCCCAATCCCATCCCGGCTCGATCAATTGTGGCAGGTTAAGAGGGGAGAGTCACACCGATGCACTAGCCTGCTTAATGCCGGGGGGGGGGGGACATCATATTTTACCCTACCAGGTGACACCAACCCTAATGACGCCACTGGTCACAGCTATGATTGCTGCAATGCCAGTTGCAATGTCTGCCTCTTCTATTATACTTTATTTGAAAATAAGTCCTGCTAAAGAAAACACAGGCCAAATGGATCAGTCAAATGACACATACAATACATGCATATTTAAAAAAAAAAATAAGATAAACTGCGTCCCAAATGCTCTTTCCAACTAATAACATCCAATACATGCAGGATAAAATGAGACAGAAAAAAAGTTATACTTTCTGTGTTTTGTCTATTAGGCTCAGTTGCATTTGTTAAAGCCTATTACCGCATATAATATTCCATAAAATCAGATTCGCAAATACCCAAAAAATAAAAGAAATAAAAAAGTTTTCTTCATCTAAAAGGTTACATTCATCCTGTTTCTTCCTATCTATGGCAATTAACTTGAAGGGAAATATCACTGCTAATTGAGCAATACAGATCAGGGGCAATTAGGCCTTTTGACAGGAAGGACTGATCCAAGACTTAAAATTATACTGTGTGGTTTCTATGGTAATAGAACTTTGGTTTCTTCATCGTGAGTTCTCTAGAGTTACATAAATGTTAAAAAAATATATATTTTTATATTATTATGATTACTGAGTAATGACTTCACAAAAAGGAAGAAAACTCATATTTTTAATCAATACTCACCATCAGCTGATTCTAAGCATTGGAGACAATCAATAGGCATCTCAATGCAGTAAGTACAGTCCAATCTATTATAACAGCATGGTAGGAGTTGGAGCAATTCCTGAACATTTTCAAGACTGGCTTTCATGCTCTAAAGTAAACCAGTGCATTATCTTTTCATCCCATTGACTGTGTGACTACTTCATTTTATGCCAATATCATGGAGAAAATCCATATGTGCTTTGCACAATTATATATGTGATGAATATGTGGAACATTGTCTTGTTGTTGCCAAAAAAGCAACTGATATGTCTGTTTATTTTCATAGCACTGTTAGTTTCTTTTTTTTAGAGAAGGGGATTACAGAGAACAAGTGAGGTTTCACAAAAAAATAATGGACTGAAAGGGCTTAAGGTTTTGAGCCCGTCAGTACGGGCATGTGACTGCCCCCTTCCCACTTGGTTTTGAAATAAAAAAAAAAAAAAAAAGGAGAGGTCCCTTTAGGAAAATTAAATTGTCCTGAGGCGGGAAAAATGGGGTCATGTGACATGCAGGAATATTCTAGAAAAGGGGCTCAGTATATAAAGCGCCCCCCCACGGAAATTATTGTGCCAGTTGGTCAGAGTCAGCAACAAGCTCCCAATCGCCCCCCCCCCTTTTTTGTCGCAGGCACATTATGTTGGTTGTCACCCTTTAGATTTAAGGGGGGACTTGTGTTTACTGATATTGTGTATTGCTCGAGTCCTTTTAAGACTGAGCTGTTTGTTATTATTATTTACAAGTGAAGCAATTTTATGAATTAATAACATTTTTTAAATTGATGTTAGGTTATTTTAATATTACACCAATAAATGTGCCACAGCCAATTGAATGTCAAATATAGTTGTTGAGTGTCGTTATTTACTTAAGAATATTTATGTTGGTATTCGGGGAGGGAATGGTGCGGTCTACATTCTCATGTGATATAGGTAAGTGCCTAAACAGGAACAGCAGTGCTTCAATACAATATAGGGTCCCTCAGCAAAGGAGGCTCCCTTTAGCATTGGCCATCATTGTTGCCTTGGCTATATGTCAAAAGGACATAGTCTGCCTCCACTCTTCTTCAGGAATCCACAGATTATTTATACTGTGTTATATCCATAAAAGCATGTGTTTTATCTTTGTTTTCTGCCATATTGCATTTTTCACTGCCTGATTTAAGGCAGCTCTGTTGTCACTGGCAACATTAGCACCAGTAATAACACCAGCGCTTTCTTTTCTATGGTTACAATGGTTACAATTCTACTCCTCCCCGGATACAGTACAGTAAGTGAACCTTGTCACCCAAGGGCAGGATGTCTGTTACTGGCAGCATCAACAGAGAATAATAAAGTGAAAAAGACTGCACTTTTAAGAACTGATAAGATGCAAAATATTTCAGTTTTCAAACTACTGGGGAGCTTGCACCCTTGATACTCTAAATGTGAAAGTAAACTAAGCCACGCAGCTCTGTTTTTCACACACTGTACACACAATCTATAGCAGCTTTTACAAAGCAGATGAGTGGTGTTGCTGTATGGGGCCACTCTATGCACTACTCCCACTCCATCGTTATTCTGCACATCTGTCTCTACTGGTAGCAGCATTGCCAGCACAGCAACAGCAGCAGTCTTCACCACAGCTTGCAAGAAATGATGGAGAGTTTCCACAGTTTCAGGATGGTTTTTTTTGTTTTGTAAATTGAATCCCCAGTTGCAATTCAAAAGTAAGTGAGGAATTGTCATTAATAGCTCAAGTCAGTCAAGGCTTCCGGATCTCAAGTGAAATCCCAAATGAAATAATGTATGAATTGTCACTAACACAAAAATCAACAAGAGTCTTTGATGTTACAGTAGACTACAGACTTTTACGGACTTCCACAATAGCAGGAAAAACGCTATAGCCTAATATCTTGTTTTGGCTCATAATCTATTCTCATTTTATCATGAATCAAATTACTATTGTGTCTTTGTCCAAGTAAGCTGCATGCTTCTGTAAAATGATTAGATTTCTTAAAGTGGAGCTTTAGTGAAAATTGAAGGTCGCTTAGATCAGTGTTTATCAACAGCTGGGCAGAAGCCTAGTGCTGGGCCTTAGGCCTCCTTCTGCTGGACTGCAACTAGACAGTATATTTTTTTTTGTATGTTGGCACCTGCCTCACAGACTGCTACACTGTTTATTGCCAGCCCTACCAGGTGGGCACAGAGTTTGTAAACAAATACAATGCAGAGACTATGGCAGCTGTAAGTCCTCAGCCCGGCAGGGGGAGCATTCAATGCCACCACGAAAAGAGAGACATGCTGCCCATGAGGAAGGGAGGAGGGTTGCTGAGTCTTGCATCTGATTCTCAGGCATTCCTTGGGTCTATTAGTGTAAGGGGGTACGCTGGCAACCATGGATAGGGGTACACTGACCACCATTTAAGGGGCACACTGACCACCAGTGTATGGGGACACACTAACCACCGTGTAAGGGGGCACAATGGTCAATTGTAAGGGAGCTTACTGACCACTAGTGTAAGGGAGCACAATGACCATCAGTGTAAGAGAACATACTGGCCACCAATATAAGGGAGCACACAGGCTTCCTTCTGCTGGACCTCAACTTGACAGTATATATTTTTTTGTGCTTTGGCGTCTGCCTCACAGGCTGTTACACTGTTTATTGTCAGCCCTGCCAGGTGGGCACAGAGTTTGTAAACAAACACGCTGCAGAGACCATGACAGCTGTAGCTGTAAATCATCAGCCTAGCAGGGGGCAGTCAATACCACCATGGCAAGAGACATGTTGCCCATGAGGAGGATGGTTGCAGAGCCCTGTATCTGATGGTCAGGTGTGCCTTGGGTCTTTTAGTGTAAAGGGGTACACTGACCACCATGACAAGTGGCACACTAACCACCAGTGTATGGGGACACACTGACCACCAGTGTATGGGGACACAAACCATATGTAAGGGTACCCACTGGGGTTTGTTGTGGCCAATTTTTACACCATGTTGCCCAGTCCATGTTATTATTTTGGTAGAGGCAAAATAATAGAAAGAACAAAAGTTGATGAATCAGTCAGTCATGCTATATAAAGTTCTCATTTTCAGACAGGTGTCTGAGCAAATACGGTATGTTTCTATTAATAGATTTCTGCTACCCTGCTGACTGATTTTCTTGGTTACAAACCTGTTTTGTTTGTGTTCACTGAATATGTTTGCATGTTGCCAGCCCTGACCTTCAGCTTGTCCTTGACTCTGCACCTGCCTAATGATTGGGTGCTTCAGTTTATGTTCATGGTCAGCTTTCTCCAGTGTGGAGAGAATGGGGTTTACTTCTTTAGGAGAAGTCACACAAGACAAATATCTATGAGAGAAGCCCTGGTAAAGACCAGACTTCTTTTGGTTTCTAGATACCTAGGTAAACACACACCATCCATGTGTGGCACAGAGAATCCACCTCCGTCCGTTATATGACAGTCCTATTGAGCACTCTGGAATTTCCCATGCAAAAATCAGTTGTCAATGCTACTATTTTGTGCAAAGCAGCCTGGTTTAAAAATCCAGCAAACCATTGCTGTCTGCCAGCCGTAGAACCAAAAACTACCTAAACGCTAGCTGATTGCTAACATCTATTGTGTGACTACATTTGCATGCAGCACATATTCTACATATTGTGGAAGATGCATATGTTAACCCAGGGTTAATCTCAAGACAGAAAACTGAGAAGGCTCAGTGAAGCAAAGTAATTATACTGCAAATGCTAAATAACAGGAGCGTAAAGCAAAACTTGAAACATCCTGTATCTCTGAATTTTTTCACCACCTGTGATGCCTTTACCAAAAGATGCACAGGGTTCCTTGGCTCAGATTCTGCTGAATTAGACATAGGCTACTGTCAAATTCTAAGATGTCTGTACAAAGTTAGCTCCAATTGAGGTGACAGATAACAACCTGCTGTGAAAGATTCAGAAGCCTCTAGTGATTTAAGATGTGGTCTCATTCACTGCAGTTGTCCTGTAGCTCAAAGCTTACCAGTACCCATCTGGTGCAGATATCTCTTGTCAGTGCACAAATGCCATCAATGATCTGAAAGGCTGTGACATGGAGCATTGTGTAACTTTCAAAAAGAAAAACATGGAAAGAAAAATAGCAACTCTTTTTTTATTGAAAAAATATGAAATATGTCCTATGTTATTTGTATTGAAATAAGTATTAAAAATTAGGAAAACAAAACAAACAAGCCTGTGCCTGAATTTAGACAGAAATGTTAGTTTCTATTGTGTATCTGAATAACACTGTCCTATTTGTTTGCATTTTTTATTTTATATATTTCAACTTTGCATTTCTATTTTTATTTGGCTGTTTTTAGACAAAGACTTCATTTGTTCTACTTTACAGTAAAATTATTTGGCTGCTATAGAAAAAATCTAGGGTTCAGCCAACTGCAGTCTGTGGACCATGTATAACCAACAGCTTAGGGCTTACTTTCGATCCATGTCCATCTGTATTTTTGAACAACATCTGTTCTTTGTCATGTGACATTGAGCTGACAAATGGTGCAACAGGCCATTTCTGTGTTGGTTCTCCAGTGGGAGCCCCTGTAGGGTTCAAGGAAACAGCTTTGAATGAAATCATTTAGTAAGCCTTTTTTTTAAACATTCTACATGAACAGACCTTGCTGAGTCCATGGGAGCAGATCCTTGTCTTAATTAGTCTTGTGAACCCATCTGTTCAGCTTTTGAAATCAGCAAATAAGCTTTTTTTTAATATATGTATACATTTAATATTATGTTGTTAAGCAAATTTTTTTTTGTTGTCTGTGCTTTGTGAAGGTGACTTTTTTTGGTAATGTATAAATCTGAAAGTTCTCACTTGTGTTTATATATATAATTTAAAGAAATATGCAATTATTATATGATCATTAATAATTTGATGTATATGCAAATTTACCCTAAAATCTCAACATCTTTTAGGAGACTGCTGGTGATGATCCCAAGTTTCTTAATGGGTTTCATGAAATCCATAAGGAATTTTCAAAACTGTCAAATGAAAATTATCATGCCCACTTATGCATCAATAAAACCCAAGAGGATGTTTTTTAGCCTCCACAGAGCTATTAAGTAATTAACCTCTTTAGCATAGGTGCATAGTTTTGAATATATTAGCACATAAATGATGTAGTGATTATATTTTTTCATTTAATTTTATTTGATTAATATTTAGCTAACTAATATATTTCCTACACAAAATATAAAATTCAGAAATGCAAATGTTTTTCATACTATTGTATGTTGTACATCCTGAGATAGATGTACCGTTTGGACATCTTGCTAGGTTTCATTGAAAAGAAATCTATAAGATTCACTATCACATACATCAGTAAGATGTAGGTGTGAAGGGGAACTGTAGAGAGAACACACATTCACATTAGGATGATTTTCTGCTTGGGTGGTTTATTAGTAGGTCATGACCTTAAAGCAACTCAGTCAAGCAGTTAAAAAAATTCTCAATAGCAGGTCCCTCTAATAGACTTGATGTCATGCTCAATGCTTCAGCAGCTTATGTCTCCCACCCTCCATCCGGTGCATTGCTTCAACCTAGATAGGACTCTTCAGCATTCAAAATTTCCAGGAATGTTGTCCAGCAGATAAGCCTCACCTTTCCCCAAGCATAAACTGTAAACATAGCCACATTTTTATAATGGCAATAACATTATGTTTCTGTTACAAAGCTTGATGACTGTTTAAAAATATGATACAAAACAACCAAAAATCTAGGGGAGGAAAGAGTTAATAAGAACTAATTTGGCTAATTAGGGTGTCATTTATCTGTATATGGAGCCGGAGATGATGAGTATGGCCACTTGCACAGTTACCATCCAAGCACCCCTGGAAGTTAAGATTGGGTCTTCAGGGGTGAAGGAAAGGCACAAGGGTCAGAGTGCAGACACTGTAGGCTGGAACTTGAAATTTCTGGTATCAGATAAGTACAGTCAAGTCACAAGCCTGGTCCAATAACAGCTGAGTGAGAAGGCATTGAATTGTGGGCAGGGTTGAATCAAAAAAAGCCAGCAGAGGTCAACAATGCGCAGGCAACGAGGTACAAAGATAAGGCAGAATATTGGTCAAAAATCCAGAGCAAGGTTGGTAACGAAGACAGGCAGCAAACATAAGCAGACAATGGTGATCCAAAAGTAGGGCAGGTAGAAGTGGGTCGATAATGAGTTCAGTATAATTATCAAGATCAGGAACACAGGAGCAAAGACTGAAAGTGCTGCTGTAAAAGCGATCCAGTGCAGAGCTCAGGTTTAAATGGCCCGCTTGGCACCAGTGGACATGCCCACACACCCATGCGTATGCTGTAACGAGTACATGCAGGTTTGCAACACTGCATATTTGCTTAGGCTTCTATGCAATGCATTAGCCTGACTGTTGGCACAATGTCCCTGACAAAGGAGTAAAACATCAACTTTTAATTAAAAAATGTATTTGTTCTTTTTCACAATTACCTACTTCCCTCATACAAGAATGTGGTTAACTGACATTTGAGCCTTACAGATTATATTGGGTTTACCACTCTCCCAGTGTAATCTGTAGGGTTTAGCTGTCACATTGACAAAAGGTCCATCTCCATGTATAAGCAATCTTAGACTGGTGCAATCGTGCAAAGTGGAGTCACTCTGACAACTGATCCAGTTTTGTGTATGGTAAAACTTGTCTTGTAACAACTAAGTAAGTAAGTAACTAAGTGTTACATGCCTGGAGAACTGGCACCCTATTAAGAGCATGAAACATGCTTCTATTCTCACTCCCGACAAACACCACTCAACTGCTCTATTTTCCTGGCCTGAGTGTCAGCAGTCACTAGGCAATGGGCTTTTCACTGTTCGCAGTGCTGCCCACTCTAACTGGCCAGTGGTGGGAGGCATCACTATTGCTAGGCAGCACCTTGGCACTGCCTGTTCTACCTCCCTGCCCCGATTGGCTGGTGGGGCTGTGGCCCCTTATATGAACATAAGCCTACAATGCATACCATTCTGTACATATGCAGGGGAGATTCTGTCATTCAACTGCTCTGCCTTCATTCATAGAAAACATGTCATGTGGGACAACACTAGTACAAGTTCTGTGAACTGCAGAAGGGGCAGAATGGGGTGAGCTAGTGGCTCAGCTTTTATCAGTAGCAGCAGCTGCTGTTATTCTTTACAGTGCCAGAACACATCCATTTAGAACAGCATTTGGCAGTTCTAAAGGAGTCACAGCAGGGAAGATTATTAGCAAAAGAACCCTCTGCAGGTATTTGGATTACTAACAATAATGTGTGTATGGTGCGGTATATATAAAAAAAGTCCAGGTGGCATCCAAGTACCAGTAGGCATACTGGCCTTAAAGTGGAATATAACTACTATTAAAAAGACCCCCCCACACCTATTCTTCATACCCTGTATAAAACAGATCTGTGAATTTACCTATTTTTAAGCCAGTTAGGTTTGAGTCACGTGAATCAGTATTTGCAGCTCTCCTGTGTAAGGGAGCGTTCCAAAATGGCAGTGAATTTATAGAGTCATGAGGTCGCCTGTAGGCTCAAACAGCCCAGTAATTGTCAGTGCTCCCTCCTCTTCCCTGCCGAAACTGCTCATTGACACAGTGGAGCTAGAGCTGAAGTATCACATGACTAGACCAAAGTGAATTAAAAATAGGTATGTACACAGATCTTTTTTATGCAGGATCTACAGAATAGGTGGGGGGTGATTTTTAAGAATTGTTAACATTAGCCTTATCTTCCACTTTACGGAAAGGCAGCTGTCATGTGAAAGTCTCCTATTTTCACACAACAGTATGTAAACTGGTAAACTTTACAAGCACATGCTCAAAGATTACCCTACTGTTTAAAATAGTACAGTTGAAGGGTTTGATTTTTGCAGTGTTTGAGTTGCAAACAAGATTCTAGCTACAATGTCCAGAAAATAAGATACCATGTCAACTGAAGGACATTAAAGTATATGTAAACCCTCACCTTGCAACCCATGCAGTTTAAAATAGAAACGTTGCATGATCACATGATCGCTGTTCCCAGCTGCATAAGAGCTGGGAGAGGAGAAACATCAGGGCACTGGACTTCCCACTGAAAGGCTGTTCTGGAGGGGAGGGATTGATCAGGACAAGCCTGATCATTGGAGGGTAGCAAGCTCAGATCCCAGCACAGCTACAGAACTGACCACAGTGTGTGTTTTCCTGATTAGTGTGGTCAGTTTTTAATTAGAAAGCGGGATTGACAGGAGCATCAGGGATTTCACACAAATGAAGCAATACAAAGGGAACAGGATACTTTTTCATACAAGTACATTGTATAGCACATTGTATAGCAGGCACATATCAGGAATATGAAATGTTGGGTTCAACAGTCATCTGAATCGCTATGCAAAAAATACATTACAGGTCTCATATGCTTCCTGGCTTGAGAGCTCATTCCTTCCCTGTGCTGCTCTGCCAATCAGTATGGGAGGGGGAGGAAAAGAATTTGCAGGTTCGCAGGGTAGGGACTCAATGGCGATCTACCTGTCACCTGCCCACGGTTGACGGGTAGATTGCGATTGGCGGGTTGCCAACCCCCATTTTAGAGGGGTTTAAATGGTGGATTTACATACTCAATGTACTACAATGTGCATACAATTAATACATATATTTATGCCCAAAATATTGTTTTGTTTTATTTTTATACCTGCAACCAGTTTTTGAACCCTGTAGAATGTAATTCTAATTCAAAACGTCTGTTCATGAAACTTCTGTTTACATTACTAAGGTCATTCTAACTCCTGACTGGCTTGAAATTTGGCATATGGCTGCATAATATGTGCCAGAGATTGCCTGATCCCATTCAGCCATTTTTTTTTCTACAAATAACTTCATGGAAGAGCAGTAAACCAGATCAAAATAAAATACCTCCCTAAAATACCTTTGAGATAAATAGCTAAGCAACAATTGCAAAGTCATTAACGTTTACCTAGACACCATCACCTTCAATGTCTGCCTGGCGGTGAATGGGGTCATGACTTTTTTGCTGCGGTAATATGATAGAAGAAGTAGAAGTGACCTTGTGGTAAGCTCTGTGACCTTTAACCAGTTCCCTACCGAGTCATATTAAAATGACGTCGGCAAGAACCGCTCGTCGATCCGGGCCAACGTCATATGATGTCGGCCGCTTCTCACCGCTACTGCAGGCCCCTGGGGGCCCGCAGAGTGGTGAACGTGGATCGATCGTGTGCCGGGGGCTCGTGTCCCCCCCGATCGGCGTAAAGAGTCAATAAAATTGGCTCTTTACCACGTGACCGGCTGTGATTGGACACAACGCAGCGATCCAGGCTGAGGCTTGTGCCTCGGACAAAGCCCAGCTCCGATCAGTGTAAAGAGCCAATAGAATTGGCTCTTTACCACGTGACTGGCTGTGTCAATCACAGCCGGCCCTGTGATGTAAACAAACCACGGTATCGAGCAGTTACAGAGGTTCTCCCTGTCACACACCGATCGTGTGTGACAGGGAGATTGCAGTAACAGCTCATTACCGCCCACTGTGTACACCCCCCCTAATAAAGAGTACCTGTCACCACCCCATCAGAGCACCTGTCACAGCGAATCAGAGTACCTGTCACCTGTCCAGCAAAGTACTCGTATACCTGTCACCTGTCCATCAAAGTACCCGAGTACCTGTCCCCTGTCCATCAAAGTACCCGAGAACCTGTCACCCGTCCATCAAAGTACCCGAGTACCTGTCACCTGCCCATCTGAGTACCCGAGTACCTGTCACCAACCCATCTGAGTACCCGAGTACCTGTCACCATCCCATCTGAGTACCCGAGTACCTGTCACCAACCCATCAAAGTACCCGAGTACCTGTCACTAGTGTTGAGCGAACCCGAACTGTAAAGTTCAGGTCCGTACCGAACTTTGGGGTGTCCGGGACCCGGACCCGAACCCGGACTTTTCAAAAAAAGTCTGGGTTCGGGGTTCTGGTAATTTTACCAAAAGTTCTGAAAATTGCTGTAAAAAAGTCCAGGAAAGTCCTAGAGGTCTGCAAAAGGAAGGAAAATGGGGGTAAGGGTGGGACAAGTGCCCTACAAAGAAATGGGGACAGGGAAATAACTAAAAGCATTTTTAAAAAAATAAAAACATAAAAAAAGCAAAAATGGAGGTGGATGTGGACCATCTTCAAACTGGGTCTGAAAAGTATTAATTAACGGTAGAAGCCATATAACTGTTCTAAAATCATCTTCAAACTGTGTCAAAAAAGTATGAATAAGCCGGGAGAACCCATATCACTGTTCTGCAAACATCTGGAAACTGTGTGTGAAACTACAGCATAGAGAAGAACAGGGATATAGTTTCGCTCTGCTATAGTTTTCATATTATATATATCATATCACTGTTCTGCAAACCTGTCTCTTATACACAT